>CM067504.1:31664684-31992583 GCA_034509495.1 Acestrorhynchus altus | reverse complement strand
TGTGTGTGTGTGTGTGTGTGTGTGTGTGTGTGTGTGTGTGTGTGTGTGTGTGTGTATTATATTTCCCAATTCCCCAATGTAAAAACAAAGTGAATTTAACACATTCCTGTAAACTTTTTATGTGGTATAAAGTATTTCTGACTGCAATTCTTCATTTAATGATCTTCATCAAAGCCATATAGCTACGAAAGCTATCAAAGTACCTGAAGCAAAATTAGTATATTATAAAAAAACACCCTCATTAAGAGTTAGCCTATACCAGTGTTTCAATGGTGGTAGTTATCAGATTTGACAGATGGGGGCGCTGTTCCGCAACTTGGAGGGTTTAGTTGTACCCTGAAATGAAGTGTTATCAATTCATTTTTCTCTGCCCTGTTAGTGTCTAGTTTATAAACGAGGCTGTAGTTGGGGCTCTAATTCTTGGTGTTTGAATTTTCCATTCCACCTTAAATGGATCACAGTTACATTGGGGCGCCTCGATGGGTCTCAATGTGACTGTGGTCCATTCAAGGTGGAATGGGTCATGCAAGCATCCATCTGCGGAATAAGTGGCCAAATTCAGCGTCATAGTTTCTAAGTCATTATTTTTGACACGCAGCACTTTTTCTTAACACGCTCCAAACCAGCCTGGAACAGCAGGTATGAGGAGGGACATGCAGGTGGTCCGCTGTAAGTGACCAGCTTGAAAGGTCAGCAGTCTCAGTCCCTGCTTGTCAGAAGACTGTACGGAAATATGACTGATCATGTCTAGATCACTGTCACACTGGATTTCCAACCCTCTACTGGAAACTGGGTGCACACTGGAGATGACCAGACTCTCAGCACACTGACCAGTGGCGCATTGGCAGAGCGCGCGCGCGTGAGTGCGTACGTGTGTGTGTGTGTGTGTGAGAGAGAGAGAGAGAGAGAGAGAGAGAGAGTGTGTGTGTGTGTGAGAGAGAGAGAGAGTGTGAAGGAGGTGCAGGATCTCCAATCTGCTCTCTGAAGTGCCCCTGCCCTCGTGCGTCAGATACACACACTCCTCTGAGCCGTGTGTGTGTGTGTGTGAGGAGGGAGAGAGAGAGAGAGGGCGGTGATTCGTGGACTTCATCTTCGGAGGAAAACGAGGAGCAGCCTCTCCGTGCCCACAGAGGGGATACGCGTCCTTTACGCGCTCGTGCAGCGTGTGCATGCGTGTGAGTGCGCGCGCGCGTGCGTGTGGGGAGAGCGATCGTGCGTTAGGAGCTCCAGGTGCGCGTTCAGCCTCGGAGAAGCCGGAGAGATGCTAGAGGAGGTGTGCAGGAGGGTTCCGTCCCACACGTGAAGTGGAATTACGCGGACGAGGCGCGCGAGACGTCTTCACCCTGAATTGATGAAGAGGAGGAAGACGTAGGCGCAGACGTCGCTGACACACCAGGGTACGCATCTAAGTTGGCTTTACGCGAAGTTGCAATAAGGCATGCTCTTTTGCAGCTGCATTCCAGCGCTTTGGCTTCTAATCAAGCCTCCCCCCCATATGGGAGGGTGGTCCATGCTCTTCATTTAGGGTCATTTCTTATGGGATATTTAGGGATGTCCTGTCTGTTTTTTCTGCCCTGGTCATCTGAAAGCATCCACTTCCACTGGGCTTGAATGTTTTTCAGCCTTTGAAAAGTGAGAGCACCAGGCAGCACCTCTCATGCATCAGTGCCCCCTTTAATGCTCCAGTAGAAGGGCTGAATGATGGACCCTGGGGCAGGCCACCGTTTTAGTTGACATGCCGGTTCATTTCAGTCATCCTGGGACAAAGTCCAGGATTATTTCAGTCTACTAGGGCTGACATCAAGCTCATTTCAGTCATCTCCATAATGGTTGGGCTTGTTTCAGTCATCCTGAACCGGTGTCCGACTTGTTTGCTCGTTCAAGAATTAACTCTAGGATTATTTCAGTCATCCAAGTAACAATTGTTTTAGACATCAAGGATAAAAGGTCTGATTTTAGGACTGAGATCAGACACTTTTTGGTTTTGTCAATGATTTTTTGGAGGGTTTTCAGTCATCCAGTCCTGAGGTCAGGCTCATTTCAGCTGTCCGAGGATTAAATCTGGTCTTATTTTGGTTATCAAGGGCTATAGAAGCTTATTTAATTCTTTCAGTGTTGAAATCCGGTCTAATTTCAGTCTAAACTGATCTTAGACCAATTTTGGTCAATGATGGGCTTATTTTAGTCATCCTGAGCTGAGGTCTGGCTCCAGTCATTTACAGGGAAGTCTGGACTTTGGTTGACCATTCAGGGCTTTTGTAAAGCTTGTTTTATTCTGAGACTAAGACTAAGTGTTTATTTTTGTCCCTTAAAACTGAGGTCTGTCATTCCGTCCAGCTCTGAAATCAGAGCTTTATAGAAATGTATAGTTAGTACCGTAGATGGCACATAGTTTATTTCCATCTATTTGTGCAGTTGCCAGGCTTATTTCTGCCATCTTGATAATATCTGGGCATATTTCAGTTATTCAGAATTGAGATCAGGCTTCTTTCATCAAGGACAAAATCTGGGCTTATGTCAGTCATCCAGGGTTTATATTATTGCCATTTTGGTCATCTAGGAGTCTGATTAGGCTAATTTAAATCAGCCAGGAATTATGTTATGGTTTACATTCATCATGCAAGCCTAAAGACAAGCTCATTTTGACAATTGATGGTTAAAATCATCCAAGGCTAGGGTCAATCGCATTTTCAATAATCTAGGATATATTCTTATGATTGTTTGGGTTATTCAGTGACAAAGTCAGACTTATTTGGATTATTCAGTGACAAAGTCAGACTTATTTGGATTATTCAGTGACAAAGTCAGACTTATTTGGATTCTTCAGTGAGGACATCAAGCATATAATGGGCAATTAGTACTGAATACAGGCATAATTTAGTCATCTGGATGATGCCCAGTCTTATTTCAGTCAAGTAACCCTGTGATCAGGATTATTTTAATTATCTTTGTGATGCCTGCGCTCATTTAACTATCCTTGGGATTTGTTTTATCAACCAGGGCTAAAGTCAGCATTGTTTTGGTCAGATGTGGGCTAGAGGGGTTTAAATACCCCCCCCAGTATTTGGCAGTGGGGCAGTGAAGTACTTTTGATTTGGGACGAGGTGGAGTGGTCATCATCCAACACAATGAGTAGTTTTTCGAGCAGTGCTCCAAAATTTAGTAGAAAGTCTTCCCTGACCAGTAGAGACTGTTACAAAAAGTAGGATAAACTCTTCTTAGTAATTGGAGACGGAGGAGGTGTTCCAATACTTTTGTCCACTGGCATTTCAACTTCAGTTAGACAGAGCCTAGGGCAGGCTAATTTCAGACATCCAGGTTATCCTTGGCGTTTTGTTCATCCATTGCTTTGTGCTGAGATCTTGTTGCTGAAGTTCACATCATCTGACTGTCACTCTAACTTCATGTTTACTCCTACTCACTGCGCAGTTCTAGGTGTGCATCTGTGTGTGAATAAAGATGTTAAAAATAAGTCTGGACAGGTTCTTCCCGTAGTTCATTAGCCCTTCCGTTCCTCCATGGGTCTCCCTGGACATTCATAAACGTGACCGTGCTGTAATGCTCCTGTTTTAGAACACCCTGAGGGCAGCAGGAGAACAGAGAGACTGAGGATAGAAAGGAGGAGGAGAAAGAGCAGAGAGAGAGGAAAAAGTCTTGGAAGAAAGAAAGGAAGATAGGAAGCCCAATGTAATATGAGATAGCCATCATATTATATCCCATGTTGGCTCTGTTTCTTAGACTCACTGAGCTATGTGGTATGACCCTTTGGCAAAGATATGTTCGACCTGGGTTTGTTTAATCTGATTTAGACCTTCATACAGGCGAACAGGCCGGATCAATATGCTGTCAGTCTCCTGGTATCTGTGAAGTTCAGCTTGTAGAGTTATGTGGAGCGAGAGAGAGAGAGAGAGAGAGAGAGAGAGAGAGAGAGAGAGAGAGAGAAAGAGTGGGAGCGAGAGGGAGAGAGAAAGGGGAGTGTCAGCTAGACACACTCAAAAAGCAAGAAGAGACAGAAAGTGAGTGAAATAGAGAGAGACAAGGGAAGCGAAGGAGAGACAAAGAGAAAGAGAGAAAGAATAAAAGATTGGGGGGTGCATTGTGCTGCCGGAATGTTTAGTTCTATACACAGCACATCTCCCATCATGCGCTATTCAGAAGGGAATGGGTTCGTCTCTCTTGTGTTCATGTTTATTTATAGGTGCATCTGGGATGCTTGGCTCATCTCATTTTGTAGCTAACAAGCACAGCCCAAGTCGAGGTGAGAACGTTGGGAAACAGCAGCGTGCAGAATTATGTTAAAACGTGCTGAAACCTCATCTTCAGGGCTGCATCTTTTGTGAACTCTGCAAATGCAGGGGTGAAAAGAATAGTATGCTTGATTACATGATTAAGGGTATTAATCTCTCAGTGCCATGTTTTCTCAGTCATTTCTATTTCTATTTGATTCGTTTGAGGGTCCTTTTCACTTGACTGTATTTCTGCTTGTCTTGGGCTCTGTTCACAAAGCAGGTAGAAGTCGGTCAAATCTGATCTTTTTCATCTTATGTGACACTGATTTGTTATTTGTGTGGCAGAGTCAATGGCAAAACACACTTAAAATCAGGCATTTTTGGTTCTGATTAGAGTGACTTTCATATGTGATACAGGAGTCTGATACATACAGTACATAGGTTTAGATCATATGATGAACAAAGCATATGTGCTTAAAGCCATGATGTAGAAATACAGTTTGATGAAGACCCTGACAAAGGTTGAGGTTAAAGTATCAGTAATTATTTGTAACACCAAAAACACAGCACGCCTCATACATCAGCTGGGTGTTATATATCAATATTTCAATACTTAAAGAGAGCAAGATATGGGTTGAGGCAATTTTGTTCATATTGAGTTTTCTCATTTTAAATAACATTGTGTTTCAGAACCTTTTTCACACTATTGAACTGTATCGGAGCTGTACTCTTTCCAAAACTATGCAGCAAAGTCATATTTGTGTAAAACCATGAGTCATTTAATGAATTGCGCTGTGATTGGGTGATTTACAGTGAGACCAGTGATGGCATAGCACTCTAACAAAGAACACCGAATCACATCTCAGGAAAAGCTACATTTACAAGGTGTAGTTTGCATGGTGGTGGTGAGCTGCTCTCTAGTGTCAGCAACACCACATTCTCCTGAAGTTGCTGTTGCATTTTATAATTTTATTTGGCTTTGAATAGATCTTCCTCTACTGGATGGGGTTTCAATAAATGTTGGGGGTGTACAATACAACAAATCAACAGTGTTACATTTGTGTTGGTTCTGTTGGATGTTCTTTCGAAGAAGATGTGTTCACGGTCTGTCACTTTCATGTACTGAACTCTTATTATTCATCTACGACAAGACAAATAGTTTGACGTTCTAGGCTACATTTAAATATCCACTGCACTTTAAATTGAGCTGTTTTGATGGAAGCTGTTCACTTACAATGAGCATCTAAAAGTAGACTATCAAACTCAGTTGTCTCAAACACTCCCCACACACCCCACATGAAGAAACACACAGCTGACAACATCATGTCACACAGTGTGATGAGTGTGTGAGCGCTGAAAGTAGATGTGTTAACAGATTGCTTTGGATTCACTCCCTTGTACCTCTGATGTCCCGTGAACCATTTTCTGCTGTTATCGGCCCAATAACCATCCATATTGATAATCCCAGCCCAGTTTGGAGTGTCTGAGATTGTATTACATAATAAACTGCCCCATATCAAAACTAGGCACTGTAGAAGAAAGACTGAAAACTGAAAATCAGGGTCTGGATTCACAAAAGCTTTTTTAATACAAATCTTATAAATAATTTTAAATGTTAGTTGTGTTCTTAAATGTAACCCTCAAGACATTCTTTAGAATCATGGTTTTCTTGATAAAAAATAAATTCTGAACTTAATGGCTTATAAACAAGGTAAGACACATTTAAAATTTGACATTGTTCAAAATGCAAAATTTAATTATGCAAAATAGAGGAAAAAGTGAATCCAAAACTAAGGATTTTAAGAACAATCTCCATTTTTAATCTTGTAAAGTTGGAGATATATATATATATATATATATATATATATATATATATATATATATATATATGTTATACATATGTGTGTGTGTGTGTGTGTGTTTGTAAAAATTTATGTAAAAATTCTAACCAGTAGTTAATCGAAATGAAATTTGAAGCGACATAATCTTGCTGAGATGTGTATCCATTCCTCCGTGCTCCCTCTCTCTCTCTCTCTCTCTCTCTCTCTCTCTCTCTCTCTGTCTCTCTCTCTGGGGTATAGTTTAGAGCTGCAGTGAGGAGTCTTGTTTTGATGGACTATGGGGTATGGGGCAGTGTGATGATGGGGTTGTGGAATGGATCACTGGCCGCCGCCTCCCGCCTCTGTTAAGTGCACTTACTCCCCTGGCCCTGCCACTTATCTCCAGGATTCTTCCTAACATTTTACGTGCACTAAAAATGGGAGCATGCCTCCAGGAATTTCTCCCTCTCTCTGCAATCCGCCATGCCTCCGCTGAGCTTTTCTTCAGCGCTATGTAGAAAAGAAAGAGGTGGGGGAAACACACAGCTGAACCGATAAGCAGATGCTGTACATGTATTTTGATCACAGTATCCAAGGCTCTTGGGACAAGCTAAGTGATCTGCTGCTGTTTGCTTTAGATTTAGGCTATTTTCAAGCTTTTGTTCAGCACAATATAGAAGAAGGAAAATTAAGTGTGATAAAAGTGATACTATTGCAGCAATTGTGTGCAGCCTTTTTTTCTCAAGCTCCTGGCAAAGATTGTGCAATCTGTTGCTGCTAGCTTTAGATTTGGCTTTTCCTCTCAGTTGGGGACATAAATAGCTGATAATCTGCCTTCCAGTTAACTGCATTCAAAGTCTGACCATCTGAAGCAGTTTTCCTATCTTGGATGCAATTTGCTTACTGTTTTTGCCATTTACAGAGAGTTGATTGAATACAGTATCAAGTATGATGCAGGTACAGATGAAGATTATATCCTTTAATAGAGCAGTTATTAGTTTTCTCTACCTTTTCTTACTAATTAAAAACTGTAAAAATTTGTTTAAAAAAACACAATTACTTTAGCAAAAGCAACGCCCTGTTACTCCACCCAAACTATTCAATGCCCCATTTCTGCACCAAAATGTCTTTAATGCCCCATAACTCCAACCCATCTCAATACCATATTACTTCAACTAACCTCAATACCTCATTACTCCACCCCACCTCCATACTCATTACTCCACCCCATCTCTTTTCCTGTTTTTCTCTCCATCTGCTGACTGCCATTGCTCTACCCCTTTTTTAAATACCTTGTTACTTCATCTCCATCTCTTTACTCTACCCAGTCTCCTCAACACCCAGTTAGTCCTTCCCATCTCCTCCCCATTACCCGTTCCCATCTTTTCAGTACCCCTTCTTCTCGCTGCCTTATTCCTCAACCTACATTTTTCAACACCACATTACTCATAAGCTCATCTCCTTAATACTTCATTACTCTCCCTCATCTCTGTTTGCTTGATTATTCTTGCAGATAACAAAGATAACTAGCTAACACAATTAGTGACTTATGGGCTCAGCAGATGGAGTTGACAATCCTTACAGCAACTAACAGTTGAGCTGAATTATTAATGATTTGTTAATAATTCTAAGTGTTTTAATATTTATTTAAGAAGAAGCCATGTGTAATAGGGTAATATCAGGCACAGGTGGTGGGCATGATTAAATTATAATTTACAAAAATAAGTATAATTTTTGCCTTAATATACTATCTTCAAATTCCGTGTGATACTCCACTGATTTCACCCTTCATGTGATGCTTCTGTATCTCTCAGTTTGTCCAAAAGTGCATGTAAGCAGATCTTTCTTGAGGGGTGCATGAAAGATTGAGTTGACTTTAGGTGGAGCCCAAGAGCAAGAAATGCTAATTCTTGCATAATCCTGCTTTAATCAAATGGGTTTAAAACAAGCAGTAGTAGGCTAGTGTCATTTATCTCTGCTAGTTTTTGAAGTTCATCTTGGCTTTTTCTGTATCAGGAATGGTTGGGAATAAAAGATGACAGACACAGATGCTGTCATTTGCTCACTGGCCTGATGAACTTAGAGACCTTAACTGCAAAACACTATGAGTTGATTTTTTTTCTTTTGAGGAATATGGACTCAATAACATGGGCAAGTGTCAAACGTATGCAAATTAGAGTCACTGTGACACCGGGTGCCCTCGCATGCACATGTTCCATATGGTAGTCAAGGAAATGCAAATATTCTTCTGCTAGAAAGTTCGACACTTCCAAAGGCACGATGGCATATTAGTGACGGTGACAATCCTGGATGCAGCTGCTTGCCACATTCTACACAATATATACAGAAATGTGTGATGAGGTAATTGAAAAAGAAATCTAATCAAATCACTTTTATTGTCACATCACATTTACACAAGTGTGAAGGTGAATGATGATCTTAGATGCATAGCCTCTCACAGTCAGTAAATACGCAGTATATACACAGTAAATATAATGCATCTCAAAAAGATGAATATTTTGAAAAAAAAAGTTGGTTCATAATTTAATTGAAAATGGTAGTGTCATATACTTTTTGCTCATTACATATAAATTGACATATTTCAAATATTTGTTATTTAATTTTGATACTGTCTGATTAGTAATTAATTCAAACTCAAATATACTTCATTTAATGTAATAAATTTGACCTTTTTTAATGAAATCATAAACACAAAGCTGATGATGATTATAAGCTATCTATCTAATATATATATATATATATATATATATATATATATAATCGCATTTGTGTTCATAATTTCATTCAAAAAGGTAAACTATTTCATATTCATATTCATAAAATATTTTAATGAATATTTTAATGAAAATCATTAATACATCTAAAATATATCTTTACCTTTTTAAATTGTATTATGAACAAACCTTTCATATTTTGATATTCTGATTTTTTATGATAAACTAGTATAAATGATATAGATAGAAGGTATCCAATATATAGATTATAAACACACATGTTTAATAAATTGGAGGTGATGCCAGTTACATGTTCATAAACTTATATTTACACACAAACAACAAAGAACTGTGCAATTCAACGTATGAATGCTTTGAAAATGCTTTTACAAGAGATTTTAAAAACACTAGCTTTATGGATGTATATTTAGATGCATTTACTGTACATATAACTGTTTGTGAAAGCTGCTGTATAAATAAAGGGTATTGGTGTTATTAATCTTGCAGGGAGATTAATTATTAACACCATATTTCCTTGTTATTTGAGGAAGGCAGTGGAATAAGCATTGTATCAGTGTTCAGATAATAAATCTATATGGTACTATGATTTCTGTTTACTACAATTAGACTGTGTTTACATTTTTCATGTTTACAGACTGAGATTGATGATTTCTTGAAATTAAAGCTTCCCATGAGATTCAGTATCCTTTCCTATAAACTATATGTCCAGACACCTCTTCAAATGACCACATTCAGCTTCTTCAACAGAAGTGTAAATACACACTTGTCTAGTCCTTGTAGAGAAGTTCTGCCAATAAAATTGCACTCTCCAGAGCAGATAAACATGAATCTGTTGGCACTATGCAACATGCTGACCTCACCAACACTTCTGTCACTGAATGCAATCAATTCCTTACAGCGATGCTCCAAAAATCTAGTAGAAAGCCTTCTAGTGGACTCAAACAGAGTACTGGTGTCTCAATACTCCATATAGTGTATATTTTGTGAGGTGTATATGATTACGTCTTCTCATGTTCTCTTGTGAAAGACCTTTGACTGTAGACCCGACTGTCTCCAGATGATCAATTGGTCATCCACAGAGCATGATAGACAATCAATTACTTCAACAATGATAACAAGGCAGCCTCAGTACATCAACAAACAACACCGCTGTCAAGAACATGGAATCCATTCTGAGAGCATGAAATCCATTGCACTCGTTGTAGTGGGCTTTTAGTGTCAACCGCTAACCATTACTACCCGGCAATTCATCTTCACCATTTTCATCCCATGAGTTCATATGTTTATTATTCAGAGTATTCAAGAGTAAAGTGCCATTTACACACAAACGATGGAATCCACCAAGTTGCATAGAGTGTGGAGCTACCTAAAGCTATAATGCTAAGGATGCAAACCCAGGTTGAACAAAATTGAAGGAGTTTTTAGTCTGAGATTGATAGGGCAATGAAGGCTCCTTGGTTAGAGTGCTGGGTTATTGACCATAGAGTTGTGGGTTCCATATCTGGGTCCAATAAGCTGCCACTGCTGTGCCTTGAAGTGCTGAATCGTGGCTGACCTTGTGCTTGATCCATAGTTTAAGTTATGATATGCAAAGAGAAGGATGATGTTTGTTGCTATTTACATACATAATATATACTTATTTGTCCAGATATATACAGTGACTTGCCAAATTATTCCACATATTTTTCACATTTTGCTACCTCACAACCTGAAATTAAAGTGGATTATTTATGGGTTTGAAGCAAACAACATATTGGACAAAATAACAGAAATTTCAAGTTTGCATAACTATGCACCCCTAAAAGTCAGTACTAAGTAGAGACTCACACTGGATAAGTCTTTATGAGCTTGCCCCATCTTGCCACTGGGATTTTTGCCCATTCCTCATGGCAAAACTGCTCCAGCTACTTCAAGTTAGATGGTTTCCGCTAGTGAGCAGCAATGTTTAAGTCTGACTACAGATTCTCAAATGGATTAAAGTCTGGGCTTTCACTAGGCCATTCCAATATATTTAAATGTGGTTTAGGTTATTGTCCTGTTGTAAGACGTACCTCTGTCCCAGGCTCAAATCACTGACAGAATTAAATTCGGTCAAGAATATCTCTGTATTTAGTACCATTCATTTTCACCTCAACTAAGATCAGTTTTCCAGTCCCTGCTGCTGAAAAACATGGTGTTGACCAGACATAGTGTTTTTCTTGGTGGCCAAAAAGATAAATTTTCATCTCATCTGACCAGATCACCATTCTCCATACATTCGGGGAGTGTGCCATATGCCTTTTAGCAAATTCAAAATGAGCCTTCCTATTTTTGTCTGTAAGCAAAGGCTTTTTTCTTCCCATTCTATGGAGTGTACAGCTTATTGTGGTCATATGGACAGATACTCTAGTCTCTGGTTGGCAATTCTGCAGCTCCTTTAGGGTTGGTTACCTTTGCCCTCCTTGTCCGGTCTGAGATTTTTGGTGAGCAGACCTCTCTTGGTAGGTTTGTTGTGGTATTATGTTCTTTCCATTTGATGATTATGGATTTGATGGTGCTCTGGGGGATCATCAAAGATTGGATATTTTTTTTAAAAACCCAACCCTGACTTGTATTTCTCATCAACTGTGTCCCTGACATGTTCTGAGATTTTCTTGGTCTTCATGGTGTTGTTTGTTTAGTGATGCGTCTTGCTTAATGGTGTTTCAGCCTCTGGTGCCTTTCAGAAAAGGTGTGTCATGTGACACTTAGATTGCACATAGGTGGACTTCATTTCACTAAACACTCTTTAGGAGCTTCATAGCAAAGTGGGTGAATACTTATGTAGGTACTTTTTTCTTAGAACATTTTGTGCTGATGCATCACATACAATTCAGATAAAAAAAACAAAAAACAACAACATTTAAATACAGGTTGTAATGTACCAAAATAGATAAAAAGCCAGGGGGTGAATACTTTTGCAAAGCATTGTATGTATTTTTTACATACAAAAAAAAAGATTGAAGACTTTGATTTCCATAGTTGTCTTTTAAAACAGTAGACAAATAAACAAGAAGTTTACCAAGAATGGCTTTGTATGTAAAAACATACCAGTGACTGATACCGTGCATCTAGGCAGGACCAGCTTACTTCTTTTTTTACCCAATTTTTCCCCTCAATTTTGGAGATGCCAATTCCCCGACCCCACTCTCCTCCTATCACATAGGATGCTTCTGAATCTAGGAGGGTGAGGATGACTTCATGCCTCCTCCGATACATGTGAGGTCAACCACTACCTCTTTATGAAGTGCATTTAATATGATTGCCAATTCACTCTGAGGAATGCACCGTGTCCCCTGCTCCAATCCAATGGCTGTCATCTACTCACCCAGAGAGAGCATGGCCAATTTTCTCTCTCTCTCAGACTCTGGCTGCTGATGGTAAGCAGCACGACCTGGGATTTGAACCTGCAATCCTCAAATCATAGTGGTAGTAAATTAGACAGCTGATTTTTAATACAACTTTCATTGTTTTTTCCAAACATAAGGTATTAAAAAAGAGTTTATCCCTCTTTTGTTGTAGTAACTGTCTCTTTTGTGCAGAAAAGGCTTTCTACTGAATTTTGAAGCATTGCTGCGATGATTTGATTGCATTAAGCAAAAAGAGGGTTAGTGATGTTTGGATGTAGGATCATAACTACCCACCTCATCCCCAACTGCCCAACACATCCAAAATTATTAGATGCAGTATACTGCTCCACTGCTCAGTGCTGGGGTGCTTTATACACCTCTAGCCCAAGCCTGGCATTAGTTTAAAGTGTCCTATTTTAATCCTATTTTTGTCCTATTTTAATGGCAGAACATCTCTATAGGGACTAGGCCAGTTTTGTGTGTATTTGCACACCTTTGTCAGCAAGGGGTGAAACAAAGTAGCTGGATGCATTCATTAAAGGGGATGTCCACAAACTTTGGGACGTATAGTGTAGGTGAGTGGGTATAGAGTGCAGAGTGCAGAAAGTGTGGGGTGGGTTTGTCCATAGATCCCTAGTGGTGCTTATTGAGATCTATGTACAGATATGATATGTATACTGTATACTGTATACTGATATACTGTATACTGAATGTAATGTGGTGACACGGTGGTCGTGGATAGCGCTGTTGCCTCACAGCAAGGTGGTCCAATCCCCGGGTGGAGCGACCTGGGAAACGTGTGGAGTTTGCATGTTCTCCCCGTGTTAGCGTGGGTTCCTCCAGGTACTCCTGTTTCCCCCACAGTCCAAAGACATGTGCGGTAGGTGAATTGGTGACTCTAAAGTGGCCCTTAGTGTGTGAATGTGTGTGTGTGAGCCCTACGATGGAGTAACGCCCTGTCCAGGGTTGTTTCCTGCCTTAGCGCTCAGAGTTGCTGGCTGGGCACCAGCTCCCCTGTGACCCTATTCAGGAATAAGCGTTTATGGATGAATGTAATGTATCTTAATTGGTGTTTATAATTGGACAGAACAATTACATTCTTCTCTTTGCATATCATAGTTTAGAAAGGTGAGATTTTCAGACAGTTTCAAAAGCTTGGCATTATCTGTATCCTGCAACTAATATTTGAGCATCTGTTCTGCTCACTGTGACAACCGTACAAACTCCCCCTTCATATGTTGCCTTGCTTTCGAGCACATTTTGTGATTAAGTTGCATTAATATTGTGCAGCACATTGAGCATCAGTGCGTGTTATAGTGGAGATGATTCCAGCAATATGCACGACTGTGTCTGAACATAATTGTGTCCGGTTAGCTAGATAGGCTTGTTATTTTTAATGTTTTTTCAGATATTTGTCTGTTGGATGTCTTTAATCATCCCGAGTGTACAAGTCACCTTATTTGCCAGAGAATCAGTGCATCCATAGTTTCTTTTTTTCTTTAAGAAACAGCCACTATATTGGGAACCAAAAATGTTCTTCATTTAATAAAAAAAAAAAAAAAGATGCCACAGAGGATTCTTTGAGGACCTATAGGTGGTTCTCAAACAATCCTCTGTGGCATTTAAAAAAAAAGAAGAAGAACATTTTTGGTTCCCTAAATAGTGGATTTTGTGAAAAATGTAATTATGTAATGTTATGGTTTTAGACATGTTGAAGCATTTTATGAGAATTTTATGAGCATTTTATGAACTTTTTTTTATGAGTATCTCGAATACTTTGTAGGTGATACTGAATAATTCATAGTAGATTCTGAATTATTCATAGTAGATACTGAACACTTCTAGTGGAAAGTGATTCCAGCCATATGCACATGACTGTGTTGGAGCGTAGTTGTATCCAATTAGATGTTGTTGCTTGTAGCAATGCATCTTGCACTCTATCTTCCTTTTTACAGTTTTATATCAGAGATTTTTCTATTGGATGTCTATAACCATTAAAATATGCACCAGAAGTTCTCTCATTTGCCAGAGGAACAGGACCAGTCAGTGGATTTCATTACATACATAACACTATTGTGGAGGTGAGGTTGCTTCGCCTCATTTCATTTGGCAGTGCAATCTTGAGCTTATCGTTTTGCTTCTCACACTCAATGGATAATAATAGCACACTGTCCTTATGGGGACAGATGAGAGATTGGTTGTAATTACGATGCACGCCGGTGTCTTTCGCACTGACCAGGCCTTTTAGAAACTGCCACAAATAGTTAGGAAGCAGGAGGCCACAGTTTGCCATTTTGTCATCTCATTATCATTTCGATCCCAGTCGAGAAATGTAGTCTCAGAATATAGACTTGTCTGGTTTCCTGCTGGAGTAGAGATGTGAATTCAAATTAAAAGGTGGTATAGGATGATATCACCACTGGCGATTGGAGGATTGTGCCCCTTTCTGTGTTCGGGTGAACGAGGAACCATAAAATGTAATCTGACAGAGGAAAACCAGTGCAAACCAGGCAAATCCACCCAGGGACCCCCCTCCATCCTCATGATCGCAAGAGACACCCACCAGTTTTTCACACCAGCACTGCCATTCTGAGCCAATGCCTTCGCCGAAGATTATGCAACCCTAACCGAACGATATCGGTTCATTCGCGCTCCAAATCTCTATATATGGGGTTAGGAGGCACAGCTAGTGAAAGGCAAGAGAAATCTCTGCTTGAGCCAAAGCCCAGGAACAGACTGTGTGTACAAATATTACTGAACCTCGAGGGTGACATCTTTAAACGCTTTGGGACTATTTATCTCATGTTTAGAGAAGATTGGGCTTGTCTGCAAGTTTGAATGCAATGAAAAGATATCACATTTTCTTTGAGACTACTGGAGAGATGACAGTTATTGGCATCCTTAGAAACAAAATGGGATGTAAGTGGAGAAAACAGTGATTGTTATTCTAAGGAACACTTTCAAATGGTTCCCAAATGGCAGTTTTGGCAATCTTAGACACGGTATTGTTAAAAACAATTTGGACAGTCTTGGTTTTCTTGTCTGCACTTAAAATAATAAGGTGCCCAAATGTTCTTTGGAACATTGGAGTGAGACTGTAAAAGAACCAACTTAGTTTGCTGTTTATTTTAATTGAGAGCTTTCAGTTTTGGATGGGAAGACAACTAGAAGCTACAACTAAAGCTTGAGAGACTGCATAACCATCGCCTTGTTTTAAACTGTTTTAGGAGAAGTGTGATCACTCTCAAACCATATTCTGTCTCTAGACTGGATAATCATCACTTTGTGTTAAATATATATAGGTGTCACGTAGAGTCCAGCTTGTGTCTTGTTTTGTTTTCAGTCCCATGTGCTTTTGAGCACATGTCATGTCTCCTCCTATTCCTAGCTGTGTTCCATTTGTGACCCTGCCCCACCGTTATCATGTCCCAGCCGTGTCTTATGTGATTGTGTGTATATTAGTCCCTGGTCTCTGTTGGTCCTTGTCGGTCTTTGTGATATTGTAACTACTTGTGTGCCTTGTCTTCATGTATACTCGTCTTAATGGTTATTGTACCCTATCTGTTGAACCTTGTTAATAAATACAACCCAGCGTGTACGTCCACCTCCACCTACCTGTGTCTAGGCGTTACAATAGGAGTGTGATCACCATCACATTTGTGTACAGTCTCTAGACTTGTTGTCACAGAGCTCACTGCTTTAAAGTTTAATTTCCTGTTTCTTGAATTTCATGCAAATATGAATACATTTAAAGTGTAATAGCCATAAAGTTACACTTGAATGTAACTTCAGCTAACTTCAGCAATTGGTTAACTGTTGATTTTTCAGCTTGCAGCTTTGTGGCACGTTTCATACTGGCACCTGTAACTGATACACTGTTTAAGGTGTAATGAAAATGATAATTTAGCATAATGGGAATATAATGGAATATAGCGGCAGGATTTAAGGTGGACTGAAGCCATGAAGACGTCAACTTAGCACTTGGAAGTAACTACTTACTCTTTAAAGTAGAATGGGACAGTAAGAATTTTTCAGAGTATACTGGTGTATCTGTGGGAATTTAATCATATACCTGACAGAATAAAACTATCATTATGTTCATTTTTCACTTTGCTGTTTCAAAGTTTGTTTCATGCTTCTTTACTGTGGTGCTGTGAAGCTTTTAAGGTTGTGGAGAATTCTAAGCCGTATGACCCCGCTATGCACCCCCACCTCTATCTTCCTATGACTACAGTTACTAGACTGTTATTTATTAACAATCCATCTTCGTGAAGAACGTTCACAAGTTTTCCTGACTGGTTTCCACAGTTTGTGGCGTCTCTTATCTACTTCTCATGTACTGAAGAATTGTGTCTTCAGATTAATATCAAACACTAACTCTCCCAAACTTATATAGAGGGACCTTCTTTAATTTGTGTGGCCCTACACAATGCATGTACTTAGATTATAGATCAGTCTTGCTCTGGTGTTACTGCTACATTTGTAGTGTGACATGTATTTTGACATGGTCTGGCCACAGTCACAATATTTTTACCTTCCTCTGCTTGGAGTGTAACCTGCAGACTGATTGTCTCTTTTTGCTGAAGGGCAGGACTTTCTCTGTGAACATCATGTTGAGCTTCCGTTCATATTTCAAGACTTACAAGACTTATTTCAGGACTTACTACGCCATCATTAAGGAGCCATACTTTGTTTCACATTAATATAACTTTACTCTCCACTCAGACACCAGAGTGATGGCACAGCAGATGCGTTGCCATCTTGCCTCATGGCTCTGCAATGGCTTCATCTACAGGCTCATGTGACAGACAGCTGCTCAGTATGTTCTCACTGCAGTTCTGCTGTACAAAGTAACAGCAGAAATAAAACTATGTGCCACAAGGTGGAACTAACTTTGGAGATTCACATGCAAACCACAACTTTTTAGCATGAGAAACATAAGTGATGACATGACCAATTAAATTGTTTTAGTGGACCAAATTGATTAGTCATTGCATCCCTACTTAACACTATATTTATCAAGAGTTAAATAGGGTTCTGGTCATCATACTGTTCTTTTTTATGCCAGAAGGAATGATTTTTTGGTCCCTTTGACATTTTGGCAACTTTAAGAGTGTTCTCTTGCATTACTTCTTTGGGCAATGCCATGAAAGAACCACTTTTACTTCAATAAGTAGGTTTTTTGTAATAATCATTTCTGAGTGTAAAGAACATTACAGCCAACAAAACAACATTTACATGAAGTTCTTCAAGCCCCTGAAAACTTCTGTACTCTCCCGCATCTCTTTTAAAACATTCTCATGACCAAACATAAAGTGGAACTTTTTTTTTTACCTTTAAATGTATGTCAATTATAACATGCCATGCAAAACAGTTCTTTCATTTTTGCTGGCACTGCCTCTATATTGACTTCACCAGTATGAAAGTTTTTGCAGTAGCAGTGCAACAACCTCTTGATCCCACCACAGGACAGGGCTGCCCATACAGCTGCTGTACATACTCTGGAAAAGCTTGCTGCAACACTCCATCAAAGGGCTAAATCCCAGGCCTTGAGTCCAGCAGGCAGTGACCATGATGTTGAGCTTTGTTGAAGGCAGTTCCAGCTCTGTACCAGCTTGGAACAAATCCAGGCTTCAGCAGAATCATAACAGGCTGAAACCTCTGCGGAAAACAGTGAGAAAGCACACTGCATTTGGGCTTAGCATCGCTCTGCCTGCTACTGTGTGCAATATTTGGGCTGACAGGGCCTATTAATAGGTGAAGAGAAGTAGCTTTTGAGGTCAGCAGATGCAAATCTCTCGATTTTTGAGAGGAAGCAAGCTTCTGTTTGTTTTTTTGGGGGGATTTTTTTCACAGAGCTTGACAAGCTGTGCATAATTCAGATGACGGCGAGCTTCTTAACCTTCCGAACTGCATGGCATATATTTTCTAAGAGGCTGAGGTTAAGGAGTTCCAATTACAGAGCACTTTAAAGAACACGGCTTCAGCTCTTGTCTATGGTTCATAATCAAAATGTCATCTCGCTATTACAGCTGGCGCTTTCTGGCTCCATCTACATAGAGTCTTTTTAGCTCCAACGGAATATGCTTAAGGTCTAGAATGCCTAAGACTTCTCTATAGCGATATGGAGATGCTGATGTTTCCACTTTTGCTGTTCTCTCTCTCTCTCTCTCTCTCTCTCGTTTTGATCTCTACCATTTTAACAGCTTTTTTTCTCCAGAGTGGAGGTGATCACTTCAACAAAAGTGTAATCATTCATATGTCTGTAAAACGAATAGGGAAAAAAGGCTGTCACATTTGGCCCAAAATGTCTCATTTTAATTATTTCTGTAATTACTTTTCCCACAGATTATACATCTTGCATTCAAGGGAAAAATCATTCCATTCACAAGCAATTGGATGAGAGTCATATTCGCCCTTGGCAACTGAAGATGACGTTACTATGGAAACGGCTAGTGCTGCTATCAATCATGGGCTGCCTCACAGGTAAAACGTCTTACTCGTCATTTTATTCAAAAAACTGCTTTTCTTCTTATTTTTTACCTTTAATTTTAATTTCAGGTACACTCACCATAATGTAATGTCATGTTTTTGTAATTGGGAGAGAAAATTGAACTGTAATCTATCACAGCAAACTTAACACCATTCAGAATGCTTAGAGGAGGGCTTAAGATAAAAAAGGTGGCATGGCTGGCTTGGCCTATGCAGCTGAATGTGTTTGAATAGTTTTGAATAATGTTGTCTCTGCAAATGTACCTTTCAGATGCTGCTGATCTGATGTTATCAAGAATATTCAGTGTGGGATAGAAGCCAGGCAGGCGGCCAACACCAGTCATTATCACTTACCATGTTTTTAAGGGTTTTTTACTGGAATTACATTTGACATGTTCTGCTTGAGCTATACTTAGATGCCTTACTTTTGCATATTTTGCCAGAGAACAAAATAAATATTGCGAGTGCCATATGATGATATGACACTTGTTCCAGTGCTGTATCCCTTTTGTTAGTCTCCTTGTTCATAGCCCTTCCAGCTGGGCAGATTTAGATCCTTAGCTCTGACTGGGACATTGAACATGGGCTTTGAAACTGATAAGAAAAGCACTTTTTTTCCCAAGAGTTGCCCTTCACCCATTCGTTCTGGGTCCTTTTACTTTCAAGCTCCCAGAGCTCCACTGGGACTTGAATCCTATTCATGGCTATGGACATGTCAGAGATGATTATCTAGAACTTTGGGATGGAACGATGTCTGCATCTCCCCAGAAATTGCTGCCTCTGTACGCCCTTCTGCACTCATGGGATTAACAGTGAATTTCATTGTCTCTTTATTTTTGTGCCAGCTGAGCTCCTTGCTTTAAAGTGAAGGTTGAGCCCAATGTGAGTCAAATGGGCCATTCATTGTTCCTAGGTGACAACCCCCTACCCCCCACCGCTCAGACTGCTCAGGCTACTGGCATAAATAGAGTCTTAAGCCCCAGTGTAGTAAATGAACAACAACTACTGTACTATATTTTAACTACACAAACAACAAATAACAAATAAGGAGTAGTTGTTTGTCTTGTTTAATTCATTCTTGAAAGTCTTGAAATAATATACACTATATGTTCAAATGTTTGTTGACACCCTTTGCTCCCATTGCTAGAACAGAGGTGCAAATGCACACACACACAGCTTGTCTAGTCCATGTAGAGACATGCTGCTAATAGAACAGGACGCTCTGGAGCAGATAAACATGAAAATATTGGCACCATGCCTAATGGCAGGCATTGAGCTGTGGAGCACTGGAACTGTGTTTATGGAATGATGGTTAGTTGGGGAGATGGGATTGAGGTGGGGTGTTTGGGGGTTACTCCAGTAAAGCTATATTATGTTAGAACTGGTACTTTTGGCGCAGTAGTTTCATTTTTGCTCCACTGCAGTAAATACAAATCATGCTTTGAGCACCTCTCATGATGCACAGATCTACTCCTGAATTTGTTGAATAGCTGCGAGATACAGAAGCAGCATCTAAAGTGAGAAAAAAAAAATGTGGACTGAGCGGTATGTGGAGTGGAACATGATGGTGAAGCTGATATTTTAAGTTACAATTGAAAGATAATGGTGCTTTAATGGATATTAATGCAGTCTTATACTACTGTAGCTCCTTTATGGAATCTAGAAGTAGTTATAACAGATGTCAGGGGGGTAAAATGTGCCATGAGACCCACTTGGACCTCCTGCAATTACACCCTATGCCCTTCAAAACTGAGGGTGTTTTTGATGGCTTTGCCAAGCTTATGATATAAAAAAGACAGAATCTGTGGAGAGAGGCAGCGCAAAGGAAGACAGGGTTCACAGATGGAGCTTGACAACTGAGTTGGAAGATAACGTTTCAGAAACAAAGTCCCATCAGTGGATGTCATGCCTCAGAACTGTGATGCAGCTGATCTGCACAGTGCATGAGCAAGATCCCGTGATTTTTACAAAAAAACCTCTTAAATGATACTCTCCCAGCTCACACTGTGCTGCTCAAGACACAGTTGTCCCTGGATTTTCCATCCACTCATCAAAAAAACATCTGCTGAGCAAATACTGGAGTTTGAATGTCCTTACATAACAGTGTAATATTGAAACAATATACCGTTATCTATAAAATGCAGGATACTTCTGTTTATTGACATATCTATAAAATGTGGTATTTCACTCATCCCTTTCAGGCATGTAGTTAGCCTTGTGCCTCCAGCTCAAGTATCTTCTCACTGCCTCCATCATGGCTTAGAGCAAGGCACTTAAGGCCAAGCTGCTCCAGGGGAACTTTAATACAGCGCTCCTATCTGAGTGAGCATTCAGATGACACCTTTTTAAATGCGAGGCACGTTGCAGGGGCACATTGTCTGATGCTTAAGAAGGAGCAGGGTATGCTGTTCAGGGCTCCGTGCATTTGATTCAGGAGTAGGTAAACAGGAAAGGTTAGTTAACGGTACACCATCAAAAAACACAATCATCGTGATTGCAAACTGACAAATAAATAAAATGATGAAACACACAAAAAATAAAAGATAAGAAAACAAGAAACAGCTGAAAAGCACTTACACTACATGGCAACAGTATTGGGACACCTAATGATTCATTGTTTCATCTGAAATCAAGAGTCTATCCTTTGCTGGGAATTTGTCTGTACTATCTAGAGGAGCTTTGCTGTGAGAATTTGATTGCATTCAGTGACGAGTGCTAATGAGTTTATTTATGTAGAAATCCTGAATATCCTGAAACCTCTATGACCCATTGCTTTAGTGTTTTGATACGTCACCAGCTGTGTTGTGCAGTAAAGATTAGAAAGTTTATTGTCCACAGAGTGGAAATTCAGCTTTGGTCACTCATAGCATTTAAAGATATGAACAACATATAAACACCATCAGCATTAATACACTACATAAGTCCAAATCACACACAGGAAAAAAAACCTAAAAATTTCCACTGCATTGGTAAAAATTATTTCCTGTAAATATGCTTGGCTTTTGGCATCATATACCTCCTTCATGATTTAAAGTGTTTTTTTAAGGCTGTGATATATCCACTTATAATCTTAAATCTTTTGAGAACTATCCCTATTCAGATCCTTCATATGTCTTTCACATTCACACAGTGAGCAGCAATAGTGGCAAATAAAGCAGATACCATGTATATAAAATCAAGTAGTGAAGGTACCATTCTGTGGAAAAGAGCCATTAGAGAGTTGTGCCTCTCAAAATTGGACCACTAATTTTAAAAATGTAATTTCATTTCTGATTTTTTTACTTGGCCTTAGAAGTACATTGTGTAACTCTGTCCTTGAGAGCTCAAACATGTGAATGAACATCCATAAGTAGAGCAACCCACACATGCACAGAAAGACAGGAAACACACTGGCCAAAGGTTACATACGTCTTATATTCTGACGGCTTTGTATAAATATTGATGTCAAATATCAATAAATCGGTCAGATATTTCCTCTACCCTAAGAAGTAATGGAATACGTCTGTATTCTGCAAAGGTGAGGATATCCGGCCTTTAGAAAAATGTCCCAGCACTGCACCACTGTATCTTTTTCAGAAATTACTAAAAGCAAAAAACAATAAAAATAAAAAACATAATAAAAATTAATTATATATATATATATTACTCTTGAGATTTGTGAACAAATCTGACAAGACAGAAGGATATTGATACAGTAAACTAATTACTGCAATAGTTAAAGTAACTGTGAAAACACATTTATAGATATTTATAATAAATTATTTTTGGTTCCTCAGAAGATCTGCTGTATATGAAAACAGAAGCTATGCATCCCTTTTAACCACGTACAGGAGAAGTTATACACTGACAGTGGATCAGCTTTCAGTCACTATACACAGCATTCAAGCATCAGTGAAATCAGATGATTATGTAAGGATGTTACAGGAGATTACAGGTCAGAGAACCAATCAATAATAGGAGTGTCTGTCCCCAAATACGTCTGAGAACTGACAAGTTAGTTATTCTCACGGTGGGAAAATGTTCACGATTCTACATTTGAAGTCTTTCATACATCCTCTAAAAAGCTATGAAAATGAACATGTATGAACATGTACACGTACACCACAAAACTATAACATTGAAACTTCTGATGAAGTTAATTACTTGATGATCTGGTTCTAATGATGTATGTCACAAGTTTGATATACACTCATTCACAAACAAACAAACAAACAAAATAAATAAAGCACTGTCAGATCGCTGCAAACTCAGCATGCATTTATATCTTAAGCAAACGTGATATGAGATATATGATTATAGGTGTAGATTAGACACTAGGTGTTTGCACAAGTGATCTTGACAGATAGTGTACCTCTTGGTGAGAGATTATTGACTGGTAAACATGTTTCAAAAATGTCTTCTACAAAGACAGTTTTCCTAACTGAATTTAAAAGTGGGCACAATATTAGACGGAGAGAAGAATGATGACTGTTTTGACAAATTGTTATCTGGATAATTCAGACCAAAACACCATCATCTGCCTTTGCAGTGGTGTCATGATCAAGAAACCTGGATGGTTACTAACTGGAACTCAATAATACTGTTTTCCCCAACAAACCTATTGCTTTGCTCTAATATTGTAAGCACTAACACATAATTACATTTACATATAAAGTTTCATTTGATTCCAATAACATCTGCATGGGCACCGAAGACTCATTAATGACAGTTGTTGTTGTTTATTTATTTTAATTAGCAGGGACAAAATTTTCCATATTACAAAGAAATTGTAGTTCTTTTTGTTACTATATTGATAATTATATATATATATATATATATATATATATATATATATATATATATATATATATATATATATATATGTTATATATATATATATATGTTGTTATTTTTTTCCAAGATTCACTAGTATATAGATAGATAGATATAAATGCATATATTACACACACTTAATATTGGAATAATTTCCCAAAATATAAAAACATCCAGACATGAGAAAAGTGTTGATATATCTTCATGACTGAAGCGTAATTCCTTATTTTATCACATATTCAGGCTTATCATTTCTAATAGATGACTGAATTCTAGGGGTTTTTTTTTACATTTGAGTTAAGTGTAACATGTTGTTACATTTCTTGGACTATAGCATTATTGTATTTATTTGCACACACATGCAGTTTGAGTAGCTCTCCTTGTTTGCCATTCAAATTGTGGTTTCATAAGTTTAATTTGATTTTAATAAGTAAGAGCTGTTCTGAGCTTTTCTTCTGTATTGCTGCTGTGCTCAAGATTGCACTCAGTAGCAGGTGAAGGGTTACAGAACATTTTGTCAACACTCCAAAGGTGATAAAAAGTACATTCAGTGCTCTGGGGTCTCAATGGGAACCCAGTCCTGCTGACCATGGTGTCCACAGCAGCAGAATTGGCCATGCTTTCATTGAATGGAAACTTTATTTCCAAAGTGAATATATAATGAAAAATGTTAAATGTACCACAAATTTATTGTTTTGACAAAAGTAGTTGAGAGCCTGTGAGCTAGTTAGAAGAATAAAGCTTAGTTCCAGATTTCTCTGGGGTACCCTTAGCCAGTGTATGAGCGTGTTCAATTTCATTACTTGCTCACCTCATTTAACATTATTAAACACTGATTGACCAAACCAGGTGTTGGATGAAATCTTTAAGTAATACTAGACTCCCATGATGATAGTTTTGTTAAATTTTTGATGAACACAGTGATGTAAAACCACTACTTTTTGTATGAATGTTATTTGTATTTATTCTAATATTAGTGTTTTATTCCAGAAATAAACACATAATGCCCAGTGAGTTCCTGATAACAGTTGAACAACTGAGCTATTTACGGACATTTTTAAGAATGATTTAACTTTAAGAACGCCCATTTTGCATCTATTTCCCAAAAGACTCCAAAATTTAGAATGTGTTTTAAGTAGTTTTTTTGTTGTGGCGTCAAATGACCACTTTGGCCATATTACTTTCATAACAGACTAAAATGACTAAAATATGCTCTAATATATTCAAATCACAGATCAATGTCAAAGCCTTTACATTTCAGTTGTTTAAAGAAACATTATTTGTCATAACACTGTCATTTTTGAGGTAGAACTGCACATGGACTTCAAGTTAAGACGTACTCGGGGAGTAACAATTGGGTTAGAGTACTATGTCAGTTACATCAGTCATACATTTAACAATCTTCTTTAATACAAGACTACAAAGTACTTAGCATTAGGAAGATTTTTGGAAACCCAGCACAGATAAGGATATTTTTCATGCTGATTTCCTCTGATGTCAACTGCGTTTCACTGTTTTATTATGAATTATTTCAGGTTGTAAAGGATGGGTTGTTTTGTTAGGAAACCCAGTTAAATGACTATCTGAATAATAATTCTACTTGTAACAAATGCATGAACAAGTTTCTCAGCATTGCCCTGGGATAAAAAGGCTGTGATATTAATTCATCAAATGAACAAAAGCAACTTTAGTGACTGTGTTTACACAAGGGATAAAAGCAAAGGGACCTACTTTCCCTTAAATAGCTGACCTGTAATAGTTTTCATTTTCATGTTTTTGAAATTAATTACAGTTTAACAATTATAGACCTTGTTACAACTTTCCTCTCAGCATTAATCAGGCTTCAGTTACTGATAAGCATCTCAGCTTTAATATCATCTGGTAGAAAGATTGTTCAGTGTTGAGCTTTTGGGGAAACCCAGACACTTATTAAACAATAAACACTTATTTCTTTGTTTTTGTGTTTATTTTTAATACGTGAATTATAGATTTCAGTGTAGCTAAATCTGCAAATTGAAGTTTGGGCCATGAGCTTAGTTGGTGAGTCACCATGTATAATTTTAAGCATCTTATTGTTCAACTCAGCAGGAAATCTGGTATAGAGCAAAGCAGAACGGTGGATGTGGGTAGATGAATGTATGGATGGATGTCAGTATGTGTAAAGATCAGTCTTAGTAGAAGTTAGAATGTTTTACATACCATTGGATAACTTCTAATATGCTATGCCTCTGCAGTTATCATGGTGATACCACCATGTGCCTCTGGCACTCTATTGGCACCCTTAATGGACAGCACAGCACAGCAATGAAGAGCATTCATAGAAGGCAACAGAGCAGTTTACAGTGTGGAACTAAATCAGTGGAACATGATCAGTGGAACGTGTACATAATATCTGTAGTTCTAGAGCTTTAACTGCAATTGAATAACTTTTCCTCCAGACATTCATCCATTTTCTGTCGCCACTAAAACCATGTGGGAAATACACTTCCACCGTGGCTTTACTTTTGAAGCTGGTTCGAAATTGTACTTTTTCACTAGTTTTGTAGTACAAACACAAAGATCAGATTAGATCAGTACTGTCCGAGGCACATACATCAGGTCACAGGGTAAAACAACTGCATTGGGACATGCCATTTACCTTAAGCGTCAGTATATTTTTGGGTTGTGTCAGCAGTTTAAGCTATTGGTGACACTAATTTTTCTCGGCATCTTACCAGCTTGTGCACAAGATACACTTTTCCATGGACCGAACTGGAGAACTGAACCAACTGACCTGATTCTTCCCATCCACTCCCCAAATCAGGAGGCTGTTTTAACTTGTGAGGCATCTGGCGTCCCTTCCCCACAGTACAGGTGAGTGCCCCCCTACTCTGCTTAAGTCCATTTTTGAGCGTTTCTGTGCTGCACTTGAGTGGTTTGGTTTTGGCAGTGCTTTCCTCTTGGGGATTGAATGGGAGACTAATAGTGCTGATTGCTATTGATTTTCCGGGAGAGTGGTGATTTGTTTGTCCCATCAGTTTACCTCTGTCGAAATACGGTAACCCACTATATTGTCAAGTGATTCTGCTCCACAGCATCTCACCATTACCTGATTTTCTATAAGCTTTGATTTGAGATATGGTAAAACAGCTTTTTTATATACAGTATATTGTGTCAACCTTAAGCACTAAATGGCTTAATCAGAATTTCATGAAAGTAAAGGCAAGTTCAATACTGGAGCAATACAGCTGTAAAGCTATAGACCCATTATTTTCCTTGTGTGTGCAGATCTCTGCAAGAGCTTTGGGTTTTAGCCAGCTTGATGTATTATCCCCACCTGGAGAGTAATGTATACTTTCATTGCAGTGGGAAAGAAAAAATGGCTTTGAATATAGGAAGGATCTAAATGACTAATTTGTGCTCAAGATTTCCAAGATACCGTCCATTGCTGGGTCCCCGGAGGGACGTCTGGCCTGAAAATAGCAGCCGGCACTGCCTCCGTGGTAGATTGTGTTTCAGAGCTTGGGTCAGCATCATGCAAATCCTAAAGCGAGTGCTTTGGGGGTGGGAGGGAGTGGAGGGAGAAAGGGGGTGAGACAACCTTGCGAGTGACATTCCATTAAATGCATGCATTTCCCTTTCTTCAGTGGAGAACACAGGCCTAGCTCAACAGTGGGGTGTGTGATTATACTCGCTGTGTGAGATGAGGGGGTTCAGGAGAGGAGCTAAACCATTACACTAACAGGCACTGTGCGAAACAAAGGGAAACAAGTGTGTCGCACACCACCGCTCTTCAAACACATGAAACGACTTGGATTTTGCTTTCTAATTAGAATGCTCAGCTACTGCCTTATTTATGAAGACTTTGGTAAACACAGAAATGAGATAGGGAACAGACGTTTCTGCATATTCACGACATCCCACTGCCATCACAAGATAGGACGTCTGACATTTGTGAATGGCTGGTTGCTATCATATTATGGTTACACATTGCAACACCATAGCATCCAATGAGCAACATTACAGCAATCAACTGTGATGTTGTAGCAACCACATGGAATACCATAGCAACAACCTAGCAATACCATAGAAGTCAGCTAGCAACCACTTAGCAAAACCATAGCAACCACTTGAAATACCATAGTTACTGATAAAGCAACCACCTAGCACCCACTTTCAAACACTGTAACAAACATCTGGGATACCATGACTATCATTTAGCAACACCAACGAAACAACCATAGCAATCAACTTGAACATTTTAGCAACTCCCTGAGACACCATAGAAAAAGGTTTTCACCCTAAGGATGGCATACAAATAACCTAGTTAACATATTCCAAGTGGGAACCATTTCAACTGTGTAACTATTTTCAGGAAATTCACTTTTCATGGCTGTCACCCATACTGAACAACCACATATGTCTGAACCACTAAAAGAGAACACAATTAGTGATTTTTAATTTAGAGTTTATGAAATTGTGAGTGGTTAACAATATGATCTGTGGTTTTATACATCCTGAATGAATCTGCAAGTAATAATTGTTTTGTTCAAATTAACCTCACCGAAAGGCATCAGCGCAAGACCATATGTCAAGCTCTCTTCATCCCTTTAAACAGGATGTTTGCCTTTAAGACTGGTATGTCATCCAAAAGAATCTAACATCAGTTATAGTGCCCCAGTCATCTCCAAACTAGAAACGTTTTAAGAGAAAAAAAGATATTTCCCAAAAATTGGAGTTTTGGAGCATTCCAGTTGGCCAATTCATCATGAAATAAAATAATATATGCAGTGGCAATAAGTAAAAAAACAGACATACAGCCTTTAAATATGGTTTTTGTCTGTAAATGTGTGAAATGTGTTAAAGTCAGTTTTGTTTTTATGAAAAATTATTCTGGTAATTGGGCTGAAGCACTCTTTATAACCTCATTATAACATATTACCCAAACCTATCTGGAACCTCTACATCACTTCTTAAATGCTAAAATGTGAAAGAATGTTTAGTTCATCATGATGTGGGCCTTCAAGGATGAATGTAGTAGCATAGCTGTCAGTTTCAGGGTTTTGATATAAAAGTGATGACTTGCAGTACACTTGCAGTATCTCTCCTGTCATTTTCACTAGTCTGTGTCAGACTTTTAATGTGTTAACTTTTCTGTGTTGAAAAATTAGGAACTGCAGTGTCAACACTGATAGCTGTTTGCCACTGCAGTTAAGATTGACTTGAAGGTTAAAAGAGAGATAAAAAGAGGAGGAAATCAGGGGAAATATGTCATGGCATGGCTTGCTTTGAAGTCAGCAAATATTTGAAAAGATCCACTTTTGAAGATTCTTAATCTTTTTGGTTTGAATAAAAAGCCTTACACCTACAGCACCGTCCCTTCCCTAACATTGACATGATGTTCAGCAAGTTCTCCAAAGCTCAAATATAAAATCTGCACATCTTAAACAATGATTACGATGGTGTCAGGAGAAAAGGATCATCTGATAATGTTCTCCCAGATCTGCTGTTTTGAGAAATCGCTCATGGCAGCGAAATCTTCACGCGGCATCCGTCTCTGGCAAACCGGAGCAGCATGCGCCCCAACAGGTGAAGCCTCCAACATCCAGTTTCCTAACGCACAGTGCTTCCCACAGAGCAGGGGAGGCAGCTAAATGTTGACTCAAGGACATCATCTCCGGTCCAACTGTAGCTAGCAAAAAAGCGGTCCCTGAAGAAGATTCTGTTACTTTCTCGTTTCAAAGTTTTTTCAGAGTCTGGTCCTATTCCAGCAAGACTGACGCGAAGCTTGGAAAATTACACAGCGCCAGGAGTTTTTTTGTTTCTTCATCTCAGATTCCCACAGAGCTGTGAGCACAGTGTTGAGTCAAAACGAAACGTTTTTGGCATGCTTCACATCTTTCCCACAAAGGCTGTTTCAAGAAACTTGGAATATTTATGCACTTTTGTAGCAACAGAGCTGGCTTAAATAGGATAAAATAAGGCTTTATTGGCTCCTTTCAGCCAAAAAACTGGGCACATTGTTGTTTTGGGTAATTTAACACTTACACAGGACTGCCATTAAAAATTATCAATAATAATGCTTGTAATTGATTGTGAGTTTATATAACTATGTCATGATTAACAACAAAGCAAACTGCTTGTATTGATCGAACTGTTGTTTTTTTTTCCCTTAAAGTAAACTCATTGACAAAATATTAATAATAATAATAATAATAATAATAATAATAATAATAACAATAATAACTTGCAAAGAATCAGTTGTTGGAATTAAAGGAACCTTTATGTGTGAATACAATGATATATGTAAGTGATTGCATATTAAAGTAAAATGATAAGTTTGTTGGTTTCTGGGAAACCCTTGTTTTGTATCTTGCAATACAAATATAATTTGTAAATCCTGTCATAAGAGGCAGCACGTGGCTGCAGGATGTGCTGCATATTTCACTGGCTTTTTAGTGTTCATATTTCAACTAGGTGTAACTGACTGTCATATGCGATGACTCCCTGGTCATCACACCAGCAGTTGGGGCAGTGTGTCTTTCCACAGTGAAGACAGGATGGAAGTGCTCACAAGGAGGCCTTCATACTTAAACTCAAAGACTGTTGGAGCCTAACCCTAACCCTAACCCAGAAAGAACCTGAAAATGTCACTAAAGTGTTGCATTTACTTGATGAATGTGATGAATGTGATCTAACAAAGCGTATTTTAATCCAGTCAGTGTCAGAAACAGGAATATAAGTCACACATCACTTTTTTATCATTTATAATACTATTCTGTTTCAAAGGCTTAATTAGAAAGATGTCATAAAATATCTTTAAAATCTCTGTTTGAAAGCAATGTGATTTTTACGTAACATCTTTTTTGAATGGCCCTTTTAGATGAAATATAACAATCATTGGCCACTCAGTAACATATTGCTGCATATCAGACGAATATGTCTCCATTTATGTCTGTTAACTGCTTCAATGTTAATCTGCTGAATTCAGATGTTTTCCACTTTATTTGGAGAGTCTGAGTTCATATCTGTAGATGTTCATCTGAGAAATCCCTAATGATTTAACAGGTCTAATACAGACCATCTCAACATCTTCAACAAGTTGAACCCAGTCTGGAACTGAATGTGAACTGGATTATGTTGATATTAAGAGGCCAGCGTGAGTTTTAGAATTAGGTTTCAGGTTGAGTTAGGGCCAGGGTTAAGGTTAGGTTTTGCATGAGGCTGGGTTAGGTTTTAAGTCTACTCCTTTCAACATATCAACAGTAAATCTACTCAATAAAATAAAATATCTTCCACTGATATTTACCTCAGTGTTTTCTGATGCTTCACTACTTCTGCTATACTGTTATCTTGTTGATGTGTATCTGATACACCAGTTTTGGTCTTTATGACATTTTGTAACTTGGGTGGGCCCACTTTTGTTGACTAACACTACTCTTGACAACACTTCTAACTGGAAGTTAGTTTCTTTACTTAAACCTGTTGTATACATCACATAATGAGCCTGTCCTCAGGTCTTCCCTGTATTCTGTGTGTCTATCATGTTCTCCTTGGTACATGGGTATCTGTTTATGACTTATCTTCACCTGTTTACCTGTTACTTATTGTTAGACTGGGGGCTTTGTGATTCCTTCAGGTCTTTCTTTTTCTGCTCAGCTATAAGCAGTCTTATGTTCCTTCTGTCTTCTGCCAGGTTCTGTTGATTGTTTCTGTTCAGTGCTATTTCTGTCAGTTGTATTACAGATTCTGGTTGTGTATTACCCTTATTATTATTTTCAATAGTTCTTCTTACTTGTTTTAATTTCAGGAAAGTCACACCTACCTCCTACCTTACACCATCCTTACCCAACTGTGACATGATATTTTAATCTCAAATAAATACTTTGAATCCAATAATTGTTTTTTTAATGTTATTTATTTGAGTGAAATAAACCCACTTCAATTGCTTTAACCACGTAAAATAATATTTAGTTTAAAGGCAAGCCAGTTTTTACATTGTTGGATAATGTGGGATAATTTTAATTACAAATGATATTCTAAATTGAATGAGTCATAGAGTGATGCTCAGGGGAAAAAAAACAACAAAAAAACAGACATGTTATTTGGCCAGGGTGGCTGTGTCAGGGGTAAACAGGAGCACAGGTTAAGGATGAGTCTCTTGCAAGATTGATGTTGGCCTGAAGGTCAGCCAGAGTTCATAAGTCCAGACCAGGATCCACACACATTCCTAGCCACACAGTCCCCTGAGGCAGAGCAGTTTAGAACACCACAGCCATCATTCCTTGCCCAAAAGTGCTGCAGCCTTCATGTGGCTTTATGGCAATAAAGGCATGGAGACAATATGACGGTACTATTTGGGAACATTGAGAAGCAATACCTAGCAACAGAACTTCACACACACACAAAACTGTCATTAAGTGCTTGTGTGCTTTACCTTATGTGCTTTGACACAGGAGTTTCATCCATGAAAGATCCCAAGTGTCAGTTACAAAACATTATGTTCTCCAATTAAAAGGAAAGTATTATTTCTACCATTTTTCACCATTATTCAGCCAAGACGTGGTGGGTGTCTGACATTTTCTTCTTTTATATTGTGCTGGAATTTAAGCCTGATGTAACACACATTATATGTGCAAATATTTGTGGACACCCCTTCTAACCAATGCATTCATCAATTTTATGTTGTACCAATTGCTGACACAGATTAAAAAAAACAAAAAACAAAAAACCACAAACAAAACACACACACACACAATCCTTAATTGTAGTCATGAACCTAATGTCACCATGCCTAATGACAGGACAGCAGTAAAGATGTGGAGCAGTGGAACTGTGTTCTCTGGAATGATGCTGTTCCAGCTGATACTTTTGGGATTAATTGGGGAGCTGGGGATGAGGTGGGGAGAAACAAGGAATGGCCAGGTCTCATTACTTCTGTCCATGTATTTAGTCCATGTTTATAGATGACAGTGTATCAGACAGTGTCAGAGACCACATAATGCCTCAGTCTCAGACAGTCTCTGTTGTCTGTCTGGACTCCATCTACTATAATGTTCCTGAAGAACTCTGGTCTCCTCCAACCAATCACAATACTCTTTCCAGATCTTTATCACCTGAGTACTAATAATGTTCACCAGAGAAGTTTTGGCTCTTTCTTCCAGCATATACAGAATGTGCCTTTTCATGGTTTGGACCCATTTTTTTCATATATTTTATATTTTTTGCTTGTTTTTGACTATTCTGTTTAGGATTGCCCCATTTTCATAACCTGGCCAGTGTGCCCCCACATGGCTGAAAATTCACTTCTGCTTTTGTAACTCGGTCTCAATGTATGATGAAATAGTGATGATTTCCACCTTGTTATATAGAGCAGTGTTTCTCAACCCTGGTTCTGGAAGCACTGCTGCATGTTTCTTTGAATTCCCTGATTTAACACACTCCCTGCTACACCGAAGGGTTTGTTAATGAGCTGATTAGTTGAATGAGATGTGGTAGGAGCAGAGAATGCTTTAAAATATGCAGGGTAGGGACCAGGGTTGAGAAACACTGATGTAGAGCTGGGTGGCCATCTTCTGAATATTGAGGATTCACCACTGGTTACTGTGACACAATACAAAGCAGAACAAGAAACCGATTGTGTACAAGTGAGTTACTGCATGAATAAAAATACATTACATGTTTTGGGACACCTACAGGTGGTTTTATGACATCCTTTTCTAAATCCATTGGCATTTGCAGTTCTAAGCAGAGTTATGAAATAAATAATTTTGCCTGATGCCCCTTCTTCTAGTCTAAGGTCCCATAAAGTCCATCTCTATCCTGTACAGGTGTCTACAATAGTCTTTGTAACGCTTCTCCAACCCGTCTCCTGCCTTTTAACACTGTCATCTGTGATTTCTGGCTCTGCTTCTCAGAGGAGGGACTGGCTTTCTACTGAATATAGAAGCCACTCAAACTCCAGCCCAACAGTTCTTCACTCTTCCAGTCTCCTCCCAAAATATTTAAGCTGAAAACTTAAACTAGCAAACAGCAGGTCTGGAACTCAGCAAAGCATTGGAGACTTTTATACTCTATGCTTCTTTGCACTCAACATCTCCGCTCTGTAACCTCACATGGTCTGACACTTCATGGCTTAACTGCCAGTTTTCAGTGAGAGCACTCATAGTTGATCATGTAATATCTAGGAGGATAGACATTTCACTGACTGACTTGTTGCAGTGATGGCATACAGTAACATGCTGAAATTCAGTGAGCTCTTTAGAATGACCCATTCTTTCACTAATGCATGTAAAATTGCAGATTGTATGGCTTTTTAATGATTTAAATAATTAAGATATATATTTGAATATAATATTTAAATGTAACATTTACTACATTAATGCATACAATAATGCATTCATTCTGCATTCATTCATATTGAAATTGAACCACAGGATTGAAGTGGTATACTGGTTTTAGTTATACTATGGTATGGAAGTAAATAGTTTTCATATTGTGTACAAATGGAAAATTCAGCAAATTTCTAGAAAATAATAATAAAAAATCAATCAATTGAAAAAAAACCCAAAACAATCTATCAATGGAGAAATTAATTAGCACATTAATGCACACGTGTGCTTGTCCTCTCCCCCCTAGCGTCAGGAGCATCACATGTGATTGGGGGATCACTTGGGATTAGGGAAATTGGTATGTCTAAATTTGCTCGACAAAAAAAAAAACAAAAATAAAACAAAAATAAAATAAAATAAGGGCATCAAAAAGAAGAATGGAGCTTTCTTGTTTTATTTTAAGTTATTTATATATTTATTGTTTAAATATTGTTTATTAACTTTAATTAAAAAATGAATAATAACAATAATAAGAAAATTATTTGAATAATATGTATATAATATATATATATATATATATATATATATATATATATATATATAGTAATTTCTATATATTTCTAATGTTCAAACCACATAGAATTGTAACAGGCATTGTTTTAATAGACACACCCGATTCACACTCTAATAAGCTGTAATGCCATGGAGGAAAAATATCTGGTGTAAAACCATTCTGTGGTTAGTTTAAGTTCCACTTAAACCGTGTCTTGGCTGCATGATTACCATTTAAGACATAAAAGCAAAAGACAAGATGTTTCTCTCTACTGTCTCTTTAATGCAAATTAGGCTCCTGTTTTTAACCTCAGAACCAGAGGATCAGTGTCTGGACCATTTGAATGGAGTCAGACTTGAGCGCAGGTCTGTGGAACAGTAAGTCATCAGAGAGAGGACCGAGAGCAGAGCTGTTTAAAATGCATAGATCACACACACACACACACACACACACACCCACACACACACACACACACATACACACACACACACAGTCGGAGGTGTGTTTGTGCTGGTCCTCATTAGCCCTTCTCTGCTCTGATCTTTGAGAGCATAGGTTGCCCTCCTCGCAGATGGCTTTGCTGGTCTAAACTAGGCTTTTTTTACAGGATAATTGGTGCTGCTTTGTACAACACATTATTTTTTGTTTGTGGCCAAAAGTTACATGTTTTCTGTGTGCCTTCATTTTCTTTTAGCTTTTAACTTATTTTTACTGTTGGACATTTAGGAAATACAGTCACTGTTGGGTGGAAATAATAGTCCTCCTAGTAGTAATACACAATATACAAATAAATACAGAATATATACATATTGACTTTCCCTATGCACTGATTAATAACCATGTATTTGTGTCCATGTAATAGTGTATGTATAGTGCACACAAGTTATTTATTCCCTATATTACTGTTAAAATGAAGTGAACAGAAAGACAAATTTATGTTTAAGATTGTCTTGTTGAAAACCCCAGTTGTGACAGGTTACAACCATTTAACTGATGGTTTGATGTCATGCGGTCAAATTCATGTCACGAAGTAGTCGTCTTTCTTCTTTATTTTATCCACTATGTGCAATGTATCAGTTCCACTAGCAGCTAAACAGCCCCAGAATATGATGCTACCCCCACGCTTATCAGCTGATACAGTGTTCTTGGGGTTGCATGTCTCTACTTTATTCCTCCAAACATCTAGCTATTTAGGGTTAAACTGTGGGACATTTTGGATATAAGGACCCTGATCTGACCACATAAATCATATATTTACATTCACATTATGTTGTAAAAGCAAAAATGAAGAGTTTGACCTAAAACTGCTCCACTGATGATGTTGACGGTGTTCCAGTTGACAGTTACAATGACATTGAAACTCAATGACATGAAATCTGCATATGTAGGTTACATTAGGCAGCTCTTGGCACACTGCTCATTGCATCATTCAAATAGCTTTATTAAGTAGGAGCTCTTTCACCACCTTTATATCACCTCAATAGAGTGAAGCTTTTTCAGCCTCACTGCTGAAACGAATGAATGAATGAATGAATGAATGAATGAACAGCCCTTGTTTATTGTTTACTAATTTAACTACAGAGTGGTGCAGCTTTGGCTGTGTGTGTGTGTGTGTGTGTGTGTGTGTGTAAGAGAGAGAGAGAGCACATTCCTCCTGCTGAACGGTTGGTAAAGCTTCTCAGCCTGCAGATAGGACTCAGCCACCCTGTCAGCTCAGTCTGCTTCCTGTCCACGTCCATTACTTTCAGTAAAGCTCCACTGGTCCTCCTTTCTCCTCCTGCATCCATACAGAGTCTACAAGAAATAGGCTCTTCTTTTTCCAAACTAACACCACGACACAAAGCAATATGTTGGAAATATATTACAGTGGTCACACAGTTTAGCATGGCCAAAGTCAGCTTGAGGAAGCGTGAGCATCTAGTAAATAGCTGCCAAATATAGAAATACAAAGTATGGACAGTTTTTTATGTGAGTCATAGACAGAAAAAGGTGATGCAGCGTCATTGACAAGTTTTAAAGCCAAATATCTCCCTTTAAATACAGTGAGAGATTGGAGGCATGGGAGACAATCGCCTTTTTTATTTAAAGAACAGAGTCTTATTGCATGAAAGAGATTTCTTGGTTTTTTTTGGACCGTGGAAGTACAAGCACATGCCTCCACTAATACATGAGAAGTCTATTCAAACTGTGGCCATTGCATTCAAACTCCAATCTGAGTCGCTCAATGCTGACTGTTGGTCATTAGTGATCTTTGTGTTTGTATTAGTGATTCAGCCCCACAAGTCAAGTAATTTGTGCTGTAAATAAATTGTTTTAAACAAATGTATTGTTTTAGCAGTGCTTTAAATGACTGTTTTAAACTTCATAGTGGACATAAGACTCTGCAGACAAATCACTTGGTACACTAGAGCTAATCGTTACCGCTGATAGAACACAGGCTTTCCAAGGCAGTTTTGTTTATAACCAGATGTGGAAGTATATTTCCTCAAATTGATACAATACAGTTGAATATTTTTGTTGTTGCAAGTAAAGTATAAGCAAAGTAGTTGGTTCCTCCGACATGGACAAAGAAAACACAGAAAATAGACAAAAGATTTATGGAAATTGTCATTTTCTAACTAACAAACTAAGCTAAACTGAAAATTGTTCTCTGCTGAGCCTTCCATTCCACCTGTAGCAGTTACGCTTTGCTATTTAAACGTACACAACATAACTGGTGTTCAATTTAAGGGGGAAAGGAGAGTTAGCTTTAGAATCTTCAGCCTAGCTTTGGCTGCTAATTGGTTACTTCACTACACATATATTTTAAAACAAAACTTTTTTGTTTTGTTCACTGAATCCCCATAAATGCAAGGTGTGTAATAGTCTGCAAGGTCAAAAAGGAACCTAAGTCAATTCCAATCAGTTATAGGCCTTTCTCACATTGACTAATTTTAATGTCCATGTGTCCACAATCAGGAAAACACTGACCAACAATGGCATGCATGGCAGGGTTGCCCTGGAAAGTTTTATGGAAAGATGAGACCAAAATATTTATTTTTGGTTTAAATGACAAGCTTTATGTTTGGATGAAGGAAAGCACAGTATTCCAGCATTAATAAATAAATAAATAAATAAATAAATAAATAAACCCATCTGTGAAACTCAATGGTTTGTTTGTTTGTTTGTTTTTTTGTTTTTTTGCAGCATCTGGCCCAGGATGACTTGCCATTATTTATGGAATAAGGAATTTTAAATTATACTAGCAAAGGAAAGGAAAATGTGAGGACATCTGTCCATGAGCTAAATTTTAAGAGAATGTGGGTCATGCAGTAATGATTCTAAGACCATAAGTTGTTCAATCAAAGAATGGCCGAAGTTAATGCCTTCTAATGGTCCAGGCAAAGTCCTGACCTCAAATAGATTTTAAATTACATTTGGGATTCCAAAAAAAGGTGGTCTAGTGGTTCTGCTTGCCCTGTGTTAGGGGGTTCATCCAGGTGATGTGGGTGATTTGCCAATTTTCTAGGATTAAAAAATAGACATGCATGTTTTGAATTAAGTTTAAAAATATATATTTTTTATTGATTACTTATTGTTGTCTCTTCATTCAAACATTCTGAGTAACCTTTAACTTTATTAGAGACATAACTTTCCTTGTGCTAAAAATCCATGGATTTTTGATTGTTCAGCAATAGTCATGCCATGCTCAAAGTCACTGAGATTTATTCCCAATTCTGATGGATGATGTGAATATTAGCTGAAGCTGCTGGCCGTATTTGCATGATTTTATGCATGTCACAGCTGCTACTTTGGCTGATTAAATAATTGCTGTTGGGTGAGGGTATATATGAAATATAATATTAGTTATTCATTATTAGGATGCAGCACAAATTTTAATACCACATATGCGACTTTATGTAACAGGAGATGGTAAGTATGAACCAAGTGCTACATGATAAAAATATTCATATGTACAGTTGTCCATATATTGCATGGCTCAATTGCACATCTCTCCCCACTCTCCTCTCTCCATTTTTGCTATTTTTTAGATTTTGAAATAATGTGAATCTGACATCTGTTCTCCATACTGTTTCCAAATTTTATGATGAATGAACCAGTAGTATTGCTCAAAAATGACTTAAATAATAAAATAATATTTTTTTTTTGGAATAAATTGGAATAGAATTTGTACATTGACCTCCATTGAAGTAAGAAGGATTCATTTTGGAGATTTGGAGGTCTGCTGCTTGTTGTAAGAACAAATGTTATCTCAAATTGTCATTGAATTAATGACAATTAGAAATTGTCATGACGATTAGAAATTATTTGGTGATGTCATCACACATGGTTAATATACTAACTAGAAATAGCTCTTAATGCACCTCAAAACAGCAAAAACAGTAAATGCCAAAGTTGAACCATAACAGGGTGGAAAACAATTTTACTTCCACTGTGAATTTTTTACAGTAATAATTCCCTCAGTCTCAAATTAAGTAATTGTGTGTCTATAAAATGGAGAAAGATTTGAGTTGTATAGCTGAAATGTCACATTTGGGGAAGCAAGGCAGGTGCAAGCAGAGTGAAAGGCAGAATCACATTTTAATGAAAAAAGGGGCGATCCAGAAAACGATCCAGAGTCACAAACAGTCCAGAGTCAAAAAGCAGTAGTAACAAGTCTATAGGGGAATCCAGAGCCAGAAATGGAGACCAAATGAAACAAGTGAATGAATCACATGAAGACAAGAGATAATGGAAAGCTTGGTATGCACTGAAATCAGAGGCAGTACTTTGAGATCAGAAAATTAAATACATGTCAAGAAAACACAACACAGGTGATACTCAGTAGAGTTCAGGTGAAGCTGATCTCTGTTTGGCCCACTGAGGACATGCATCTTGAACGCAAACCCTGTTGAATCCTTAGAACTGGAGTTTGCAGGCAGGTGAGGAAGAGAGACACTGGGAGAGAACACAAGTGTGACATTAAAACAGTAGCAGCATTTATGTGCCTAATTTTTCTGATATTTCTGATGTTGGTGTGCAGGTTGCATGTGTTAATTGGTATATATACACTTCCTTTACTTGTTAGATACATTAGCCTTGTAGCTCCAACACAGACTCATGAAACAAACTTTAGACACCATATCTTGTCTGCTTTTGTGGAAGTCTGGTAGATTACCAAATTATTGCTTGAAGTCTGATGAGCTCATTGATATTCCTATCTTTATATGCATGCATAATTATGTGCAATTAGAATCAGAGACTTGGCAAATGAAGCCAAAGCCAATGCAGTCTGCGGTGTGTGTAAAAGAGGGGTGAATGACAGATGGTCTAAACACATTTGTGGGTTCAGAGGTGTGATTTGGGCCACGTGTCTCAGTGTCATTTAAAGCAAATGTAACATCTGTGTCTCAAACGCTGATTAAAGAAGTCAGATTAGCTCAAAGCTCAAATAAAATAATAATGAGGGGTGAGAATCAGCGTGAGAGACAGCTCCAGCGTGGCTTTTGTAGTCTGCTGGCGCTGAGTCTGGGGACAGTTATGGCTGCTTTTTATAAGAAAGAAGCGAGTGCTGTCTTCCCCACTCATTAATTCCATAGCAGAGGAATAATATTGATTTTTTTTTTCTTTTCCATTTTTTTTTCCTCTGCTAAAATCAGCATTTCACACATTCACCGAGCTGTAACACAAGCAGCCTCACACTAATAACCAATCTTGTCTTTTCTTGAATCCTAAAGAGAGAGATTATTAGCGCCCACCTCTTTTCTGAGGTATTGTTCATGCAAGGGTTTTTGTGGTGATTCAGCATCAACTTTGCAGCCTTAGAATTCTCGTGTCCTGTATTTTGTCTAATTTGATTGGTCCAACACGTCTTAGGCTGCAGTCACACGCAGATTAAATGGCTCAAATCTCACCCAACTTTCTCACCCAATTCAATCTTTTTTTTTGTTTTGTTTTTTAGGCTTTTATTTATGTTGCTGCTAAACTGACTCGCATGCAGTGTGGTTAAGTCTAATCCTTGCCAGCATCACAAAAGCTATCAAGAGTTTCAGTGGCTGAGAGTTGGGCTTAACACCAAGAATTTCACTGTAAAAGTGTATAATATTCAGCCACTTCTGTGGTTTTCTGTTCTTGGTTTCTTTAAACTTTAATCCTCCTGTGGCCACAACCGGACATTTATTTATAAATTTCAAAAATCGATTATGATATGTGCCTTCTAAATTCATTTGGACATCTCCCCAAATATGAATGAGGTCTGTTAGCTCACTATCCCACCACTGAAAACCTCCCTCACTGCTGGTGTTCATTTTCCCTTCTCCTCAGCACACATTTATGAGGAATGTTGAAATTATCCAAATATCAGATTTCAGTACCACATCAAAATGGCTCTAATTGGAAACATTCACATTTTTTTCATAACACATCTGTGTCACATATGATGAAAAAAATGACCTACTGGGTGAATAATATGTTTCATCAGATCACCACTTTATATTAAATATCTGTAATATTAAGTATATCGAATAACTGAGCAGTATATGTTTATTTGCTTAGTTAAAAACTGTTATCAGAATAAATACAAATAACATTTCTATAGAAATAAGTGGTTTTCCATCACTGTGTTCATTAAAACATCTCCAAAGCTCTCCTCATGGGAGTCTAGTAGTATTTATAGTTTCCATCCAACACCTGGTTTGGTACAGCTTTAAGATGGTAAATTGGGTGAGCTGGCTGTTCTTCAAACTAGCTCGCAGGATCTCAACTACTTCCTTCACAATTAAAAATCCGTAAAAGTTCAGTTTTACTGTATATATGTTTACCTACATCTGTTCTAATGTGATCTGAAGATTTAACACTTAAACCTTCTTATTGCAGAGAGAAAAGAATTGAAATAATATGATTAGGTGCCTAAAAGCTCTGTACAGCACTATACATTACCCTCATTTATTTCACATAAACAACCACATACGAGAGAATATGCATGTGTAACTGTCAAGCAGTTGAAATTAATACATGTGGAATTACACAACATGTACTACTATAATCCATATGTAACAGCGTACACACCACCACCACTGACATTGTTATTGCATGTATTATTAGAGACATAAATAAAGTGGGCCTTAAAAGTCAAATAAAAGTGAGCGTTTAATGGTGCAGCTTATGATGGCAGTGATTGAAATGGTCAGAATTTCTAGACAGAAAGACATATGATGGATTGGTATCCTCCTCATCAGCCATTAGAGCCTCTCTGTCAGCATGGTGCACTCTACAGAGAAAATACATTCACACCTTCAATCAGAAACCCTGTTTTGTCATAAACGCAGCCTGATGCCTGTCAAAATCAATCAATGTCAGTTTATAGAAAATTATTATTCTCAAGACACTGGATGTCTTTCAGTGCTTTTGTCAGTCCTCCTGAAAGCTTTGTGGACATTTCAAAATTGTTAAAGTGTCCTGAAATGAAGCAGTGCTTTAGTCTGATGGATAATCATCATACAACTTTTATCATATAAATTCATTAACCTGTTGTACAATGTGAAAAAAGACTTATATATAAATATTTAAATTATATTTTAGCAAAATAACTCACACAAACAAAACAAACAAAAAATATATAGAAACTGCAAAATGATCTAGCATGAAATCAAAAATATTTTTTGCACCCACCGAATTGCAGTGGTGTTTGTACATTACTATCTAAGCTGCTTTTTTTAAATAGAAATAGATTAAAAGCAAAATCTGGTATTTGGTCAATTTTCTCCTATTAACAGTGTGACGCTTCACTGATCTTGTAGCATGTATTTGATCTGCAATTAACACAGTTTAGCAAAGCTGAATATTCATAAAAATTAATTCTTTCTGGAAAAAGAAAACACACAAATAAAGGTTATCAACTGCTTTTACCATTTCTGGGATAAATAAAAATATATAAATATATAACATTTTGTTATTAGTCCCAACTGCACTATGAATGAGCTTGTGTTCACACTAACTCTGTAAAAAACACAGAACATCCAACAATAAGGCAGTACATGCAGTCTAACTCCTCTGAATGCTTTTTACCAGTAAACACACATTCAACCAGCACAGTTCTATTGTAGCCCCAAAATGACTTTTATGTAGGCAGGGAAAATAGGTTAAAATTGCATTACTGCATTATCCACCACACTGCTACAAGTCAGCCTTTGTTTCTTCCACTGACAAGATATGAGCGTTGTGCTGTACTTTAAAAAAAGTGCTCTTTATCTTCTGCCAGGGCTTCTTTTTTAGTGTCTGTATTTGAAGAGCAGCAGTTAAAAAAAAGTGCTGAATGGGTTTATTGCTAATTGCACCAATTTTCTGTTAGTGTTTGGGGTCCTTTACTCAGCCTGTAATCTATAGACTTTTTTTCCTGATCTGGTGGATCATGTTTTAATGAGTTTTCTTGCCAGTTGCCTTTACCTGAGATCAGTTATATTCTAGTCACATTCATGAAATTTTCAGGTTGCAAATTCAGGTTTTGACATTGCATCTACTAAACTTTTAAACAGCAGATTAAACTACTATTTAAAATGTAGGATTTGTACATTTAGCATACTCTTTCTTGGAATAATGGCCCAACCTTAACCTCTAAATGTGCAAATTTAACATAAAAAAATAACATTGACTAATAAAATGTTCAACATTTTCACATATTTTTGTGCTGAAGAAATGACAGAAAAATTGCTTTGGAGCATTTCTACGCCTTTACCCTCATGAAGGTTTTGCAGAGCTCCATGAATATGTATGAATATGCAAATAGAAAGAAAAAAACATGTTCTCCTGCCATCACAGCCCCTTTGCCCCACTAGCATGGTAACACTATGCTATTATCTCTGGCATGAGGAACACGTAGGAGAAAGGTGTCACGCATGTTGGCACAGAGGTTGCTCCTGCCTACTGCTTTAATCAAACATAACATTGTGCTCCAAATCCAAATATAGCCTGAGAATGTTCTGACAAATTCTGCCTGAGCCAGAACTGAAATGACTATTTCACCCCACTGCATTCTCAAACACACTCACAGGTTAATTAATAAAGGTGCGGAGAATATCAACTGAAAGACTGCTCACAGGTTGTTTTTGCTTTAGTTTTGATGAGCATGACTGTGGAGACTAACCTGGCCCACCAGCAAGACCAGCATGAGCAGGTTGTCTGCCCGCCAGTTCCAACAAGCTGTTTAACCACCATGACCAAACTAGTCAACCATCATGACCATCAAAACCATTCTGGGTGCCCTGCATGACCAAGTGTGACCAAAATCAAATGATGCATACACTATGTTGGTCAAGAACTGATATATCTTATGGTCATCAAGTTGTTTTCTGGATGACCAGCTTTTCAAACACATTTACAATTTAAGACCAGCTTAGGACCATTTCCATTTTTGCCATTTTGAGTTTGCAACAGCAACAATGGTGAAAAATGATGATGGTTTCTTGTATAATTATTCCTGTTTTGAAAAATCAATCAGTGCTTTCTCCATATTGGCTCAAACAGAACAGAGCAAACCATAGGGCACATAGCCAAAGCAATAGCGCTATTTTTCAGGGATGCGAATTTGTGTGCTCATCGTGACCATTGAGTTCCTTAAAGTTGACTTTTACACAAAAGGCATATTTTGACACAAAAAAGGCAAATTTCAAACAAATATATCCATTAGATTTTCAAGTGCAAACATTTGCATACAAAACCCACTATGTTCAAGTCATATTTTTATATACATTTCTTTCACTTTCAGTGATGGTCCTGTGTCTCTCTTGATTGTCAGCAAATGTATGTGTAAAGTGTGTCCTGTTTTTTTTAATTTACTGTAATATCACACATTTAGACATGAAAACAATCATAAAAGTAAAATATCATTACTTTCTCTTAAGGCCAATGTTCATTTCTAAGTAATAGACAGGTACATATAATAATGCATTTTATCCTTTATATCTACTTGGTTTTTGTAGGAGTTTCTAATTTATCTTCCCACTTAAACGTGTGACATTACAGTTAAATGTAGTGTGAGTTCGTTTGTACGAAACAGCTTGTTAAACTGAATAATTATCCTTCCATGAGATGTTTTAGTAGATCCTTTATCAGCCTAATAGCTAAAACCTCTTGGGCTTTGGTCAGTTTTCTCCCAAAATAATTACACAGCACTTTGCAGTGTGTATGTCACACTTTCCCTGTAATACCAGAAATATAGGAAATGGCAAAAGAAAGTGTTACAACAGTTTATATGAAATTAAGCATAAATCTATCTATTGAACATACTGCTACTGTACAATTACACTTAACACTGGCATAGAATTAGTCAAAGCAAAATTATTATTATGTAGCATTATTAACTGTAAATAGCAGCTTCAGAGTAATGAGGTTATCCCACACAGGACAATGATGTCTCTGTCGTTCCCATTCTGGCCAAAAATGCTGCTACTGCACTATGGGGCATTTTTAAAGCTTCAGAACTGCGTAAAGCCCCAGTTACACAGGGTTTTAGCATTTCAAAATTTAGTTGCACCAGCTTCCAAACATTACTAGTATTTGGTATTTAGTTTTTAATTAGTGTCTCATGACTTACATTAGTGTCTCATACTAGAAATAGAATATATAATAAAGTGGACAATAATAAATTCATGCTGATCACATCTGATCTACACACCAGATGTGCTCTCTGAAAATATGTTGTCAATGAAAAAATGTAGCACGGTTGCTTATTTATCCTAAATATTGGCATCTGGATAAACATAAAGCTGAATATTTGTGTCATTTCATTCACCTTCAAAATGCTGGAGATGATCTTGGTGATAGTTTAGCAAATTTGAGTTTATGTTATTAAAAATGTCCTAGTTGATGTTTTAGCATTTGTCTATGATCTGTCTCAGTCTCAGCCTCATGACCATTTTACTTGCATCCACACTACTTGGCTGTCAAAAAAGAAAAAAATATTAAAATAAAGGCACAGATGTAAAACAGATGCCACCATTACAACTTAATGAATTGTTTTGCCGCACAAATTGTGATGAGCACCTTTGAACAAGTACACTTTGCTAACGAACAGCTGTGAAGTTGGTTCTGAAAATACATTTGATGCTATTAGAGGTTGTGGTAGATTACAGCATGATGGTTTCCCAGTTTTCTTTGAGAAAAAGTCATATATTTTAAAATAATACCTGCTGGTCAGAACTTACAGTCAGTCACTGGGCCTCATTGACCCCATGTAAGAAGGAAGGATGTTGGGAAGTAAAGAAGTAAAAGAAAGGTCTTTAAATTTTTGTCACTAAATATTTTTTTTACTTCTACTCCTTACATAAAAAGAACAATCTGTATATTTCTGACATTCTGCTATTTACAAAACAGGCTATTTACTTTAAAAAAATTTAAATTTTTTTTGTTTTGTTTAATCAAGCAGCTAATGTCTTGCAATGTTGTTGATGAATTTGAATCTGTTGCTTTGATTTGTGTGGAAAACAGAGTGAGGTTTGGTTCTGTAATCTGGTTGAAATCATTTTCAAAAATGATCTATTGACCGATAGCTATTCAACTATTTAATGTGATTAAATAACTGACACACTCATGCAGCTTTACCATCCCCTCCCCCTTTGCCCTCGCACCTCAAATTCATTCATCTTTTGGCTCTACACATTTCAGTGAGCCTATCTAAGCCTTTTTTGCTCTATCATAATGTTTAGCAACAACAAGCCTTTCATGCAGCCCAAGTTACTGTCGATATCTGTATCACAGGCTACTCTGTTAGATACACTGTGGAACTGAATGAAATGTTGGGTCATAGAGAAGCTCTCTTCCACATTGATTAGTTTGTTATTTTCTGACTGTTATACCCAGTGTACTCAAAGGCATCTAGTAGTACATACATAGCTAGCTGTATTTAATGTTGATTAATATTAATATTGCCAATCAGTTTTATCAGTTGAATAGCGATAAATTCGTTTTTTCTGATATTTTGAAATTCTGGATTTCTGGTTTTCATAAGTTAAAAGCCATCAGTGATCAATCGTAAAACAAAAAAGGCTTGAAATGTCACTTTACATGCAATAAATATAAAATTGACAGTTTACTTTTTTAAATGAAATTGTGATCATGATTTTTAACGATATCCATTTTTTTAGATGCACTAGTTTAAGTAACTAGACAGACAGAAACAGGATATTGTTAGAAATATTGTCAAGAGTGGGCAGACAGATCAGATGACGAAGGGTGCAGAGGTAAACGCTGGGGTAGAATATTTAACAATAAACACAAAGCACTTACAAACCAAACACATGGACAAAACTGACTGGACCTAAAACAGGACATAGACTAACAAATTCAGTAACAAACTAACACTAACAACATTCACAGAGGACTGACAAAGACAGGCCGGGACAACAGGTCTTAAATACAACACAACATTAGACACACCTGAAACAACTGATTACAGAGGGGCAGGGTCACAAACCAGACACAGATGGTAAGGGGCGGAGCAAGGGAGGAGACAAGGACAAAACAAACACAATCCATGTGCTTAGGAGCACATGGGAGAAACAACAACTAGAACAAGACAGGAAGACAGAGGTGAACAGGACTGACACATGACACATATGCTGTGTTAATGATGTTCCGAATATCAGACCTGAGAACCATATATCACCAAATATATCAGCATGTTAATCTGTGAACTAAATATGAAACTAGTAAAGTATTTTAATTGTGCTGAGTTTATGGGACTTCTGCTCCCTCTACCCACTCATGTTTTTTTTGTTTTTTTTCAAGAATCTAACATTAACCAATAATATCGTATTTGGGATTTTAAGTTTACAAGTAAACTTTTTGTTAGGATTTGTCTCAAAAACTATTTTGAGAAATGATGAGGAAGATACTGGTGAAATGAGGACTTGCTGTATCATATGAGATTCAGACTGCTGGAGTGCCTAGACAATTCGAAATGATGTTACCTTTGAAGCTCCCCTCAGGATATATAGGAGTATGAATGTTTGAATCCCATTCAAATAAAAACAACATGAACCAGTGAGCTCATCTTTACAGTTGTATTTCTAAATCCATTACCGTTCATTAAAGATGGTAATTCATATGCTTGCCTCATCAGGTCCTCCTTTCATGTAAATCCTGTCATGGAATGTTAAAGAACAGTCTTAGCTGTAATGTGCAAGCTTTGATTTGTTATTTGTTCTGCTAGCATAATGAAGGTGGGTTGATGGGATCGATGTGGGTGATGAATGCCAGCGAGCGTGACTCTTGTGAGACGGGGGAACTGATTGTGTTTGTATCTCTGCAGATGGTCTCTAAACGGGACGTTCATTGATCTCCGTGGTGACGAGAGGCGTCGCGTGTCTGGAGGGAACCTGATCATTAAAGGGCTGGACCGGGACCAAGACACCGGGGTGTACCAGTGCTCTGCCTCCAACACTCATGGAACAATCCTGAGCCAGAGAGCCAATCTTCAGTTTGCATGTGAGTTAATTGGGTGTACTATTAAAGTTTCCAGGTCCTAGTCCTGCAGCCTTGCATCTAAACAGTCGCAAACTAAAAGAGCACAGTAGTGCAAACCCTGGGTATGGAGTACCCCTGCATCATACACCAACTTCAAATTAGGAAGATTTTTTTAAGTGAAAATTCAACAAAAACAATCAGTTGTGAATTAATCTAAATGTAGATCAAAATCAGACTGGGTCTGAAATAATTACATTTAAATTTAATAACCTATTAATTTACCCCATTGGCTCCCTTACATTCTGCCACTTCTTAGTCTTTGCTTAACTTACATTATACACCCAAATATTTGAGGACACCCCTTCTAATGAATTTATTAATTTACTTTAATTTGCACCCATTGCTGACACAGATGTGCAAATGCACATACAACTTTTCTAGTTCCTGTAGAGAAGTACTACCCATATAATGAGACTCTTTAGAGCAGATAAACATGATCCTATTAGCATGGACTAGAGAGTGTATGAAGCCCCCCAGCAGTAACCTGTGGAGTTCTGCGGAATGATGGTGGTTTATCCAATACTCTTGGGAGTTGGGAGTGAGGTGGGCTGGTGATCATCCAACATCCTGATTTCACTAGAGGCCCATTCACACTGCGGTTTTTGTCAGCAAATTTATGTGACCGTCCATGCATTTCAAAGAGATTTACTGTCACTTTTGTGCCAAATTTTGGTGAACTTTGACAAGTGATTTTGCATCCCAGAGCAATAGCACTGCTGCAGTAGCATGGAGGAAGTGCTGGTTGTTGTGGTTTCAGAACAGGAGATACAGTGTTTCCTGACAGTATTCACAGCGCTTCACTTTTTGCACATTTAGTTATGTTACAGCCTTATTCCAAAATGGATGACAAAGTGAGAAAAGTTTGTGTGAAATCTTTGCAATTCCTTTAACAATAAAACACAAAAATATAATACATATTCCTTTGCCATGGCACTTGACAAATTGTGCTCAGGTGCATCCACTGATCCACACCTGTTTCTATAAGGACTCATAGTAGACAGTGTGTTTCAGAGCACAAACCAAGCCAAGAATTGTTTGTAGACTTCTGAGACATGATAATATTGAGACATAGATCTGGGGAAGGATACAGAAAAACTTCTGCTGCATTGAAATTCCTACAACATCTGAAAATGGAAGAAGTTTGGAACTACCAGGACTCTTCCTCGAGCTAGCTGCCCTGCCAGACTGAGTGATTATGGTAGGAGGGCCTTAGTCCGGGAGGTGACCAAGAACACCATGGTCACTCTAACACAGGTCCAGCGTTGCTTTGTGGAGAGGAAACCTTCCAGAAGGACCATATCTATAGCACTTCACCAATCAGACCAGATGGAAGCCACTCCTCAGTAAAAGGCACTTGATAGCCCATCCATAATTTGACAAAAGGCACCTAAAGGACTCTCAAGCAATGAGAAACAAAAAGATTGAACTTTTAAACTGAATGTCAAGCATTATGTCTGGAAGAAACCAGGCACTGCTCACCACTTAGCCAATACCATTCCTACAGTGAAACATGGTGGTGGCAGCATCATGCTATGGGGATGTTTTTTCTGCAGCAGGAACTGGGAGACTGGTCAGACCTCAGACTGGGTTTATCCAACAGGACAACAAACCTAAGCACAAGCCGCAATAATAAAGGTGTGGCTTCAGGCCAACTCTGTGATTGTCCAGTCTGATGGAGCTTGAGAAAATCTGCAATGGAGAATGAGAGAAACTTCACAAAAACTGTAGTGCCAAGATTGTAGCATCATACTTAAAAAGATTTGAGGCTGTAATGGCTGCCAAAGGTGCTTCAACAAAGTATTGAGCAGAGGATGTGACTACTTATGTATATTTTTATGTTTTATTTTTAGTATATTTGCAAAGATTTCAAATTAATGCATTTTTAATACCCCTGAGCAGATTTGTTATCTTGAATTCACTTCTTCTCTTCTCTTATGTGGTTTCTGACATACTGTTATGTACACAAATGATCAAAAGATGAATTAAACAGTACCAGGCTGAGAAACCACATAATAAACATTTAATAATTGAGGATTATTGAACATCTTCTTATTGTTCTAGGGGAAGGTGTGATGATTTAAGTAGGTAACTGGTAGTCATAATCTTTCTTTACTGCATTAAACAAAGATTCATACATTGAACACGTATTTGCTGCTTAACCATGCTGGGAAAATGTTTATAGTTGATTTAGTCTATTTATTTAGTTTGATCTAGAATGTAACAGCAGGGAAAAACACCAAAATAAGATAGAGAACGGCTGTCAGGAACAGGGCTGGGAAACTACAAAACTGTAGCGTACAGATGCGCTCCAGAGCTAGATGTGTTGGCGTAGTATAATATGTTAGATATACTGTGTGTGGATGCGCATCTGTCTGTATTTGTGTGTAGAAGGTGTTTTTGTAGTCTTTCCTCGCTCGTCTCTTATGACTGTTTGGATTATAAGGCAGCAAACGAGAATCCTCAGAAAAAGAAAGTGAAATGGAGTCGGATGTCAGATGCAACAAGCTCAAAAGGGCGGAGCAGTGTTTGATTGGCCTCAGACTCCATCATCGATTCCCATTAGTCACTGTGTTGCCAGCTTCCACAGAATCTTTGAACAATCAATTGACTCATGCTGCCATGCTCCTAAGACGGTGTTTTCCAAACTGCGGCGCCCAATCACCCACGGGACTGCCAGGAAGCCAGTGAAGCTCAGCAGTATTCAAAGGAAATTATATATATATATATATATATATATATATATATATATATATATATATATATATATACATTTTTATAGGGCTGTCAGCTACTGATGTTTTTTTTTTCCTTCAGGAAACCAGTTTCCAGGCATGGAATCTCTCCAGGAGCAGAACTCCTTACCCCCAAACGCTCTGTGACAAATCCAATGAGTTGAAGCAATTTTTCTACGTGACTCATCGGCGCAGGTTTCACTCGTAGCTGAGCTCAGATTTCACTTCATAAGCCAGTACTATGTCTAACTCCTCACATCAGAGGCTACAATAGATAAGAACCGTCCTTGCTCAAGGGACTTTCTCTGTGGAGAATACAAGCCCTGCAGGTTTCTCTGCCCTATCCCTACTACCATGTCATGTTGCCATGCTATTGATCAGCTCTCCAGCCAAAGAGAGGATCCCACTTTCCCCTTTAGAGACAGGCTGCCACTATCCTCATGGGTAGGATAATGAATCTCACTTCAGGGGATTGGTTAAAAGGAGCTGCTTGACATTTATTTCCCTTATTGATCAATGGGTAGTTGAAGGGGAGTGGCTGCTTTAATAGGGCGCTGCTGCTGCCAGCTTTCATTACCTGCCATTAAGGTGAGACCTTGTTAGTTTGGACGACTTTGAATGAATTGTCTCTTGTCAAAGCATCTAATCTATTTTTAGTTGTTTTGCCAAAGCTCTACAGCCATATTGCTTAGCCAGCAGTTTGGTTTGTACTTTGTTAATGAGGCATATATTGTATAGACGTACTGATTGTCTTATTTGAAGCTTTCAAGCTGTATCATACATCATTATGGACCGCAGATGGCCAGTAAGATGTAAACCTGAATAGAAAAGCTGAATTTGCTAGTTTCAGGGCTTGCTTCATAACTTCATATGAAATCAATAAAAGAAACAGAGACACAATCCCACAGCACCAGCTTCCAGCTCCTGGTCTTACCTGCTTGACCTCCGAATCTGGACTGATATTAATGTTCTTCATTACAAAGTGCCTAGACGTGTGCCGCCACTGTAGAGGTGGCTGACCTCTCCGCAAACTTTCAGCAGAATAGTCTGAGCCGTATAGATTCCAGACTGAGAGCTCATTAATCAGCCTCTGAGCCTCTCTGACTTTGCTCCTTCTTCCTTCTCTGTTACGGTCTAGGATGTCTTTCCTTCAGTGGGAATCTCTCATTAGCCCAAGCTAGGCCGACTCTCTCCACCACCACTGACCTAATCCTGCTGTTTTCTTTGTTTTTTTTTTACTCCTTCATCACCCTACCTCTTGTCCAATTTGTCTTATCGGTCACATTGACTTCTGCTTGTTTGGCTTCGGGAGCTCCAGGCCCAGCTGTTTGCTCAAGGATGCAGAGCTCAACCAGCCTCACGGCCATGAAATAGAGACCATGTTTTTTATCAGGCTAGTTAGGAGGGGGTGAGCAACATGACAAAATCTATCATTATTGTGAAACACAGTATGCTTCTCTATGTATATTGACAGTATCATATGAATCATGCTTCGTGCAAGGATCATAAAAACAGATTTAGAGGAATGAAAATAACACCGTCCTGAGTTTTTATGTTATTTTATAGTAAAATTCATTTTATTTTGGAAGTGCTAATTACCCAACCCCTGTTTTGACTCTCCTCATTACATACAGTGCTCCTGACACTAGGATGATGAATACAAGCACAACCTTCTATAAATGTGAAACCAAAAACCATCCCTTATTTTCAACTGTCTCTGTTGCACCATTGCTAGGAAGCCAGCTTACTCAAAGAAAAGCTTTGGCTCTGCTGCTTAAATACAATAGCTATCAGATGCCAGCCAGCATCAGAGCAGACATGATGTGGGGAGATAGTACCACGTACTCATCAAGAGAGCATGGCAACATGTGCCCTCTTGTACTCTGGCCACCGATGCCAAGCAACATAACCCAGGATTTGAACCAGCAATCATTGGAACATATTTAATGCTTAATAATATAATTATTGTTAGCTCAATATTCTATTTGAATTTTATTATATTGAACTTATTTTGGTCATTTATTGGTAAATTATGTTTAAAGCATTTAAAAGGCTTTAAAAGCCCTGTTTTGATCTCAGCTACATTCTTCAGCCTGAGACATTCTCATTCCTTTTCTCTTCATTTATATTTACTTGTTCTAGCATGATCTGATGTCCTTACACTAAAACTGTCTTATTGATGATATTATTTATTTTAAATAATGTGATAAGGTGCCTAGTATCTTTGCATAGTATGATTTGTCTAATGGTGAGTGCAGTTATGTAGATACAGTCTAACCATGCAGCTTGAAATATGAACACTGTAAAATCTGACTCAAGAAACATTCCATTTGCTGTCATGCTCCAACATTTTATATGTACTGTGTACAGGATATGAATTGTATCATGCAGTACATATTGAGTTTACTCAAAGCTCCTTACATTTCTTTTCCTATTTAATTTGATGTTTCTTGTGTGATAATATCGTTTTGCTATGTCGCGTTATATTTTTCGACCTCCCTGTCTCTCTCTCTCCACTTGTTAATTTGAAGGTAGTGCAGAGCCTCATTGACAAGAAGGATAATACCAGAGTGTAAAGATTAAGGCTTATTTCGTAATAAGGCTGGTGTATCTCTCCAGCGTCAAGGGAAAGCAGTTGGTGTTCTTTGCATCCGCTCCCTCCATCCCGCCCTCCGCTTTATCCTTCGCTCGCTCGTTCTTTCCCTCCAGAGCTAATCCTGCAGTCGACACAGCGGGCTGCATTCTGACACACCCACCATATGCCAAAGTCCATTTCACATTACAAAAGTAGCAATCAGCCGTCAGATAGCGGCTGGCTCACTGGAACTTAACCTAGCAGCAGTCTGATATTATAGCTGTCACAGCTTCAGCATTGCAGCCGTTACCTGCATCACATTTGAGAGTTAACATCAGAAAACTGCAGTATCTGATGTCTAGGTGTGTGTTTAATGTTTTGCAGATTTGGAAAACTTCAAAACACAGCCAAGAAGTGCCGTGAATGTGAGGGAAGGCCAGGGTGTTGTGCTGTTGTGTGGAACGCCTATGCATTCTGGAGGTAAGATGAGCTTTACAATGTAAGAAATGTTTTATGCATATACTTTATTATTAGATTTAGATTTAATAATCTTGCATGGCAGTATTTTTTAAATTTGGGATTTGGTTTATGAGTATATGAGGACAGTAGGATCCACATTTTCTAAAATCTTCAGATGATATTGGTGAAAAGGTCCAGTTTTTTTCATCTTTCACATTTAAACATTAAAAATGTTTAATAAGGTAAAGGTAAGCTGAATACGTTCATAGATTTTTTTTTTACCTGCAGTCAGTGTAACTGGTGAAGGAGGGGGTGATGTGTGCTAATTGCTTGGTGGGTGCTAAGAATCTAGCTGCATGTGCTGGACAGGATGCAGCAAGTTTGAAGGTAGACCATAAAACGGAGTGTTTCAGTGATGAAGGCATGTACCAGGATCTCAGTATATATTATCACATATCAGCTTGAAGACAGTTTAGTAGTTTTGTTGTTATGCTGAAGTGTCTGCTATTTAAAAACGATTATCTGCCAATACCAATTAAAACATAGTTGTGATCAAATTTAAAATAATGATCTACAATATTAATGAATCCCTTTATCTTTACTTATTGTCATTATAAATATGGTTCTAGTGCTTCTCTTTGCACTCTATTCCAGATTTAAAAGCTGTGGTCAGAATACGGGTCAGGCATCTTATGTTATCTTATCTTATCTTATTTTATCTTATTTTATCTGTTTAAACATAATAACTCAATAAGCTACTTTGTGAATTACATTTACATTAGATTTGCATTTATTTTTAACACAGTTGAAATGTGCAAAAAAATATTAAATACTAATTTATTAACATATTAATAGAAAATATCTTTCCACAAAACAAACCAGACTCAAAATCCTAATAAAACATTGGATGTCCAAATGTTTTTGGACACCCTTACTTTTAAATGTATTCATCTAATTTAAACTGCACCTGTTGCTGACACAGATGTGCTCACACAGCTTGTCTAGTCTTGAATAGGTCTCTTTGGAGCAGATGAACATGAACCTGTTGGCACCATGCCAGGTGGGGGCTAGAGGGTTATGAACCCCCCTCCCCCCAACAATAAGTTGTTAAGCAGTCGAACTAAAGCTCTTGTCACTGAATACAAACAAATCCTCACAGCAGTGCTCTAAAATCTAGGAGAAAATCTTACCTGGACAGCAGAGAGTTAATTGAAAAAAATCAGTTTATATACATTTGATTTTGGAACAAACAATGAAGGAGCAGGTCTCTAAAAACTGTATATGCTTTTCTGTTTAAAGGCTCGAGTATGATTTAAGACTTTTTAAGTCTATTCACGTTTTAGTGAAAATTGAAAAAATAACAAATAGTGAATTAAGCCTTGCTGTTATTATCTACTAAAGCTGCAGCCTCTTAGAGTTAGTGTTCTAGATGCATAGTCATGAGCCGAAGACTTTTAAGGAATGAACAACTTTACATCATGGTTTGTTAACTGCTTTGCAATACGTCTCAGTCACATTTGTTCTACTTAGAAATGTTCAGTGTCTCCCTGGCCAGCTGACACAACTCAAAAATTGGCACTGTTATTCAGGCATAGGTAATTAGAGAAGAGTCACAGTAGGCCGAATGGAAATGAAGGACCAACAGTGTGAGACAATTCATTTCATTTTGAGATCGCAGCAATTACGCCAATAGATGAGACGGCAGAAATTAGAAGACGTGGGATTTATTTCATAGGCCAGCAATCAGGATTTGCGGAGATAATTAATCTGTGATTAATCATTTGTCTAGTTAGAGAACATGAAACCCAGTTTGTAGCAGAGATGTCCTGACATAAGGGTTTCACATTTTCATTCTTTGACAAGCTTGCAGTAAATTTATCAAAGCAATAGGAAGGAAACAGTACTGTACTGCGTGGACCCTGGTTCTTAGGCATTTTGGTAAGAGCTTCAGAGCCAGTCTAATTACGTTTGTGGAGTGATTGTGTTGGTAAACTGTGGACTACTTAAAGGAACTCATTGGAATGGATTTTTGTAATCCAAGGCCTTGCCCTCTTCTCACCTACCTGGCCTCCATTTATTGTTTCATTTGAATCATTTTGTTTTCAATTAGAATCAAATCTGCCTGTAAATGGAAATGTACTCTCCGAACTGGAGTCTCAACCCAATTGGAAAGCAATATATTTCTCAGCAGAATCTTTTCCCTGCTCTGAGCAAGTAATCCATAGTATGTTTATCATGTTTAAAATGCAATGGAGGATGCTTAGGTGGATGCACTGTCATCAGCTGCTTTGCATTCTTAGCCAGAAGAAAAGTTTCCAGTTTACTGAAATGTAATGCCAAACTGCTTGAAGGACTTTCCAAAGGTTTTTTGCTTCAGATCTTCAAAGCTGTACGGTTATACTATATAGACAAAATTATTGCTCATTCATTGTTTCTTCTGCAATCAAACAAATAAAGAAGAGTTTCTCTTTGTTGGAGTAATTGTCTCTCTATTGTCTAGGGAAGACTAGACTTCTATTACATTCTGGAGCATTGCTGTGAGGATTTGATTTATTGCTTAAAGCAACATGAACATTAATGAGGTTAGGATGTTAGATGATCACCACCCAACCTCACCCCCAACTCCCCATCTCATCTCAAAAGTATTGGCTGGAGCAGAGCACAGAATTAAGATAAGAAAGAGATAAGATAAGATGAGATAATCCTTTATTCATCCTGCAGTGGGGAAATTCACAATGTCGTAGCATATAAAGTACAGTATATACAGTATATTATCTACAACATTACAATTAATAAGTTATATATATATATATATATATATATATGTGTGTGTGTGTGTGTGTGTGTGTGTGTGTACAATTGCAAAGAACACAGTCCGTCACTGCCCCTGAACTTTATACCACTCTAGCTCAGAGTTGTTTCAATACGTTCATATTTATATGTTCCAGTGAGTCACGTTCTATTGACAATGCCGGGACTAGACTAGACTAGCTATGTGTGCATTTGCAGATCTGTGTCAGCAATGGGTGCAACTTAAAGTAGCTGGATGCATTCAATAGAAGTGTCTAAATAAATCTGGACATGCAGTGTAGCTGGAATGTACAACACTTCACTGTATAATTAGAGTGCATGACAATAGTCAAGGGTGGATAGTGCTGAAACGAGAATACAGATAAATCAAACACAAAGTCCTGGACAAGAAGGTAAAAAACTGTAGATAATGAGAGCTTTGTTGTTGTTTTTTTTATGTACCCTGGGTTTTGCCACAGAGTATACAAAGATGTCCAGCCATGACCATTAATTTTCCTTAATCCATTGACCTGACAGTGAGGCCCAGGAAACCTCAGCCCATTGCAAAGAGTTAGCTTATTATTGTAGGACATTCTGTCTTTTGGTGGCAAACTTTTAAAATAACTTTCCAAGGCATCCATTTTATACTTGACACCAGTATGTGACCTGTGATTTTGTGTCACCAGCCAAGCTGCGCCCACAAAAAACATTATCTCTGTTTACAAGCACAAAAGTGGTCTATTTATAGAATGTTAGGAATGTTAGGAACATGTTCATTGTCCAAATGACTAGTTTTTAACTTCACTTTCAGCTTTTTTTGTTTTGATATAATTGTTCTTTGATTTCCAAACTTGTACAGGATGTTCCAAAAAGTAGTCTCAGAAGTAATTTGCATTTTAATGCAGGTTGATTTTTAAGTAATAGTTCTAATGTTCTTTGCCTTGTTTGTAGAAATGTGGTTCCTGCTGTGACTCATTACCCTTATATTGTTAAGAGATTCTTTCCTTATACTGAAGCAGTCTGTGCATCTTCTGAAAAAATGAAGACAATGAATAACTATGACCTTGAAGCAGTCTTCAAACCATACCCAACCCTCACTACTGCCTCACAGGATGCCAAACACAGTTGTCATATTAAGTGGTGTGAGCCACCGTGCTGAAAGAAGACTTTATGAGATCCTATTTCAAAAATCTTTTCCAGTAATGGATGTCCCAGCCTGAGCATTTTCTCTTTTTTTTTTTCTTTACCTTTTTCTATTGCTGGTCGTTGGGATAGTTTAGCTCTGACTCATGGATGGCCAGTCAGTCTTGGCAGTTGACTAAGTCACAACAAATCACTTTTTACTGCAGCGCATCCAGAGATCAGATTCTCTGAGGATGTGGGATGAGTGACAAGAGTGCCACACACCTCTACAGAGTGTGCAGAGTCGTGCAGTATACTAGTGTCTTAGGCAGCTTAAGACAACAGTGTTTAACCTACTTAAACTGCTGGCTTGTTTTTGTGTCATGAATCTTTTTTTTTGTTTTTTCTTGGTCTTTTTCTTGACTTATTTAAGACTGTGAGACCAATATATAGACATGGTGCTGTTGATATGCTTTATTGGTGTGCACCAATAAAGTTGATATACTTTATTAATGTAGTATGTGTTGATACTTTATATTTTGCTCAATATTGTATTGTTTTTTCTTAATTAATTTATATTACATTTATATGTTTAGATTTGAGTATTGATATTTATATTTGTAGCATTTATTTTTACACAACTATTTTGACACTATTTTCCAGTCTCTCTTCATGTCTTAAAATTAACATTGCTGTTAAGGTTTCCTTTAGGTTCTTTATGTCCTGTGTAATGTATCTTCCAAAATGCAGTCCAGGCTGAATAGACAGATAAGCTTGCCAGACAAAAAAAAATTGTCACCTGTGACTGAAACTTACCTAACAGCATGTGATACCTCCACAAGCATGAATAACAGCTGCAATTTGATTTGATATGGACTAGACTAGTTTTTGGATGTAGCTGACATCAATGTTTAGCCACTCTTGCATCAAAGTACTGTGTGTACAGATCAGCCAGATTTTGTGGATGCCTTCCCTGACATTTTACTCGTTGTTCCAGGACGTCCCGCTGATTTTTAGGAGGATTCAAATGTGGGGAAGGAAAGGAAACCAGAAGCAGTTCTTATATATTATTACATCTCAAGAACTGTTTCATGAAGTGTTCCACTACTGAGTTGAGCTTTAAACAATGTTTTTGTCTGTCTTAAGATTTATGCAGTGCTACAGCTCCTGACACTCATGTTCAACTCTGAAAGACCTCACTCTCCTGTTCTCAGTTTTTTCTTCTTCTCCCCCTCCATCTACACTTCTCCTGTGGATGACACACTAATGCAGCATGGCAGGCCTCTCCGTTCTTCCCGCCTCTGCCTTTTCCAGGGGGGAGGAAGGGTGAAGGGGGTTTAGCCAGGCATGAACAAGGCCAACCGAGGAGCCCTCGTCCCCAGTGCTGAGCCGGACAGGGCATGTGTCATGAGAGTGGCAGTGAGGCGCTTTTAATCTAGTTTGTTTCGCTCCCTTTCCTGGTGCCTTGTGAAGCACGAGCTGCTCTGTTTACTGCCCCCCCTCACTTACCTTTGAGGAGGACAGGAGCCCAAGGCGAAAGTGAGAGTAGAATGATATGGGCACTGTGTGTGTCTGTGCATGTGTGTGTTGGTCTCCTCATGGGTTTGCTCCCAGACAGCGGTAACAATGCCTGCTTTAAAGGTATGGGAGTGGGCTGAGTCACTTACTAAACCTCTGTGGGCCAGCACTCTAGTCATTCCAGAACGTACATATGGCTGCTGTCCTGCAAAAACCTTACATCTCCATTACTGAAATTTTTCACATTATCTGGCAGTTGTTTACATTAAGGCCTAATGTAAGAGTTAACATGATTATTTGTGTTGATTAACCATGATTAACCTCTAGCAATGAAGGAAGCACTATAGGCAAGTCCTCTTAGAGTCACTTGCCAAAATGAGACCTAATCCTAATCTTTACCTAACATTTACCTACACCTAAATGGTCACTTTAATCTATATCCAAAACCTAACTATAATCTAATCTTGACCTACACCTTAATCTTGAACTAAATTTGGCCTAAACCTCTACTCCTAAACCATGCCTTAAGATAAGTTCAACCTACATCTTAATCAACATATGCCTACCCTTAACTGAACATTAACCTAGCCTTAACCTACACCTTAATCTACACCTAACCTGACCATAATTTTATTTTAACCCCATTACCTTAACCTTTTAATCAATTAATCTACACTAAAATTGTACCAGGTGCAAAAATTACCCTCTAGGTCATATGTTTGGTCTAAAACGTACATGAACGTCTCTGTGTGAGATCATGTGATGTTGTTTCTTCAATTTATGATGAATGGACCAATAGAAATTGGGTAAAACCTGTTTATGTATAAACAAACAACAATAAAGACTTTTGAAAGTGAAGAACTAATTGTTCCCCTCTGTCTCTTATTCCAGAGCTTACTTTCGCCTGGGTCTTCAATGAGTACCCTTACTTTGTCCAGCAGGACAGCAGGCGCTTCGTTTCCCAGGAGACAGGGAACCTTTACATTGCTAAAGTGGAACCGTCTGATGTGGGCAATTACACATGTGTCGTGAACAACAGCATCACCAAGGACAAAGTGCTCAGTTCCCCCACCCCACTAGTGCTGAGAAATGATGGTAAGGGACCTGTCTTTAAAGCACACAGTCTTTTATCCATGATGACCTACTCTAAATGGGATAGAATCTGAGATTTGAAGGGAGATGCCTTTTTAAGAAAGGTCCCTTTTTTTCAAAGACTGTTTGAGAGATGCTTTCGCTAAATGCCAGTCCTTTGAAAGCTGAACTGTTGCCTTTTAAGAAAGCTAACCTGTAGCCTTGACAATGCCACAAAGAGGCCACATTTCCATTTGAGATAGATCCTGGTTTTACCAAGTGAATGGTTTAAATATTTAATGGAACTTTTCTATATTTTTCATAGTGAACTTCTCAGCGCTCCATAGTCGGGCAGTTCTTTGAAATTGTCCTCTTGTTGTTGTTTTGCGTGTGTACAGGAGTACAAAGTGCGTATGGCATAAATCATTGATGAGAAACATGATGTGTATCTGTGAACGTCTGTTGCTTTGTCTGCCCATCACAGGGGCGATGGGAGAGTATGAGCCCAAAATAGAAGTTCATTTCCCAGACACTGTGCCTGCCGCTAAAGGATCCTCTATGAAACTGGAATGCTTCGCCTTGGGGAAGTGAGTCGTACATTTACATGATTGTGTGTGTGTGTGTGTGTGTGTGTGTGTGTGTGTGTGTGTGTGTGTGTGTGTGTGTGTGTGTGTGTGTGATTTTTCGGTAATGCTGATCTGGAGTACACACACTGGCCAAGACATCATGCAGTTTATTCCTTTTTGATATGCTGTTGTGAGAGACATGAAAGTTGAGATGATTCCTTAAGGTACCCTCTTAAATGCGATTAGCCATCTGCAATGGGGATTTTTTTTTTTTTCAGGAGACTCTTTACTGTAATATTCTGCTTTTCACTGGGCAATATTCCAAAAAGATTTACTTCTTAAACAGTGTGGAAAATGCAGCGAATGCATCTTCTAAGAGGCCAAGAAGGAAAGGCCTCATTTAGTACAGTAAAGGCCCTTTTTCAAAGAAGCAGAGATTACAGTCTTCCAAAAACCAAGTAGCAATATCACACCAGACTCAAGTGTGAATCAGATACGTTCACACTAGAACCTCCTAATGCAGGCACATCCATCAAAGGAATCGACGAGGTAATAGATCTGTGACTGCCACACGGTTCCTTTTGCTATATTGTGAGAATTTCACTCCCTCTCTAACATATCTGCAGACCTTTGTGTGAAATGAATTAGGAAGAAGGTATTTAGACACTCAGAAAGTGCATACATGTTAGGAAGTGTGTGGGTTCTAAAATGTCTGTGGGTTCTATAGACCCGTGGGACCTGTAGAGCTTAAGTTCTAGAAACACACAGATTTAGGGTGCACATATATTCTACAAGGAGTTGCATTCTTGAAAACACTGCTTTTAGTAAGAATGTTGCTTCTGGAAGCACATTAGCTTTGAATGTGGATGGGGTCTAGAAACATTTAGGTTGTATGTGAGTTCTAGGAGTGCATGAGATTCAGAGGTGTATACGTTGTGTATGTTGGTTGTAGACATTCTAGAAGAACATAGGTTGTTCTGAGGAAATGGTGTAGAAGTGTGTTTGTTCTATAAGCATGTAGGTTATTTAAAGTAAATGTGTTATAGAAGTACATATGTTCTAGAAACACACAGGTTGTTATGTGTTTTGTGGAAGTGCATGGATTCTCGAGGCACAAAGGTTGTTTAAAGTCTGTGGTTTTAGGAGTACAGGGGTTCTAGAAGCAGGTTGTTTGAAGTCTTTGGTTTTCAGAAGGGTGTGGATTCTAAAAGCATAAGCTGTTTAAATATGTGGATCTAGGTTCTAAAAATGCACAAGTTGGGTTACAGCCTTATTGTAAAATGGATTAAATTCCTTTTCCAACTTAAAATTTTACACACAATACCCAATGACCAAGTGAGAAATGTTTGTTTGAAAATCTTTGCAAATTTATATAACATATACATAAGTATTCATAGTCTTTGTTTAATACTTTGGCAGAAATTACAGCCTCAAGTTTTTTGTGTATGGTGCTATGAGCTTGGCACACCTGTTTTAGGGAAGTTTCTCTCATTCTTCTTTGCAGAACCTCTCCATCAATTTGATGGGGAGCATCGGTGCACAACCATTTGTAGATATCTCCAGAGATGTTCAATTGGGTTCAGGCCTGGGCTCTGGCTGCGCCACTCAATGACATTCACAGAGTTGTCCCGAAGCCACTCTTTTGTTATCTTAGCTGTGTGCTTCATTGTCCTGTTGGAAGAAGTCTGAGGTCCAGAGAGCTCTGGAGCACGTTATCAAGGATGTCTCTGTACATCACTGCAGTCATCTTTCCCTTGACTCTGACTAGTCTCCCAGTTGCTGCTGCAGAAAAAAAACCATCCCCACAGCGTATTGCTGCCACCACCATGCTTCACTGTAGGAATGGTATGTGCTAGGTGATGAGCAGTGTCTGGTTTCCTCCAGACATCCATACACTTCTATAAACAATTTAGTCAGAACAACCTGTGTGGTTTTAGAATCCAAGTCCAAAAAGTATTTTATTTTTGTTTCTTATGGTCTGAGAGTCTTTTAAGTGCCTTTTGGCAAACTCGAGATGGGCAGTCATGTACCTTCTTCCATTTATGGATGATGGAGGCTGAGCTCATTGGGACCTTCATTGCAGCAGAAAATATTTTGTACTCTTCCCCAGATCTGTGTCTCGGTACAATCCTGTCTCAGAGGTCTACAGACATTTCCTTAAACTTCATGGCTTTGTTTGTGCTCTGACATGCACTGTCTACTTTGGGACCTTATGTAAACAGGTGTGTGCCTTTCCACATCATGTCCAATCAACAGAATTTACCACAGGTGCACTCCAATCAAGCTGTAGAGACCTATGAAGGATGATCAGGATGATCAGTTTTGAATATTATGGCATGGGCTGTAAATATATATTTGTGTTTATATTTTTAAAATATTTGCAAAGATTTCAAACAAACATTTCTCACTTTGCCGTCATGGGAATAAATAAATGAATGCATTTTGGAATAAAGTTGTAACATAAAATGTGCAAAAAGAGAAAGCACTGTAAATACTTTCCAAATGCATTGTAGGTTGGTTAATGAATGTGGGTGTCTTGAATTCTACAGGTTCTAGGAAGCATGGGGATCTAAGAACACATGTTCTATATACCAATGAGATCTACACAGAAACATACTAGTTCTATGAAGCACAAGTTAATGGATGCACAGGGATTTTAAATGCACATGTTACTCGCTAACAGATATTAGGAAGAATGTGACTTCTGGAAGCACATGGGCTTTGAAAATGCATGTGTTCTAGAAGCGCATGGGTTATTAAAATACATGGTGCTTTGAAAGCATATATCTTCTAGGAAGCACAAGGAATCTACAGCCGCATGAGCTCTAGAAAACATCTGTTTTAGGAAAAACAGGAATTACATTATTTCCATTAAATATTTGACCTAAAGAAGTGCATATGTTCTAGAAGCACATTGGTTTTAGGAATTTCATAGGGTCTATGAATCATAAATGTTCTAGAAGCACATAGGCTGTAGTAATCACAAGAATTTGAGAATGCACATTGCTTCTAGTTAGGATGTTAGTTCTAGAAGCACAGTGTCTAGGAAATATGCAGGTTCTAGAAGCACGTCATGCATTCCAGGAAGCACGAGGACTTCATGAAGCATGTTTTTTTTTGCTAGTAATGTTCTCTTCCCGCCCCCAGTCCCGTTCCTAAGATCAGCTGGAGAAGAACCAGTGATGTGCCGTTCCCAAGCAAAGTCAAGTTAAGAAACTCCAACGCCATCCTGGAGATCCCCCGCTTTCAGCAGGAGGACACTGGGACATACGAGTGTGTGGCGGAGAACAGTCGAGGCAAAAATGCGGCACGGGGCCGCCTTTCATTCCATGGTAAGATATTTTTTTAGATCCCTGTGGAATCCCTGTGTCTGGAAGGCAACCTTGTAGAAAATGTGTAGGTATGTAGAAAATGTGTTCGTCATGGACGCTGCTGGTGAATAAGTAGCCAGTCTGTTTCTGTTGCCCCTGTGATAGCAGGTATTCCTCTGCATTATTTGATGATGTACTGATTTTATTGTGCTTTATAGTGGTCTTAAAGTCGACAGTGTGCTTAAAAACGTAATTATTTAAGGGACAAATGAGTTGAATTGCATCCTACACCTGACCATGACTGGTACTAATCACTGTATTTTTTGACCTCCCCTGATTGTAATCATTTCTTTGGACACCTCTCCCTGGACATGGGTCCTAATCGCTATGTGATTCATTCAGAGACTTCACCATGGAACTTATGTATATTTTGTCCTAAGACCTCCCATTGGCTGTGATTGGTCCTCATAATTGGATTCTGAGACCCTCCCCTGGATTTAATTTGGATCTAATCACTGTATTGTTTGTTCTGACACCTCTCACTGAATATAGGGAGAACCTCCCTGATTGCGGTACCTCCCTTTGTCTATGTTTGGTCCTAATAATTGCAGTGTTTATTCTGAGACCCTCCCTTAAATTATGATGATTTTTCACTGTTACTTATTCAAAAACTTCCTCCTGGTTGTGATGGTTCATGATCATGGCATCATCTGACATCTTCCCCTGCCTAGGACTGGTCCTAAAAAGTATGTTGTTTCTGCTGAGACATCCACTTGAATGTGATTGGTCCTAATAATTGTGTTGTTGCATCTGAGACCCTCCCCAGGCTGTGATTGGTTCGACAATGTGTGACGGTGACCACCGAAGTTGTTTGCTTTGGCACCTCCCCAGACTGTGGTCCTAATCATTATTGAGCCCTCTGGCTGTGATTAGTTCTAATCAGTATTTTTTTCTGACACCATCCTCACTCCACACTTATTGAGAACTTACTTGAGAACCTTTGGAGTAAGATGATACATTTTTGATTATCTTTCAAGTGAGGTTGAAGACTTGAAGGCTAAAATTTCACTCGCCTCTTAGAAAGTGTTTCACTCCTGCTGTATTGTGCATGTTATGACATGCTTCAGTTTTCATTATGATACACACATCCGAATGCCATGAGTGTTAACCTGGCTTTGCCATTTGAGTTCTAGCACAAAGTGAACTCATGTCAATACTAGTGTGTCAGTGAGTGTAGGTAGTAAAATGGTCATAACATCACAGAACACATACAGTGTCATGGCCACATCACTTCTGATGATTCAGATATAGAATTTCCCACACTACACCTCATAAAGAAATCTGAAATTCAGTAATATATAGGCGTTTAGATGTGTATTCACTTGTCTGTAGCTTATTGGCCAAAGAAAAGCATTGCCAATGTAACAGGACACTCTGGAGCGGCCATGCATGAGTCTAAAGTGCCCAATGCCATCTGGTTGATAGAAAGGTATAAATAAAGATCTATGAAGCAGTGGAACTGAGGAGCACCTGTGGGATATGCTTGACTGGTGATCCATAATTAATCATCCATTATTAATCTAATCTAATCTTCTCTCATGCCATACATGGGACATATATAGCCTAGTGGTTGGCATTGTGTCAATACTGTATCATGATAGTTGTAATCATTTTTGTTATGACGATACTCAATATACAAGCAATTCTGTGAAATTGTGGATATTGTGGATGTTGTGGATATCATCATTACAGAGATCACAATCAGTCCTGTTTAATTTGATGCAATTCAGCATGTTTTGAAATAAAATATTCAATTTTTTTAAGCTTTTTGTCTTTGTCAAACGATCACAATAAATGTCTGATGTAATGAAAATGTCTTTAATATTGTGAAAGTGGGCAGCGCTATCCATGGCATCCACTGAGCCAGTGGGGGAGTTCAGTCATGCCTGATAGTTCAGAGATTCAAACCAGCAACCTTCCAGTCACAAGGCTGGTTCCCTAACCACCGGGCCAGGGCTGCTCCTGGCCCCTTGTGAGAGATGTTGTCAAAGCTTTGTAGAATGAAATAAAAAAGTTTATTTTACAAAAACACATGTAAATAGAAAAATAAGAAAGAACTAGTACTGTGGAGTGGTCTCTGAATTTTTTTCCCCATAGCTGTATATGTGTAACACATATGTTTAACAATAAATGATAGAAAATTGTTGCCTCATTTTTCTAAAATTGAAATATTACAGGAGGAAAAAGCTTTCAGTGTTTTGGGATTGTTTCTATTGGAGCAGTCAATGAAAAGAACAACTGCCAGATTTATATTATGTTGAAGAGAGTGGATAAACAGGAAATACAGATACAAGGTTTATGCATGACAATGATGGTAAATTGCATAAGTGTTGTATAATTTAAATTTAATTTATTTGTTTACTATATGCAGTATATACATATACCCTGGATTTTGGCTATATACCAGATTTCCATATAGAACAGTACTGTGCAGCTGGATCAGTAACCTCAATATTGCTGTAACTGTATGCTGTCAGATACTCCTGATTTGTCTTTTCTCAACTAGTTCATGTTCCTCCTAAACTCAGGAAGTGCAAATAACGGCATCATTTCATAAGGGAATCTCTCTTGTCTTATTTGGGTTCTTCATAATAGGAGATTATTTTTGAAACGCAATTATACCACAGCATTAATTGAACTCACACTTGGTACACAGGCATCAGGGGGTGTCTGCCAGGCAACCGGATAATAAGGCTGTGGAACGAGGTCAGAGGATTTATTTGTGCTCAGTGGAGAGAGCATGCCTTCCATGTGATAGAATTGTCACTTTCTCTTGGGGGGGGGGGTTCTTTTCAGTAGTCAGATTCATGCACATATGTGCTTCTGTGAAAGGAACAGTCTTTGTTTTTTTTGTTTGTTTGTTTTGTCTTGTTTTATTCCAATCCCACCCTACTGCGTATTATCCACATGGAAGACAGAATGGCAAAGCATTGCGGGGGGAAGAAAGAAACCACCTGGGTGAAGTCCTTGTTTCTTGTGAAGGGGCTTTTATGTAGATGATGCATTTCTCACAGCAAGAGCAAGGCACTCAATTGCTAGTTATTAATAGTTTTCAGGATTTCATTGAAATTAATGACATGAAAAGTGGAAAAGGCTTATTATTGGGGGTCAGAATATGGAAATGAATCCACGCATTTCATTGCAGGTTCAAAATTAATTTGCGGTCTGAAGTGCAAGAACCTACTGCACAAGCGTGGTATTATTCAGAGTTAAAACAAAAGCATGCTATAGTTTAATACTGTTTTTCACTTGCAGATCACTGCAACAATCAGCTATTCTAATAATTATGGCATTTTCAGTGAATGTTGTTATATTTAATAATAACTTATACAAGGTGGTCAACTACATAGCTTGTAAATTACATATTATAATTTATATTTAATGTTTTATTTAAAATATTGTGGGACTTTAGGCTTCTATACTTGGTTTTACTGAAAATGGGTCTTTTTGTTTTAAGCAGCCATATACAAGAAGTATTTTATTTCATATGGTTTAATTGCTATTTATATAAATAAATGTGTTAAATATTTTATTCTCAGTTTTCTATGGATGATTTCTAACTTGTCCATGAAGAACAAGCATATGTATTTAATATATTTGTAAGTGAATGTATTTTATTGTAATGAGAAGATTAATTCCAGTCTTTGTAGATAATGTTGGAAGTTTCTGTCCGAAAGATTCTACCATGTTTGTGGCTGCAAGTAGAACAAGATCAGGAAAATAAAATGTATGGTTTTACTACATATTTGTCATCACTCACTATTAAAACAGAAACGAGCCAGAAGTTCTATTTTGGACTGAGTTTATACAGAATGTAAGTTGTGGCAATGCAAAGAGGTTTTGTTGCTTTTCACTTTTTGACAAAGCAGGCAGCTGTTCTTTACATTGTTTCAGAATTTCATCCTAAATGGACCAATAGAAATCCTCCAACATGCAATTAAATCTTTTTAAATTACTTTTTATAGACATCATTCAATTAGATTTGACCGATATCAGAATAATGTGTGTATCATTTACTCACTGCACTAAAATATCTGTATTTTATTAATTGTTTTGCATTTGGAATCTTATGCTGATCCAATTGAGTTCTCACTTTAAACTTTTGATAAGAATTTGTGAATCAGCTTCTGCACTTATGTATACAAACATTTCAAATTGGACTACCAGAATCCTTATATGGCTACACCCTTTGCAAGCCTTTTCTCTGTATATGTGTTTTCCCACCTGAAGTTCAGAAATCTTTCACTGACCTGCATTTGTCTTTTCTTAGCAAAACCTCATTGGCTGCAGACAATGACAGACACAGCCTTGTCTATTGAGGAGAGCCTGTTTTGGGAGTGCAAAGCCAGTGGGAAGCCCAAGCCCTCCTACAGCTGGCTGAAGAATGGAGAACCACTCTTGTCCGAGGTACAGTGAACCAAAAAAACACAAATTCAAGGTCAGTGGGAGCAGCTGGCTGGAGAATAGATGGGTTCTCACGACTGGAGCTAAAAAAGATCAATAACAATTGTTTGAGAAAGCAATGAGTGAAATGAGTTGTACTGACAGTTGAAACTGTTGTTCTAAGAATAAACTGGCTTTTAGTTTATGCACAGCCCAGAGGTCATTTAATGCAGTCATAATTTGAGCATGAGTACCTACTAGACAGAAATATTAGAATCAGATAACTCTTTAGAGCAGCAAACTATTCAGGAGTGCATTTCACTACCTTCATATTTAAGCTCACTGAACACATTTCTAACTTAAATAAACAGTACTGTGCAAAATCTTTAGAGACTTGACAAAGTAAAAAGCCCCTGTATCAGGAGCCAGTGTTTATTTCATGTGTTTATTTCAGCAGCAAGTGTTTTATTAAAACGCTAAATATTAGAGTAAATATGGGCGACACAGTGGTGCTACAGATGTATGTACCATATTCATGTGTCAAATATGCTGTAGATAATGTTCCTCAGAGTGACCTTTCTTATTTACAGTGTTCATACTGTATATTGTATGTACTGCACTGCATATTCATCTATTATCTATGTTCTTGTACTGAGTGCCTTAGTGGGCTGCATTTTGCATTATACAATCTAAATATGCTGGTACTGTTGCTTGCATTTTCTGTCACAGTGTTATTAAGCTACGTACAGTTTCCCTCCCAAAAACACATATGGTAGGCAAATTGGCCCTTTAAATTGCCCCTAGGTGTGTGTGTGTGTGTGTGTGTGTGTGTGTGGTACCCTGTGACAGACTGGCATCCTGTCAAAAGGGTATTGCTTTGTGCCCAAGGATACTGGGTAGATTCCATATAATGGGTACATCCATCCATCCATATAAAAAGTAGTTGTTTAACATCCCTGTGTTCTTTAAAACATCTCCAAATGTGAGTCTAGTATTATTCATACTTTTCATCCAACACCTGGTTTGTTAAATCAGCACTTATTGATATTAAATCAGGTGTGCAGGTGGTGGAATTGAACATATTCACAGGCTGGCTCGGGGCTTGGGAACCTAGCTTTGATCTTCAAATTGACTCATAAGATCTCAACTACTTTCTTCAAAAAGTAGATGTTCCTTTTGACTGTATTTCTGTTTAGGTGCATCAATGATTAGGTGTCTACACAATTTTGCGGAGGACTGTATATTTGTTTAGCTTGTCTCCATTTATCCATTATCTGCTGGTTATTTGGTGGTACGGGTCATGGGGTCAGCAGCCTAGTCAAAGACACCCAGACCTCCTTCTTCCCAACCACCTCCTCTGGGGGTATTCCAAGGCATTCCCAGTCCAGATGGAGAGAGAGAGAGAGAGAGAGAGAGAGAGAGAGAGAGAGAGAGCGCCTGTATGGAATGCTAGAGTTTGTGCTTGTTTTAAAAATATTATATGATTAAGTTACTTTATTTACTGAAGTGTTTTATTCTATTTGCAGGTAATTTTATCTGTTTTGATAAGTAATAACTGAAGCCAGCAAAATTATCTCAAATTAAATGAAACACTTTCAGTAGATAAAATTATTTAATATAAAATTTTTACGGTTTTCCTGTTTAGATAAAATAAACCATCATCAGACTCTCAGTAAAAACTCATATCGCGGATATAGTAGCAGTGAAGCATGAATACATTCAGTAGATCAAGAGAAATTTAATTAACTGCATAAATAAAAATATTAATGTGCCGAATTCAGCACATAGAACTGGAGCTTAACTGTTTTAGGTTCAGTATCTGACATATACACTCATACTATATAAATGTTAACTGTTTACTTATGTGCTACAATTTTATCATTGTCCACCCTTGTGCAGTATAACTGTAACCTTACTATGTATACTTACTAACTATACACGTACTGTACTAATTTATTATGTGCATTTTCTGTTTAGGATAATTCTATGATCACAGTGTGCACTATAACTATTTATTTATTTATTTATTTACAGGCAATATCACTGGTTCCACTTTAATACAACAGAAATCATCTGATTTGTTATAGTTGTGTAGTATATTTGTATAGTTTTCTTTTATTCTCTTGTGTATTTTGTTATCCTTAGCATGTATTTGTCTGGCACTTCTGTCTTCTGTGCTGCTTTAATATAGCAAATTTCCCTAATGTGGAATTTCCAAAGTATTATATTATTATCTTTTCTTATTAAGGGTCCAGGTGGGGGTTAAGATTAGGTTTTGGATTAAGGATAAGGTTAGGATTAGGGGCAAGTTAAAGTGTAGGGTTTTTATGAAGGGCTGAGTTAGATTTTGTTTAATGTAAGTAAATGTAAAACATTAACAGTAAATCTACTTAATGTTAGTAAAGCATCAGCAGAACATCTCAAAGATCTTTAATAATCATAAAATATTTCTAGAACAATCTCAAAAAGTTAAAAATTCACTACTCAGAAGATGATTTCACTTGCTAAGATTTATTTATTTATTTATTTATTTATTTGTTTGTTTGTTTGTTTGTTTGTTTATTTTTCCGTTGTAGTAGCTATCATACAACATGCAGCTCAAAATGCTTTACAGTGTAATATGATAAAACATTGTCATGGACTGTATGTTAAAAAATAAAACAATGCAGACCTCCTAGTTGGTTTTCAGTTTATCCCTCAATTATTGGAATAAGCAAAGTTAATCTTGCATTTCTCTTACTCAGCACCATTGTTCTGAATTTGAATAGGACAGACACAAAAGTGAGCCCTTATTTTCTAATCTTGCTGAATCCTACAACATCTAGTGTACTGTTCTTCACATTTTCGCTATCATTAAAAGACTCTAGAAGTTATATAATCTTATAATATTTTATATGAATATATGATAAATATAAATAATATATAAAATGATAAATAATTTGTATTTATAGCACATTTGAAGTTCATTCATTCATTCATTTTCTGAACCGTTTATTCCTGAATAGGGTCACGGGTGAGCCGGTGCCCAGCCGGCAACTCTGAGCTCAAGGGCTGGAAACAACCCTAGACAGGGCGCTAATCCATCGTAGGGCGCACACATGAACACACACATCCACACACTAAGGGCCACTTTAGAGTCACCAATTCACCTATCATGCATGTCTTTGGACTGTGGGGGAAACCGGAGTACCCGGAGGAAACCCACACGAACACGGGGAGAACATGCAAACTCCACACAGAAACTTCCCAGGTCACCCCACCCGGGGATCGAACCCAGGTCCTTCTTGCTGTGAGGCAACAGCGCTACATTTGAAGTTAATTACATAATATATCCTATATAATATAATATAATATATAATTTAACATCATATAATAGGATATATAATTAAATGTATTATAACAGGCAGTGACTGGGGTTGCTGTTTTACATTCAAATGAAAATATATGAAAAGTGACTGCTTGATGTCTAGGGCTGTTTCGTATTGGGATGCCCTATAAAAGCCTGTTAAAGCACAGAGGTCCTGTACTACAGCTGTATTGGAGATTAAAGCAAACTTTCTTACACTGCTCAAAAAGCTGTTTTTGTAAGACTTAAGTCAACTGAGCACTGGATGCATTAGCTGTGGCCTGTATTTAGACTGGTCAGAATAGAATGACCTCTCTCGCTTTTTCCTCCCTGTCTGTGTTTTACTCTCACACACTTTAGCATCCGCCTGTGCTGAGTGCAATGTGCTGAGCTTGGCTTTAAGAACAGCTGATGGGCTTAAAGCTCAGCCATGCCATTAGCCCAGCCTTCAGCTCGACACTTTTCGTCCTGTCTCTCTCGCTTTTCCAAGCGATCACTCGCGGCAAATGAATTGTGTATTAGTGTGCTGCAGCTATTGTCAACACTGCTTTTCTGTCTGCCAAAGCTGAGGGGTCAGCGTTTTTGTCCTCCTGCCCCTTTTCCATCCACCCTTAAATCCAATGTTGTCACCCTCCCCCAGACCTCCCCCTCAGGCAACAGTGTGAAGATCCATACGGTACCGTGCATCAGTAATTGAAAAGCATGTCCCAAAGTCTCTCTATTACTGTTCTGCCAGTGGGGCTCATCTGTATGACTGCCTCTGTGAACACAAATGTAATTGTCATAGCCTAGTCTTCGTGACATATAAGCACACTTTGTACTAAGGGTGGACAAAACAGTTTCCCTCTCTCCTTCACTAGTCTTACTAGCCACTGATCCTCTTGCCAGTGTTTCGCCTCACTCACAAGATAACACCTCACAACCTATACAGACGTGGCCGTTCCAAATCTGTCCCCTGAGGTAACATTACTTCATAGTCAGTTTATATACTGTAATCCCACGATAGTTAACGTCAGTGAAGAATATAGTTTACATTTAAGAGAATATTTATTTGTTTGTTTGTTTGTTTGTTTGTTTGTTAGCATTTCATGGCAGTTATAATATATCTTCACATTGCTTGTCTCAGTCCTCATATGGGTCTGTGTGTCCTTAACAGGGCCGGGTGCTGATAGAGAATGGAGCTCTCACCATCTCCTCGCTGTTCCTATCTGATGGAGGGATGTATCAGTGTGTGGCTGAGAACAAGCATGGTATCATTTATGCCAGCGCTGAACTAGTGGTTCTAGGTAAGAGATGCTCCTTTCCTTTCCATCCCGTGGCTGCTCTCTGATTTCTCTGATAAGAAAATTGTGCTGAATCTCATAACCTTTCCCTTTTCTGCTCAGCAGATTCAGTCTGGCTGGAAAGCCACACTGTGTAACAGTGTAACGAATGCTGATGTATTAAATGTTACAGATGGAATACAGTAGTACAGCTTGTGTAATTACACATGTATCAACTTCAGTTTTCACTCACTTTGTAATTACACAAGTATACAGTTTCTCAATAACTGTAACAGTTAATGTGCAGTTAGGCCCATAAATATTTGGACAGTGACCAGCTTTCTGAGCCTTACAATTAAACACAGCAAATTCTGCCTTATGTGGTTTTACACCATACTAAATGAAAGTAAGTGCACAGACCCATAAATATTTGGACACTGGCACAATCTTCATGATTTAGGCTCTGCGTGTCACCACACTGGATTTGAAGTGAAACAACAGAGATGCAGTTTATGTGTAGACATTCAGGTTTAATTCAAGGGGTTGAACAATGATATCCTATGGAATGTTTAGGAATTATATCCATTGCACTTTTTGGCCTTTGTCTGGGTTGTTTTTGCAGTATGTTTTGTCCATCTGTACTGTGAAGCTTCATTCAAATGCTTTGCTGCATTTGGTTGAATCTGAGCAAAAAGTATGTCCCTGTACACTTCAGAATCCATCCAGCTGCTTAAGACCTCTGTCACATTATCAGTAAACACTAGTGACCCAGTATCATTGGATGTCATGCAAGCCAAAGTCATTACACTGCCTCCACCATGTTTTACAGAGGATTTGGTGTGCTTTAGATCAAGAGCCATTCTAAGCCTAAACCAAACTTTCTTCTTCCCATCATTCTGGTACAGCTTGATCTTAGTTTCATTTTTCCAAAAAATACTGTTCCAAAACTGGGCTTGTGTCTTTAGATTATTTATTTTTTCTTCAAAGTCTAATCTAGCCTTTCTATTTTTGAGGCTGATTATTGGTTTGGAGCTTGTGGTGAACCCTCTGTATTTGCTCTCATGAGGTCTTCTCATTATGGTAGAACTTATCTTAGAACTCCAGTAACTTAACCTGCTTAAAAATGAGGGGACTTTGAAGAAAAATGGTTGCAGTTCCTAAACATTTCATATGATATTTTTGTTCAAACCATTGAATTAAACCTGAATGTCTACACTTCAATCTCAGTTGTTTAGTTTCAAATCAAATATGTTGGCATGCAGAGCCCAAATAATGAAGATTGTGTCACTGTCCAAGTATATATATATATAGGCCTATCTGTACAGTCAATTTCATTTAGCACAGTGTTTAACCACATAAGGCGGAATTTAACTTTAAGAGAACACTTAAAGGTTAGAGGTGAAAATGAGATTTTCTGCCAAACTTCACACTATTGCTCTAATGAGCAAGTTGGTAAATCAGCCTCTTGTTAAGAAGATTTAGCAAAATCATTGCGGTCTTAAGAGTTTCAGCATTTTTTAGGTTTTAATCTTTGACTTCCCTCTTCATCACTCTTAACATTGCTTCTTGAACTGTCTCTGTCGCTGGAGAACATGCTCAAGGGCTCAGCAAACATATGGCAGCAGAGATCTGACTACCAGACTACCAGACTTGACATCTGCAGAGGAAAGAAGTGAGGGCTTGTGAGATTCAATATGTTTTATTACTACTGGCTTGTCTCCCTATTCTGGGACCTAGGCAGGTGTTTAGAGTTGGCAGTGCTATAAACAGTTTACAAGTAATATACACTGCAGTATGCGTGCATTTTTTAAATGTATGTGCATAACTAATGCATATATCGGAATCCATACAACCATGTATATGTACACATTTCTGAAGATGTTACATAGTTATATAAATGTTTTGTGACCTGCTTGTGATTCACGATGTCCTCCTGTCCACCTGGTAGCACTGTTTGCCTAATATACATAACCCATCCTATGCTGAAAAACAAGGGGCTTCTAACATTTTCGAGCTTATAATAAAGGAAGGAATAGGTTAGGTTTATTTCAAGATGTAGGTTCAAATCATATATTCACACTGTTTCCTTTGTAACATAACCCCTCTGGTCCATAACTGCGCCCACACTGCTGTGCACATAAACATCCACATGCACATATATTGGCCTGCTTGAGAAGACATGCTCATTTACACATCTCCCGTACAAGACCGTCGACTACAATATACATCGATATTTGACACATCAAACCATATTTATACACAACACGGTTGAGTGGCAACCAATCAGTGTCACTCACAATCAGAAGACTTCATGGTTGATGTACTGTACTTGAATGATCACAGTGAAATGTAATTGGTAGAAAAATAAAATGGGATATTACTTTGGGATATTATGTCTGATTCCAAAGTTGATATTTTGGAGAGGCGTGTTTTTGCATGACAGCAACAATATATATTCAACTCAAACCTAACGTGTAACTCTGCACCTGCATGCACTTTTATTCTAAACTTGCTTGAGTTTTAGCAGGTAAGCAGCTTTGGCCAACATCAAGCATTTACATAAACAATGCATGGCTGGCACTCCTCCATGCAGATTTTCTCAAAGTTGTCTAGGTTCTTTGGGCATCTCTTGTGGGCATTGATCTTGAGCTCCTTCCACAATTGGGTTAAGGTCATAGATTGTCTAGACCACTGCAACACCTTTATCCCATCTTAAGATCCTTGATGGAGAAGCAAGTTTTTTGGCCAAAATCTCTAGGTAGGACATGCGATCCATCTTCCTGTGGATGCGGAACAGATGGCTAGGCCCTTTGGCTGAGAAGCAGTCCCACAGCCTTAGCTACAAGTACCTGTGCCTTACGTTTCTGCTGCTATCAGTTATGAAACAAAATCGGCCAGAAGTTTTTCAAAATTAATAAAAAAGGCATAAATTACAAAATAAGCACACTGGGGGTGCAACAACTAATTCCTGTAGCTGACTATGACCAAATCATTTAATCATTGATTATTTGGTGTCACTAATCAGTAAGTCTAATTCATTATACATTCATTATAATCATGCATTTTTGAATAAGGTTTATCTTTATTACCTTTATTGTCAATTAGCAAATGCATACAATGATCTTAAACTAAATTTAAAAGCTGAGAGCTACATAAAAGTTTGTTAGTAATTGATAGTTTCATAATCTGAGCAATTATTCATATAAATAATCAATCAATTTTTCATCAGAATAGTCATTTGTTGCAGCCCTTAATTATGATCAGATTCTTTATTCTTTATTATGATCAGATTATTATTAATAATTCTATCAGTTACGCTTAAACAGTCCTAAAATCTGGGAGTTCTACACCCCCACATCCCAATCTCCATCTCTGTCTGACCACCTTTATCCTGTTTAAGTGCTAAAACTTCACTCCAGTTTCATCCTACAGATCCATCTCAGCAACAATGCGACAGTTTCAACCTGACAGATTGTCTGGTTTCAGACTCATTTTTGCTTCATGCTGGTTTTGATGTTTGGACTTGACATCCCTTGTGCTCTAACTGAGCTCCTTCTGGAGTTCTTGCATGTAAATCATGACATATTGATCAATGTGCTCTCCCTTGTGACTGCCCATGTAACTGAATTCTTCCTACATGCCATACTGAGAAGATGACGGATACCAGGCAGTGAGGTAACAGCCTGAGACCTAAAAGATCCACCTTGGCACCAGCCAGCAGAGCTCTGATTGTTAAGGCCTTAAGTCAGGGAGATTTCCCTTACAGGCAGGACACGTCATTTTGCTGGAGGCTGTATGGAAGTCAATCATGGATTTAGTGTGAAGGCGCCAATAAAATCTCTCTGTCTTTCACAGCCTCACCTCCCAGTTTTTCACAGAGCCCTTTGAGGAGTATACTAAAAGCCCGTGCTGGCACTGAGGTCATCCTAGAATGCAGGCCACAAGCTTCGCCCAAAGCCATGAGTCTGTGGAAGCGCGGCAGCGAGATGCTCCAGAAGAATGAAAGGTAAATCTTTAAGAAAGAGAGATGAAAAACGGCATGATTTATAAATGAACCTCCATTGTACACATACAGACTGTCAGACATTCATTTTCATAGGTTTGCTTTACTTACTATAAGTGTACTTTATTGATCCAAACTTAAAAACAGCTAAATTTTTAATGGAAGTTGATGTAAAAAGATTTTATTCCAATAGAGCATTTTGGCAAATTCATTCAATGTTGACAAAATGTAAAGAATATTTTCCTGATTTTAATTTTGTCAGGTCCAGAAAGAAAAAAAAGGACATGCTTTTGCATGGAAAATATGAATGTATAAGCCAGTGTTTCTTAATCCTGGTCCTGGAAGTACCCCTGTCCTGCACATTTGTGTGCTATTTCTGCTCCTAACACAGCTGATTCAACAAATCAGCTCATTAACAAGCTGCAGGGAATCCACTAAAAGGTGCTGGACAGGGATGCATCCAGGATCAGGGTTAAGAAACACTGATCTAAGCATATAATGTATCAGGGAAACTTTTAGACATTTACATTCATTACTAATAGTATTTTCTTCATTGTAGAACAATGTATACTTCAGAACTCTCAAAAAAATAGATAGATAGTATCAAAACTCATCAGAAATAAGAATTTATTTCACATGCATAGCATATTTGTTATATGTTTGTGTAGTTAACTTTTGTGAAAATGAACAACATATTAAATATACTAGGGCTGCACAATATTAAAAAAATATATTGTGATATTAAATATATATATATATATATATATATATATATATATATATATATATATATATATATACTTTGAGCATCAATAGAGGACTAAATTGAGTGGGGTGTACAAATATTTCTAACTGTTCTATTGACTGTGTTCTTCTCACCAACTTCTCAGTAAATTTGCTGATTAAGCACATTCTGACCACTAACTTTATGTTTATTTAGGTATATTTTAATGTTATGTAGAGTTTAACAGGTAGATGCTCACATTGTTTATTCATGTCTTTATTCTAATGTTATATAGAGTTAATTACTAGTAGACTCTTGCACTGACCACCGACTTTATGCATATTTGGGTTTATTCTAATCTTATAAAGAGTTTCACAGGTAGACACTCACTGACCACTGACTTTGTTTATTTTGGTTAATTTTAATGGTATATGGAGTTTTCCAGAAAGAAATTTAATACAGTTTTAATATATGTTTTTTTTTTTTGAAGATGATAAAAGCAGACCATAAGTGCTTTATTTTTTTTTTTTCAGGTTTTCTTTCTTCCCCAATGGAACTCTGAAGATTGCCAATGTGACTAAGCGAGACGGAGGCATTTACACGTGCATCGCCAAAAACCAGTTTGGCAGCGCAAGTACGACAGGCCGGCTGTTGATCACAGGTTAGTCGTTCACAATAGTCACACTTTATATTATACATTTCAGTGTGGATTTTAAAGTTTTATATAGTTTTTTTTTAATCTCATGGTGGCAAACAGCTTCATTATCCATTTGAATGCATGCATGTGCAGTGCTGGCTCTTGCTTTTGAAGTGGTCTGAGACTGTCTGTTTATTTTGTGTTATAATACACTCACAGAAAATGTGTGCTTGGTAGAAAGCAGCAGCATGATAAGGGATGGTCTATATTACAGAATTCAGCAGCTTCCATCCACATGCACCTCTAAAATGATGTAGCTGTTGTTACAAAAGTGCTGTTTTTAGATAATAAACAATTTCAAAACATTTTTTATGGTTCATTCATTATGAAATGTTCACATCATACAAGAGACAGCAGGTGTTTTAAAAACTATTTATCTCAAAATCTGCAAATACAATATTTTAGGATTCAACATTAGAGACTCTCTGATTTCCTGAGGCAACAAACGTTGTGAGACAGATGTTAAAAATAATTTGCCCAGTCAGGTAAGGTCATGTTCAGTCATAATATACTTTTGGCAGTGAACAAAATACCAGCTCACCTCATCCTCAACTTCCCAAAATTATTGGATGGAGCACCATCATCAGTTCCACTGCTCAACAACTCAATGCTGGGGCTTTATACCCCTCTAGCCAACACCTGGCATTAGGTGTGGTGCCAATAGGTTAGTGATTGTCTGTTCCATAGAGTCCTATTATATTGGCAATACTTCTTTGCAGGGACTAGACAAGTTGTGCCTGTGTATTTGCATGTGTCAGCTATGCGTGCAACTTAAAGCTGCTGAATGCATTTATAATAAGGGGTGCCCACAAATGTCTGGACATACAGTGTACATGAAGAACCATTAACCAACTAAATTTATTATAGAAGTATTTGAGAAAGTTATCTTATTGTCAATATTGCCAAGTAAATATGTGTGTCCCTCACCTTCCCTCTGAAGGTGTCCTCTGGTATTGGCTGCAAGACTAACATTAGCAGCAGATCTTTTAAGACCTGTAAGTTGTACAGTGGTACCTGCATGAGTATCAGTGAGCCTTGAGCACCCATGACTCGGTTGCTGGATTATTGGTTGTCGTTCCTTGGAGCACTTCTGGTACTAACCACTGCATACCTGGGAATACCCCACCGCCTGATATTTTGGAGATATTTTGACCTAGTTGTCTGAACATCACTGTTTGGCCCTTGACATAGTAACTGTGATATTTATGCTTTCCCATTTTGCCTGCTCTCACAAGTTTATATTAACAGCTCCCCTTATGAGTATTCTGTCAGCAGTTTTTGTGTTGCTGGCTTTTTTGTTATGCACCAGAGGCTGACCCCGTTAATCTAGTATAATTTAATTAGCTTGACCTTTCCCTCAGAAGATGTCCACAGACCACTGCACTCTGTTCACTCTAGACACTCCTCTCAATGTATTTCCCCCCATTAAATTCCACTTAACTTTTCCTCATGCTGACAGTCACCATAGTGTAGAACAGCGCCTCTTAACCTTTTCACAAATACACACTATTTATAGAAAAAAAAAAGCACTACCACTGATACACTATGAGATTAGCTGCATATGAAATGGATTGCTGGCGGCAATGAGCTCAGTAGATTAATCTACCTGGCAGCAAACGCTAGCTTCATGCTTCTGTTACAGCATAAATGTTCCTTGTTGTAGTGCATTAGCTACAAGGGTAAAACACTTCACTGGGTTTTACAATTTTCTTCATTATTCATATTCATATTTTTTTATAATTTCCATTGTGTAGTTCAGACTGCTCCCAGTGGTCTTTAATAATGTAGTTAATGTAATATATGCTTCTTTCAATATTCCTCTTAATGCTGAATACTGATCATTTCACTTCTGCAAACAAATCAATACTTTAATTTTAATGCTTTACATTCTTTATTTAAATGTATTCGAATACTAGTGAATCTCTGGGAATTAGAATATCATCAAACAAAATTGTTAATAATGTAATAATTCAAAAAGAGAAACCACCTTATATTGCCTGTTGTTTACATGTACAGTGTCATTGTTTAACGTGCAAGCATGCCCTCATGTATCTGCTCCCAACACATTCTAACAGCTTTGTCCACCTAAATGGCAACAAAAAAGCATCCAGCTTCTTAGTCCCAAGATGCAGCCCCTCTCAAAGACTGTCAACTGGAGAAAATGTCTTTGAGTATGTGACCAAGGCACATTTTGCAATCAGCTGTCTTTTGCCAAGAAGTACACTAAGCAACAGATGATGAAAAAATGAAACTTAAATGGTAAGCAGAGTGACAACACAGATCATAAACATTAAAAAAGAGCTCATACACAGGCCAGATAACAAGTGATAAAAGGCAGAGACTAAACATAGACAAAGACAGAACTATAAGTTAAGAGTTAAGTTAACAATAAATGACAAACAACTGACCAAGGTAACAAACAGCATGCAACAAGGAACACCTGGAGAAGAGGGTGGAGGAACAAGACATGTGAACGAAACCATATTTAATCACAAACACACGGACAATACAGCAAGCAAACATGGGCACAACTACAGAGCAGGGCAGTGTTTACAGCGAAACACCTTTTAACTGACAGGAGTGGTTAGAGCGAAATGCTGTAGAAACAGAAAGATCACAGAAATAATGGATACAAATTGGGCTGTTTTTGCAGCCTATTTTACATATGTGGACTGTAAATAATGTGTCTTGATACATGTAGTTTTCATAATATTGTTCACAAACAAACACATGCCTTTTCTTTGAAAAAGGTAAGGGTAATTCTATTTTCCATTTTATGGTTCTTTAAATAACAATGGTCCTGAATACTGATACTGTTTTGCTGCCCTGTGTAAACGATTCTTTCACTATTGATTGTTGTTGTTCCTCTCCAGTGACCTTGCTTGAGAGCATCAGGCTCTTCTGGTGTTACTGTAGTATGTACTTTCAATAATGAAATGATTAAAACATTTTTAAGCCACCCATGATGCAGTAACTCAGCAATACAATGGTGTCTTCAAAATGACCAAGTAAACTTCTGATGAACAGCTCATTTACATTGCAAAAGAATGCCTCGCAGTGCTCCTGTAGATTTATTCAACTGTGCTGTTCCAAGTGGAATAAAGCTGACAAATGTGTGTCGGCCCTGTGTTCAGAGCCGACCAGGATTATGCAGGGCCCCAGCAGTCTGGAGATCATAGTGGGCGAGAGCATCGTCCTGCCCTGCCAGGTGGCTTTGGATCCAGCCCTAGATGTGACTTTCTCCTGGGCCTTCAATGGCCAGCTCATTGACTTCCACCAGGACTCAGACCACTTTGAGAGAGTCGGCGGGGTGAGTAAAAGGCTAGGCTGCTGCCTGCCAGAATGTTGTGCACTTTTGCCCTTTGTTATGGGAGCCAAAAGCAATGCTTCATTTGAAATGTCAGCAGAGCAAGAACTCACAATTCATCCACACAACTTTCACTGTTACAGCTAAACCACCCTGTTATTGTAGAATGTCGTACAATTGATTGAAATGGGAATCATCTGGCAGAGCTCAAAGTATATGTTCACTTAACACATTATTTAAATAGGTGTAAAACCCCGACTCATTCATGCATTTACCTTATCTTCCAATCATGTAGCTGTAGTGCGGTGCATAAAATCATACAGATATAGACCCGTAGCTTCTGGTAATGAACCATCGAAATAGAGGGAAAATGTGATCTCTGTGATTTCAAGAGTGGCATGATTGTTGTTATCAGAAGGGGATGGTTTGAGATTTTCTAGAACTGTTGTTCTCCTGGCTTTTGCAACAAAACAGTCTCTGTAGTGGAGTTTACTAATAGACAGACTATTGTCCCATGCAGACCTGGACAGCTGATAATAATAATAATAATAATAATAATAATAATAATAATAATAATAATAATAATAATAGTGTTTATTTTTTACCAGTGTAACTTTGCTTATCTTTATGATACATGTTTAGCAGTCCAGGAAACTCATAAACCATTAACATACATTGTACATATCACATATAGTATCCAGCCAATCAGGTCTGTGTATTATGATTAGTCCTGCACCTAGAATGAATGAAACATACAGGGCAGGGCTCCAAACATTTCCATCACATCATTCCAGGACAGCACACTATGCAAGATGAACTTTTTTATTATGGTTTTGGGATAACATTGTTATTTACAGTAAAATCAGAGATGTTATAAATGAGAAAACAGATCACTGGTTGAAATATAAATGGGAGTTCTCATAATGCTCAAGATCACCTCTCTTTACAGATAAAGCTGTGAATGAAAGATGGTCTATGACAGGGATAGACAGCCCTGGTCCTGGAGTGCCAGCTCTCTGCACAGAAACTGATCCTGACCAGAATCAGAAACTGTTTCTGATTTATCTGCTCTAACAGACCTAATAAAACCTGGTAGCTAACAGGTAATTTGATTCAGGTGTGCTTGAGCAGGAGTCTTGCACTTCAGAACCATGGTTACCCACCCCTGGTCTACAATATTGTGGTCCTAAGCAGGAATGTTCTGTGCCACAAGTTATTATGACTTTATTTGAAGATGCACTTTTTTTTCTAAAGCTTCTGTTTTATTTAAATTTGACTTGTAATGAAAAAGAACAAGTGTTTGTTATTTATAACTGGTTACTTCAATATACAGGATATGGCATTGAATCATAATGCAAGTTAGACATTGTGATGTTCTTGACCTTGGCTTGAGGACGTTCTCTCTGACTGAACCTTACTGAATTTTAATTAAATATCCTTGTCTTAGAGTTACTCAGAATGGTGTAATAAAGAAAACACATCCAGTGAGCATCAGTTCTGCAGATGGAAACACCTTGTTGATGAGAAAGGTCAGCAGAGAAGGGTCCGCTGACAGTTGGAGCTAACAGAAGGGCTTCTGTAACTACTGGCTACTGATAAGCAAAGCATCCCTGAATGAACACGTTTAAGGGGGATGAGCAGCAACAGCGTGGTAGCATCCATGTAGTGTTGCCAATAAACCCCTTTTGTAGTGCGTGTATGTATATTGTCCAGTGGCAACCCATGAGTTTTAGAACAATGCCTTAATTCCAGGCCACAAATGTTAAAACCTAGTCCAAAAAAGTGGAACCCCAAAAGAAGTGTACAATTATGCTAATATATGTTGGGCCCCAAACAGGATCCTATGGTAGTAGTTGTGAGCTTGATTATTTTGTACACAAGCTACCATTTCACCATTTTGTTAGAGCTTATAAATCATTATCATTATCAAAACATTATATAATATGCATCTTAGCTGGTATGTATTAGTTCACCACTGTTTCTTTAATGTAAAGAGCTGTCGTGATGTATCCCACTTAGCATTCTGTTATTAGAACTACTAATGAATCTCAGGTTAGAATGTCGTGAAAAAATAAGTTATTTTTCATATTGTAATCAGGACTGGCATGGTAAATTGATGTAATCTCTTATGTTGTTGACTATGTCAACAACAATATTTAAAGTTGGCACGTCTTTTTCTATGATCTGTCAACTGTCTAGATTTCTAAGCATGTTCAAGGTGTAGAGGTATGAGAGTATGGAATTATTTGATATCAGCACAAAACAAAGCTTGGTTGGCAATAAAGGTGGTTTGAATTTATTGTGCATAGTTTTGATGGCAGACCACAGCAGCACCAGTGAGATGCAGCACCTGTGGAGAAACCAGAGACCAGTTCTCTGATCCCGCTGGTTAGATCCTTGTGGCTAAGCTGAAACATCAATAATGGGAGTTAAGCCAGCTGCCTTTCTCCAAATAAGATGAGTTCAACTGGAATGGCAGTGAAATACTACTACTAATTTATTAGAGACACCCTGAGCATAAAACAAAAGTCTAAGAGTCACCAAGATTAAAAGAACGAAAAATAAGTCATCTATACGCACGTGCAACTGGACACAACAAATGCTAAACTACGATTACCACAATGCAGCGCATTCCAAAACAACCTATTGACACTGTGGTTAGGTGCTAAATCCTGCTGGAAAAGAAAATCGGAATCTCAGTAAAGCTTGTCAGTGGATAGAATCTTGAAGTACTCTAAAATCTCCTTGTAGATGCTGTGTTGACTCTGACTTCTTGATTAAACATATTAAACCAGCATCAGCAGATGGCATGGCACCCTAAACCATCATAGATTTATGGAACTTCACAGTGGACTAAAGTGACCTTAGATTGTGTGCCTCTCCACTCTTCCTCCATACTCTAGGAGCTTGAGTTGAGACTGTAGGGCTCTTGATTTTCTATAATGAACTACAAAAAGAGGAGCACTGTGCAAAAGTCCAGTTCTTTATCTCCTTAAGTCTCTGCTTCAGGAGGGGCTTGATATTAGGAATGCTGCAGTTGTAGCCCCTTGCCTGGAGACATGTGTGGTGGCTTCTGATGCACTGACACCAGCCTCAGTCCAGTCCTTGTGAAGCTGTATCAAGTTTTTTTTTTTTTTGAGAATCCTCTTAAATCAGGGTAATCCCTGTTGCTTTACCTTTTCCAACCACATCTTCCCTTTCCAGTCATATTTCCATTAATATGCTTTAATACAGCCAGCAATGGCCTTCTGAACTTGCTGTTCTAAAGAATCGAACATTGTCATTTTAATGTGATGGTGCTCTTATACTCTGGTAGCAAACATTTGCATTAACATATCCTTATAAGTCAAATCTATATTCTTACTGTAAAATTAAATCTTACGGTACAGAATCATGCAGTAAATCTAAATGGTAGGCAAATGCATTTTTGTTGTAAGGGTTTACTGAGTACATGTTTAAACCATAAGGGGTCCAACCACACAAACTTTCTCCTGAACAAAATATATGGGTTGAGTAAATCTATGTAGCACAAAGAGGACAGACATGAACTGAATAGAAATGACTAGATAATTAACTTTTGCTTTGAGAATTAAAATGAAAAAAAAAAAAAAGAGAAAACATTGTATGTTGGTTTACTTTAGATTTTAAATCTCCAAAACAGTAACAATCACAGAATCAAAAAATTATAAAGTAGTGTATATTACAGACTTGGATATACTGTATATAAGCAAGAAACTACTATAGATTATTAGAGAAATCATATAGGTAATATAATAATATAAATAATTTGAGATTACAGGTCTTTTTTTTTTCCGGAAAACACCACTATATCTTATCAATTAAATGATCAATCATTCATTCATTCATTTTCTGAACCGCTTATTCCTGAATAGGGTCACGGGTGAGCCGGTGCCCAGCCGGCAACTCTGAGCGCAAGGGCAGGAAACAACCCTAGACAGGGCGCTAATCCATCGTCGGCATTAAATGATCAATTTCATCAAATTAAAGTATTTCATCTACCTCTGAAAGGTACAACAGATATGAATCTGTAGTGTGTATCATGGCTGGCAGATACCTTGTTTTCTTTTTAAATAGCACTTAGATGTTGATTCCCGTTGTTCTCATGTATTTGTTTTCTTTCATTTTTTTACATCAATTTAGGATTGATTGATTGATTCATTGATTGATTGATTCATTGGTTGATTTTTTTGAAGAAAGGGTAATTGAATTATGCCTATTAAATTTGTGATTAACCATATTCAAGAGTGAACCGTTTGAGTCTTAATGTGACTTGCTTATCTCCATTTTTATGGTTGATTTCTCAACCTATTTATTCTGCCAATATTAGGTTATTAGGACTGTAATTGCTTTTTTGCAGCCATACTCACATTTGGTCCTCAAGTACTCAGTTCCACCACTGCTCCAACAATATGACGTCTAATGCTGCCATTAATTCCTTCAAGTAGTTAGTCAAGTCATTAACCTTTCAGTTAGCATTTCTGTTTTTTTTTGTTTGTTTGTTTGTTTGTTTTTTTTTTATGTGATTTTTGTTTTCTGTGGCCCTGATCATTACAACTCTCCAGACTTTTATACACCTACTTACTATGGACCGAAACCCGGAGGTCATAGGATGCACAACCAAACTGACATAATTGTGGCCAAAACAGCCGGATGCAGAGACTGGGTGCAAGGACTACAGTCTAGGGCTCATATCTCCAACTTTAGCAAACCTTCTTTCTATTGATCAGTGACAGCCAGCTAAATGGTGTTTGGCTCTGTGTGATCAGTATGTCTTTCCACTGGGGTCGGTTTTTAAATAACATTAAGAAATAAGTGTTAAGAGATCATTAAACACTCCCATTCACATAATCAATGAGATTATCTCTGTTGTGTGTGTGCTATGTTATAACCTGTAAACTGCTAATAACTTCTCCTTTACCATTTTTTATGGGCAATCCCCAAATTCCTTTACATGAAAACACTGGAGTCATTTTCCTTTGTTCCTCGTTTGTATGGTGCACAAAGAAGCTCCATGCTTGAATAACTTTGAGCTACAACATGACCCAGGATCTGACTTCAAAGTACATGGTCACCAGGGACAGTGGCGCAAGAGGTATGAATACAGCAGCGTTCTACTGCAAAGGCGTATGTGCTGTGCTGCATTTGAATTTGCACTACATATGAATTAACCTTTAGCCACGGCTTTCAGCTGTGTTGTGAAAACCACTGCTGCCTCCCTTTGAGCCGTGTCACTTATTCACAAGATGAATAGTTTTAAATCCATTTAAATTATTTAAATTGAATGTCCTCAATATTAAGCCTTAAAGGGTTAACATCCATTTATTCTAATAGAGCAAAATGACACACACGACAGTATGTAATACTGAATCTGTGCCTCTGGTCTTCGTTGAAAGGGAACATTCTGGACAAATTCCATTCCCTTGTTCTGGGTCACTCAGTTGGTGACCTACATTGACAGTGAATGAATTGCCATGATTGGAGAACAGTCTGTGTGTTACAGTTTGCAGAAGAGAAAGGGGCCACATCAATTAAAACCATGTGGGGGTTTTTTCACCCCTGGTTTTCCTCCACTCAACATCTAATTTTTGCACCTCGAGGGGGAACATTCTTTATCAACAGTCTTTGCTGTAATTGAATTTGCATACCTATTTATGTAGCTAGAACCCTGAAATTGTTTCATAATGAGTTTGCTTGCATGAACCAAGGGCAGGGCTGGCACAAGTCAAATGATGATTGGAAATTCTGCCTTGAATTCCCAGATAAGATACTGGGCTTTTGTTGACTGTGTTCCTTTTTAAATAGAGGACTCGGGCATTTGTTCTCGGCTTGTCTCTGGCAAGTAATTTGAAAGCCAAAAAAGTCAGAAGAAAGCTGTTATTTATCCCAAGGTCTGTGCAAAGTTACAAATTTCCCAGAGTGCTGATGGAATGCTAAACATTCAAGGCTGTATATCTGGGAATTCCTGGCACACCAAAGCGGTCACAACAAAAAGTTCACACCTTGGGCTCATGCTCAGTGGTGGTTGCAAACGACATTGACATATGCTGACAAGGGATGTAATTATATGCTGGTTTCTTGCAGCTTTGGCGGCCTCCCATTTGTGGAGATTACCACTACCCATCTCAGCTGCTCTGGATGAATATATTATCATAATTAAACAGCACCCAATCTCCCCCGGCCTTCCTACCCAACTGTCAGAGCTGGAGTTTCTACCACTGTCGTTTCTTGCTGCCAGCTGGTTGACATCCTCTGAGATGGTCTTTTGTCTGGGACAGTGACTTCTTGGAGACAGAAGATTCCCTATGCAAGCAGTTCCAGCCCACTTCACGACCCATGAGCCACCCTTAGTGCAGAGTTGATGTGTGGGCTGGGGCGGAGGGGTTCTCCAGAAGAAACTCAAGGAAATATTCTGTGACTTGTGTGTTGGTAACCTAGATTACCCTTGAGTGAATCATCTCTCCACACACTTCATCTTAGAAGCTGAAAGCGCAAAGCTGTGTGTTGACAGGGACTTTAGGGGAAGGTAATGGATTGTCTGTGGGTTTCTACTACATTCTTCTTTGCTTTTTGTTTTTTTCTAAGCCTAGCACAAACTAGCACAAGTAACAGTGTTCTTACTCTTAAATCCATAAACTGTCTTATACTGTACATAAAATGTTAATATAGATGTAAAATAAAGACGTTAATTGATATAGAGCCTGTAAATAGCTATATGCACCTGCTTTTATGGCATGCCACACTGTATGAGATTAGGGCTGCACATGATGGTATAGTCTTTACTTACTAACACTTGCTAACTAAATCTACACCTAAACCTAACTTTACTCTCACCTTAATGTGCTTGACCCTCACCTTAATGTACATCTTAATCTACGCCTAATCCTAACCTCAACCTAACCCAATCTACACCTATATCTAAATGTATTCTTAATTTACACCTAAACCAAAGCTTAGCCTAGCCTTAATCTACACCTAATCATAACCTTAATCTAACCTTAATTTACACCTTAATCTACACCTGTACCTATTCTTAACCTAACCTTAACCTACACCACAATTTACCTTAAACCTTAACCTCATCTTAACTTACACATCAATCGAAATCTATTTTACACCTTAATGTACACCTTTATCTACATATAAACCTAACCTTAACCTAACATTAATTCACACCTTAATCTACACCTAATCCTAATCATACTTTAATCTTAATTTGCACTTTAATCTACACCTGTACCTACCCTTATCCTAACCTTAACCTGCATCTTAATGTCTACCTTAATGTCTAACTTAATCTTAGTCTACACCTAACCTTAATGTGACATTAACCTACATCTTAATCCACACCTAAATCTAACCTTAACCTAAATTTATCCTAGGCCTTAATCTAAACCTAGTCTTAACCTTAAACTACACCTAAATCTTTCATTGGTCCAGTCTTCTTATAAGATGCTAAAACTTTGTAAAGTCACAGATTTTCTCAAACTAATCAGACCAATCTCCTAGCACTGTTATGTCAATTTTTTGAGTACATGACAGTCAGACTGTGTAATGTAAAAACCTTTAGGCTGGACTCTATCAGCTGTGCAAGAACGATGAGTAGCTAAATGAGACAATAAATATATATATATATATATATATATATATATATATATATATATATATATATATATATGAGGCAATAAATATAAATCAAGTAATATAAAGAGACTATCAGATCAGTAAGTAATAAGTTTAACTGAAACAAAAGCAGTGGATTGCTTGGATCATTTTCGTATATTATATATATATTTTTGAGACAGAAACTTAATTAACAGTTTTCTTAATTAATTGACAAAATTACAATATATTTACTGACAATAGAAGTTAAAAATGTACAGTTTTACAATATACAACAAAGGTTCACTAATGATGCAAGAAAGTGATGGCATGCATGAGTCATCTTTAGCACTATTCATGTCTGACTGCCAGAATTGTGCATCATCCCATGCCATAATTGTGTTAGTGGATTTGTGTAGACCATGTGTTGTAACAGCAGGAACATTTCATGGTCAGAACTTTGATGTAGACTGCCTTTGGTCACAAAAAGCACAACGTAGAGCCAAACAAATCACAGCCGCCTCTTTGTCCAGGCCTTAGAGTAACCATGTAGATTGAAATAGTCTCTGATTTTTAATTAATATGATCAAATAAAATCTTTTTCCTCTCTAACTCAGCACAAATCAGAATGACTAGGCCACTGTTGTCTCTTTGTGTCTAAAATTTTGTATTGAGCTACTAGTGAGCAATGGGAGAGGAAATGAGTAACCTTTGGGTGCTTTCTTCATATGAAACCATAGTGTTTAACGAATAAACAACTGTGACTTGTATACTCACCCATGAATATGAAAATGTAACTTGTGAATATGACAAACACAGTTAACTGAGGGACGTCCAATTTAAAAAATGGCAGTTTAATGTTTCAATAAAAGAGTTATATCAAGCTTACTTTTCTACCCTATTAGTTTGTACTGCCATTCATTGATTCATTTCATCATACATTTTCTTCCTATAGTCTTCCACCTGCTTTCTGATGTTTGATCCTGTCACCACAATACACTAGCAAATGGGACAAGCTCATATTATTTCAAGAGAAATTTGCACAAAAATAACTAAAATGGAATTTCAGTAATTGAAACCTTGTGTAGGCATAGTTGACTAACTACATATCAAATGAGTTGCACAGATTGTTACAAAGCAACCAGTGTAATTTCATTACCTGCATTTATACCTCTTTAACCCTCTGAAACAAATCATTGCTGCATTCAGAGGGAACACGACATCTAGTGATGAAGAAAATACTACATACTACTTAGATTTGTCCGACAGATCAGAGTCAACTCGGGTCGAATCAGTAGACACAACATTACTGTAATCAAGTAACGTAATATGATTACCTGAATTTACACCTAAACCTAACCTTAACTTATACCTTAATCTATACCCAATCCTAACCTTACCCTAACGTTAATTTACATATTAATCTATAGCTAAACTTAATCTTAATATACACCTAATCCAAATCTTACCCTAACCTTAATGTACACCTTAATCTAATAACTGTAGTCCCACTTATAATAAGTGTCTCTAATAACTGTGTAGTTACATGTTAATAATCCTTGCTTGCATATCATGCTAAGGTTGCTGGCTTGAGAAGTTTTCCCACACTTGTATGTAACTCCAGTTTTGCTGCTCCAGTCCCTGCTGTTGAGCACAGGTCAGAAACAGTCCCCTCTCTCTGCAGTGACTAGTTATAACCCAATATCTCACCAGTGAAACTGATGCTGACAATAATGGTGATCTGATCAGTTTACTTTCTCTACATCTTAATGTAAGCTGAGCGGCAACTCAGTCCTTTAGCTGAACAGCACAGATCAGAACTGATGCAGCATGTCTAAATATTACCAAATTGCAATATTTCTGAATGAAAGTGGGTACATGAGGATTTGAACATGAAAAAGTAAAGCAACAATTCGCTTTACCAACGTCACACCGAACTGTGAGATCTGAACCATGGTGTTGGTGTACCCCTATATAGAATAGCATTCTTTAGATAACTCACATTTCTTATACACAGATTTTAGCACATGACCAAAGTGTTCTTTGTTTTCTTGAGTTTCATTTGATAGAACATGATCACTGTAGAGTGGACGAGAGTTGCTATTGATTTCCAAAACCAGAGGAGCAAAGACATTGGTTCTTCCTTCAAAAATAAATTAGCTGCATATGAATCATTTCTGTCGTGCCTGTCTCTACTATCCCTGCTTGATGCTCCTCATTAATTGATATGTTTATGCACAGTTGTCTGCATCTGAGCTGCTGCATCGTCGCAGATGTGGGCGTGAAACACAATCGGCCGCAGCCACTCAATGCAGTCAATGTCAGTTAGTCAGTGTGGAAGCACAGCGGAGTGGATTTGATCAGCGTTCCTGTGAATTCCACTGCCCTGCTTTACATTTCATGCAGACTTTTGATAAAAGACGCTTTCAGGCACCAGTATCTACTGACTTGAGCCTTCATAGTACCAACAGTTATTTTTTTCCCCATGGTGTTGACATGGATTGTATTTTATCTAGAATAATATTAGCTCTCGTTAGGCATGTCTTGCTGCTTTCCTCCCCTCCCCCTGCTTATGTAATTACAGAATAATTAGTATCTTGCCAATTAGCTGGAGCGTGTTTGTTTTAGGGAGCTCTTGTGTGTCTGGGAGAACTGCATAGAAGCTCAACCTGGAGGCTAGTCACTCGCGTGGTCTGTTCTGTCTCACAAGGGACACAAGACAGTTTTAAAGGGGGGAGACTGGGGGTCCCTGAGGACACAGAGACCTTAGGACATCAACAAGAGATGTAGACAGTTTTGGCTTTGGCTGCAGCCACATGTCATCATTCCTCACTGCTGAAGCACTGTTTACAAGGTCACACACACTCCCAGACACTCTGGATGTTCAACCTTTGTTATTCTGAGATGTTTCAGCCACTTAAATGCTATCTATGTAGTAACAATAAGAACACAATTATCACCTTATTCTAACTGTAGCAGTCAACCAAGACAGGCCTACTTCTGTGTATATGTGCTGGAGCAGTGAGGTTAACTGAGCCATGCATTGTTAAAAATAAGGGTTCAAAACAATGCCACAAAATAACCTCTTTAAGATGAACAATTCCTGTAATAGAAATGTGTGTAAGTATGAAAAAAGGGTTTTAATTAGTAAAGAACTTTTGGTTAGACTTTATTTTAGAGAACATAAATGAAGGGTTTATTAAGGTTCTTTCTGTATCATTTTAAAAACATTTATTCACTATATATTAAGCCAGTGGTGCACAACTCCAGTGCTGAAGGGCTGGTTTCCAGCAAAATTTGGTAGCTGCTCTACTCAAATAAAACTATTTACCCTGGTAATTAACTGGTGAGTTGAATCAGGGATGTTTGAATAGGGCAACTACAAAACTTTGCCGGAGACCTACGCTCCAGGGCTAGAGTTGTGCATTAAGCTTTATTCATTATGACCTTTATTAGGACATAACTGAATTGTTAGTTGTAATAATGCACAATAAACATTTTTTAACAACCCTATAATACAGAATTAAAGGTCAGTGCAATTCTACACTATACTGAAACAAGTGATTAATGCTAGAAGAGGACCTTAGATCTATAACATTTCCTGTGGTAATATTTTGAAGGAAACCTCTGATTTGTTCTCTATTAGATTGGAAGGAATCATTCCAAGTACATGTTTGGAAATAGAGAAGGTATCCTAATAAAGAATAGTAGAGAATGATGTTTTCGTGGTATGGGTAGATTTTCATGAACTGTATTATTTTATACTATATTTTCAATAGAGGAACGCTGGGGATCTGATGATTCGAAACATCCAGCTTCACCATGGTGGGAAGTATGTGTGTATTATTGACACGGATGTGGAGAGCTTGTCTGTGGATGCAGTCTTGATTGTGAAAGGTATGTCAACCAGCTGTTTGATTTTTCTGTTTCATTCACCAAAGTGTAAAATTGTTCATAGTTGTGCTCTTTTATGCGATCCATCGACAATGTCATAATCTTCATGAAGATTATGTAAGTGGGGTTTTAATCCTTTAACCTTCTGCTTAACTTTTTAACAAAGGTCAAATTAACAAGCATTGTGTGTCACTGCACTTATTATGTTTATTATCTTAAACCTTTTTATTATTGCCTCAAAAAAACAGCTGTTATTTTATTTTCATTAAAGGGTTAAGAAGAAATTTCTTCTAATGAACAATTGGTGAATATGACCCTGTACTGTATGTGTTCATCCATATTGTTTTACATTTAAAGCTGAAAATCTACATAAACTGCATATAGTTTTCAATCCTCATATTCCCCATGCATTTTCACAATTATACTGACATGCGTAATTGTGAGAATACCTGATGTTTACTATCAACCTGGATTAAGAAAACCGTTAACAGTCATGACAGATTAAAAGCTGAACACAATGGCTGAGGAGAAAAGTTTTGAATACATAAATGTTAAGATGTACAAACTCACATTCAGAGTGGGTTTGGTGTGAAGATTAGGGATGCGGAGGTAAATTCTGGGGTTGATCTCAAACAAAGACTAGGTAAACAAAACACAAGGTAAATAAACAAACAAACTGACTGTATGACTAACAAGTACAAACACGATAACATCTACAAGCACTGACATAAATAAGCTTCAACAAGGATTGACAAAAACAGGCTGAGACAAAGGGTCTTAAATACAACACAACTTTGACCACACCTGGGACATGATAATGAAGGGGCAGCGTTACCTGACACAGCTTGGAAAGGGCGGAACGAGGGAGGAGACTAGGGCAAAACATACAACCCTTGTGCTTAAGAGCACATGGGGAGAAACAACAAGGAAGACAGGTGAACAGTACTGACAAATGACAGACATAACAGAAGCATTAATTGAGAAACCTACCTAAACAGATTTCTATACAGTGGTAGTGACTAGAGCCGGTGGTCACAACACAACATGAATATAACAGTTTTGTTTACTAAGCAATGCACCTTAAAAACTAAAGTACTGCATTTACAGTCTGTTTTTCTGCAAAATGCTCTGTATGGCCTATTGTGCCATTAATGGATTTTAAAAATACTACAAAGAATGTCTCAGGCAAAGCATTCACTGACATTTCTTGTTATCACTTTTGTAATAATAATAACTTGAATCTTCAGCAAACCTTCTGGTTTCTTTGTTTGTTTGTTTTTCCTAGACACTATTTTGCCTTACAACACCTCACATACCACTTAGGTCATAGTAGGCCTAAATCCTGTAAGATTGTCAAATATTCTTTCAAGCAGTCTATTCATAGCTACTTGGTGCAATAACATTCTGTGAGGGAGTCATTAACTCTTCAGACATCTGCTTTCAGTCACCATTCCTGTGAAGAATCCCAGCTCATAGTTGGTTTGCATATTAAGTGTTTAATCACGTATAAATAAATAAAAACATTGAAATTCCCATTTAAATATGATGCAGTATGATGTACTATAGGAGGTTGAGAGATATTGTTGCAGTATATATATATATATATATATATATATATATATTACTAGGTCAACGTTTTCTCCTGAACATTTGCTGCTTTTACATGTGTAAGATATTGGACACTACAGGAAGTGTCAGTGTATCCGAATGTTTTAATAAAGACCTATTCTGCCATGTAGACAGGAATAACTCATTAATTGGAGAAGTTTAATAGTGTACATCACCAGTGCAGATTTTCTAGTGCCTCACATTAGTATTCATGCCCATTACACATTATGATAGTTATCCCAGGTGTTTAAGAAAGGAGCTGTTTGTCATGGAGAATGTCTTTAATTGGCTCATTTGCACATCAGCTGAGCAGCTCTATAGTCCCAGAATGCTGTGCAAAATGGTGAGGGGAGCAGCAATGTCCATCATTTAATAGTGTATATAGTGGAACGCATTTACATTCACAGGGAGCTCTTTCTTGCCCCCAATCACGAGAATAAGCTTCAGGCCGGGTTTAGCCATGCTGAGACAATATCTGATTGATGGGAATATTTATAGGCTCTGATCAAGCGTTACCCTCTCACTTAACTGGTGTTCTGTTTGTATATGTCCTGACTTTGTAGAAATACAGCAACATGTCTGACTTTGTGCTGTGTTCAAAAGCTACAACTTTTATTTTAAAAAGTCTTAAAAAAAACAACTTATTGAATAAATAGATATAAAAAGACATTGCTTTACTGGGTACAAGCATCTCTGCACAAACATGGTTGCATAAGCACCACTACTAGAAGATAAACAAGCAAATAAAACATAAAAATGTTAAATAGTGGGGGAAGGCCGGTATTTCCAGTTCCTGTCCCACACCTAGTTTATCTTAGCAATTTAGTTTATCTAGTGTATCTAAGTAAGGCTCTTCTAACTGTGTTATGTGTTTTTTCTGACCAACGTACCAATAACATTACTGGCCAAAAGCATATTTTGACCACTGACTTTATGTTTACTTGGGATTTTTATCATTTTTATTTATGGTTTTACCTGTAGACACTTGCACTGACTACTGACTTTATGTTTATTTGGATTTATTTAATGTTATATAAAGTTTTACAGGAAGACACTCTCTCTGAACACTTAGTTTTTTTTCTAATGTAATTTTGTTGTCTGTATGTAAAAACAGATTTTCACTATCATATGAAAAACGTTCAGGAAGAACAGCTCAATAGAAATGGTCCAGATTGACTTACAGCATTTAGATTTATATACATTTAAGTTGACAGCATTTGGAATCGCATGTATATGCAATGTGTAAAAACATGTATGTATGTGTGTGCTTGCATGTCAGGTCCCCCTGGCCCCCCAGACACAGTGCTGGTGGAGGAAATCACAGACAGCACAGCCCAGCTGTCCTGGAGCCCTGGCAGGGACAATGGTAGCCCCATCACTGGCTACATCATTCAAGCCAGGACACCCTTTACTGTAGGCTGGCAAGCAGTCGACACAGGTAATTTATGGAGTCTCAATGAGAGCCAATGACACTGTATTGTCAGTGCACGGCAGAGGAAGATGTTTTATATGGTGTAGGAGCCATTGTAATGACACTAAACCTTCCAGCTGCTTTGCTGTTTGTGTAGTTCCAGAGGTGATCAATGGCAACACACTTACTGCAACAGTGGTGGATCTGAATGCCTGGGTGGAGTATGAATTCAGAGTGGTGGCCAGTAACAGTGTGGGAATGGGAGAACCAAGCCCACCATCTGCAAAGACCCGGACAGAGGATGCTAGTGAGTGTCCCACACAAACATTACAAGTATTGCCAGTAGAGTAGGACGAAGAGAAGATAAACATGAACCTGTTGGCACCTTTCATAATACAAGGCATGAGCAAGTGGGATACAAACCTCTCAGTGAAGGAACTGTGTACTCTGCTCTGATGGGGCTCCATTCACTATCTTTGGGGTTAGTGGCAGAAACAATCTCCCACCATCAGTGCATAACCGAACTCGAGCTGTACCAAGAGCACTTCGAGCTTCAAGTACAGCTGGGCTTGACCCACCATCCCTCAAAAAACAAGGAAAACAGGCATCCAGACTCTTTTCTGTTCTGGCACCAAAATGGTGGAACGAACTTCCCCTGGGAGTCCCAACAGCTGAGTCCCTCACTGTGTTGAAACGCAGACTGAAGACTCATCTGTTTCAGGAGTATTTAACTCCATGAAGACATTTGTTTCAGCAGGATCTAAGCGTGAGGAATCTCTAGATTCTAGCCTTGTCTACTAGCTAAGGATATTCTGAGTGAACAGCAAAGCACTTTTGTAAGTCGCTCTGAATAAGGGCATCTGCTAAATGCCATAAATGTAAATGTAAATGTAAACCTATGCTGTCAGGAGCTGAATGCAGCCAGAACTATCCGTATAGCAATGTTCCACCATGTAGGGCAGTGGTTCTCAGTTTTTTCAATAGTCTTGCAGTACTATTGCCCTGCTTGTTGTAGAGATTTCCCTAATTCCTACTCACATCCAACTGGTAAACTAACTGACGGGGCCTTGGTGAGAGGCCTTGGTGGTACTCTAGGAACAGGGATGAGAACCACTGATCTATTGTAAAGCTTTTCCAAAAAGAGTAGAGGGTGAAACTGCAGCAAAGGGGGACAAACTACTTGTCAATAGCCTTGGAAGAAACATTTGATGAAGAGGGGTCCAAACATCTACATAAAAGTTCCACCTGAAATTGCCACTCTGCTCCATATGTTCATACTATGCAGTCCTCTGTTCTAAGTTTTAATGTGGGCAGTAGAATGGTAGAATTTGTTTGCAGTTTAAACATTCCACATTCTAATTCTTGCATGAGTATGAGGTCATTGACATTGTTCCAAGTGGTTATAGTTAACCTGACCTCTTCTTGAAATGAAATCTAAATGTTTTGTTTCATGCAAATGTGGTGTTTATATAGTTATGAGTTTGAAAATTACTAATCATATGGTATCAACATTAAAACAAAACAGAGTAGACATATGTCACGTAAGGAAAATTATTTATCACGTTACCTTCTCGAATAGTAAACTTAATACTTTTCACTCATATTAGCATTTGGATGGATGTAAAACTACCCTGAAAGGACTTTAGCTCTTTAATTGAGTCAGGTGTGTTGGGAACAGGAAAAGTGCAGGACATGAGGGTGCCAGGACCAGAAACACTGATTTATACAATATAATCACTTTATTTATGGTTTTTACTATTATTTTAAATGAGTTTGAAAGACTAATAAAGAATTTTAATTTTAGATCCATTTAAATTTTGGACTGATATTGTATGTAGTTTACTGTACACTACACTCTCTTAACATCTCACCACACACATACACACACATGCACACAAACAGAAGCTGATGTAACAGATTAAACATGACGGATCATTTCCCCCAGAGTTGCAAACATATAATGCCGTTGGATCTACAGCTCTGCTTGCATCCGCCAACGGATAACACTGTTCCACTTTACACTCACACATTTCCCAAGACACACCTTTATTCACACACCGGGAGCGTTTGACAATTCAATCACACTGCCACTGTTCTGAGTGTCATCAGACGGCATGGAAGCAGGTTGGACTTTCTTAAAGCACTCACTGATCTCTCCAGTGTGATTCTTCTTTTTTTTTCCCCCACCATAGTTCCTGATACAGCCCCCACTGATGTGGGGGGAGGGGGAGGCACCAAGTCAGAATTAGTGATAACATGGGAGGTAAGTCATTTGTCAGATTTTACTGTCCTCTCCACCCTTTTCTATGCATACACACTCACACACACTTCATGCTTAATTGTGCGGAATTGAATGAAGCCATTTTCACGAGCTCCGCTGCTCACTGGATCCACCTTTTCCGGGCAGCACCTTCAGCTCCATTTCTTCCAATTCAAATGGGATTCAGCCTGGGACCAGAAGGATCCTTTGAAGTCTGGTTTACTCATAAATGGTTGCAAGTACACACCACTGCTGAGGGAACAGGAAGGGGGTTAGGGAGTCCTCTATTTCATTACTGCAGGGCACAGGGGGGGAAACTGCAATAGTGTTTTTGCCTTAGGGCAGCTCCTAAGGAACCCTTGTAACTCAGACTTAATTGAAAATATTAAACTTTTATGTATAACACAATTAAAGCACAATTAAAATCATGCTGACGTAGGAAAGTGCAAAATGACATGGGCTGCTGGTTCACTTACAGTAATTCAGTGGGGTAAACCAACACTACGTGTCCAAATGTTTGTGGACAGCCCATTTAATGAATGTTTTTAGCTATTTTTATGTTGTACTAATTGCTGACATAGATTTGCAAAAATGCTCACATACAACTTGTCCCTCTACAGTCCCTGTAGATAGGTACTGCCAGTTCAACATGATTCTCTGGATCAGATAAGCATGATTATTTCCAGGCATGTTCTATAAAGGTATAAAGTCTCCAAGTATTGAGCTGTAAAGCAGTGGAACTGTGCTCAATCCAGTACTTGGGGCGAGTTGATGAGTTGGGATTGAGGTGGTGTATGGACCATCCATGCCCTCACCTCACAAATGCTCTTGCTGGTGAAGGCAATCAAATCCTCCTGGAGAATTCTTGTCCATATATTAATACATCTAAAAAATGTGTATGCAGTGAAAAAGGTTTGGATAATTTAATTCAAAAATGAAACTGTCATTTTTATATTCATTGCAAATATATCATAAATGATAGATTTCAAATTTTAAAGATGATACTGTGATCAGTAATTCATTCAAAATTGAATAAAAAAAATTCTGTACGTGTAATGAATATGACAATATGACTGTTTTGAAAGAAATTGTAATCACAAATGAGCTTTTTAACATTATTTACATTATTATGATGGAATAGAAGTTTGTGTGAGTTTCTTAAAGACCCCTTTTTATCGCATAACCATTTTTAAAGCATAGTAAGCAGTGTTCAGCGTGGGGCATTCAACATATTGGTCTTGATGTGTTTTAATATCACTATAGTTTTGTGTTCCACTCTTAGCCAGTCCCAGAGGAGCTGCAGAACGGAGAGGGCTTTGGTTACATCATTGCGTTCCGGCCCATGGGCACAGTCACCTGGACACGGGCTGTGATTTCTGCTCCCAGCGTGGCCAGATATGTGTTCCGTAATGACACCCTGCCTCCTTTCTCACCTTTTGACGTCAAAGTGGGCGCTTTTAACAAGCGGGGAGAGGGACCCTTCAGCTCTATCGCCACTGTGTTCTCAGCAGAAGAAGGTTAATATCACCCTGTATACATGCACTCATACACACACAGCCTCTCTTTTCACTCACACTCAAGCATGACCTTGAATAGTAATGATGAAATAAGTTGATTTGGACAGCCTCAGCACACCCAACCCCGCCAAACCCCCGAACCATCCTAACACACATGCACAACCCACACCCTTACAGGCCACACACTTCCCTGAACTGCGAATGTCAACCTTATATTAGTTATTACTGCAATAGATTACTACAAATCCTGCTAGACACTTACAGGCCTATCTGTGAGCTACAGTGTTAATTGAATTTGCCCAGCAGATTGCCCCCCTCCCTGTCAGTCACAGATCCCATTAAAATGAAGTAGGGGTGGGTTCTCTCAGGTGAGGATAGGGGTCTTATTCTCAGGCCTTAATTCAATTCATGCATGTGAAGACTCTGAATGCAAAGAGCGCAAGTCTCACTGCTTCAACTCCTTCATCTGCAGTGCCGAGTGTAGCGCCTGAGAGAGTTGTGGCTAGGAGCCTGTCGGCCGCCGACATCGAAGTGAACTGGGAAGCTATACAGTCAAGTCCTGAGAGAGTGCTTGGCTATGAGGTATGATACTCTTGTAAGAGTGCTGCATATTCAATTTTTGCTTTTCCACTTTTGTTTTTTTTTCACTTACCATTTTCTCTCAGTTTAATCAGTGCCTATTAGGCCTACCACCTGCTGGCAAAGTCCCCACCTATCAAACAGTAACTACCAGCTAGGGGATATTAAGGTTCTGCAGATTAATTGGCATTACTGAAAATCCTGCTGATAATACACTGCTGTTCACAAGAAGCATTCTCTCATTTTTAAGAGAATCAATCATTTTTTACTCACCTAGTAGCTTATAAATGAATACTCACTATCTTTATAACAGTAATGCAGAGTGAACTTGCAGACATCCATAACTATACAATTGTAGTTATGGACACACAGATCTGGGGTGAGTTTCCCGAGAGCAATCAATCTTAGCAAATAAAGAGTGAACTAAAGAAGGAAAATGAGTCACCTTAACGAGCGCTTCCCAAAGAGACTCACAAACCGAAACTTAACAGCTGAGTTCAAAGAATATCTTTGTTGACTCCTCCCCTTGAATGCTCAATCGAACTTCAAACATTGATTCAACTCAGTGACATATACCGTATTTATTCCTTATTAAACTCAAAAAACGTAGAAATGTGTTTAAATCAGTGTCTTATCACAGATGGTGAAATCTGTTTGGTACAAGGAAGTTCTTGTGAAATAGTCATAAACGGGAAATTGACTTGAATTTTTCTAGACACAAGCACAAAAGACCATTTTTTTATTAATCTGCTACAAATTCTGAATGTGTTTATTTCATTTGTATGATTGTCATTATTGTTGTTAAATATTTAAAAAATAATAATGAATAATATTTCGACATTCAAACACACCTCTCTGTATCTAGACAGTTCTATAACATTATTTTGTGTCCTGTACCTCACTTTCCTCTGTATTATGACACTCCCCAGAGTTCATACTCCCAGACATCCCAAGCAACATACTCCAGACCACTTGGCTACAATGTTAGTAAAGAGCTCTTGGTGGTCACCAAGGCTGTTTATGAATTTTACTGATTTATGTGCAAGTTTGATTAAGACTATAGACTGTCATTAAGACTGTGATGAGGGTGAAGTGAACTGACAAGTATATAAAATAATATAATCAACAATAGCAATAGGAAAATTATTATTATTATTATTATTAATGTTTATTCGATTTTAATTATCGTAATTATTATTTTTCTTCATGTTATTATATAATATTTTTATTTTAGAAACCAGGAATGTGTCCTCCCTCCTGGCCCATGGACTGCAGGCAGTCTGTGTTGAGAATTGATGCAAAACAGTAACAAACATACATGTTTACCATTAAACCAGCAAAAGTGCCAACAGTCCTGAGAAGCTTTATTAGTTTAGTTAAATGTTTTTATTATTCAGTACAGTGCGGGATATTTCACAGAGATATTTCACAGCTAACAACTGACAGACATATCAGTCAGTAGTAGAACATTTAACTCAAACTAGAGTCTGTAAAATGTATTACTATAACATAATTGTCTTTCTTCTGACACATATGAAGCCAGTCATCTTTTTCAAGCTTCCACTGATGCAGTGTCATAGGATACAATGGGGCTTTGTTTAGACAGGCAGCTCAACAAGATGTTTGAGCATTTCTCATTTGAGCATATTTTCTGTGGTCTGAATGGCAAAAATATATATATTTTTATTCGGATTCGAGCCAGGATTCACTCATAAAATGTATATTTTAATTTAAAGTAAACTACACTGCTAAAAGAATTCAAAAGGTGGAACCAAATCTGGATATCTGAACATGTAACTTAAGTTCAAACAGTTTTTTTTGTTGCCTGCATGTGTTTTTTTATATTTTCCATTTTGAATTCAGAGTACTTTGTTTTATTTACCACATTGACTAAACATCCATAGTGTCCACTAGAAAAATTAAGTGAGCATCTGTGTTACTGACTTCTCCAAAATCTCCAAACTGGCCAAAGGTGTTTTCATAAAGGAGATATGATTGGAAGAGTGGGTTTCACAATTTGCTCATTAAATAAAGATACATAAAGTTATTAACAAATCTTTTTTTCTCAAGAAAATTGTTTGATGTGAAGCATGCATTGGTGAAAGCAACTTCCAGAAGACCCCAGATGTCATAGAGATAAATGAAGTTGAACACTGTGAAAGCATTACTAAAGACTTGAGTGCACACAAATCCACAGTACTCTTGCTACTCACTCAGGAGTGGGTGTCCTGGTAAAATCAGTCCAAGAATACAACGAACAATCCTGAAAGAGGTGAGAAAGAGCCCAAAGGTAACAGCAAAAGACCCACAGAATACTGAAAAAAACTGTTGTTCATGTGTCCACTGTTTTATATATATATATATATATATATATATATATATATATATATATATATATATATATATATATATATATATTTATATATATATATATAAACACTAAACATATGAATTTAGAGAAAAGAATACCATAAAATAATTGCTGAAAAAATGAAAAATGTTCTACATGGACATATAGAGACAAAACTAAAGAGATGGATTGTTTGGATGATGCATTGAGAAAATTATGCAAAAGCACACAAGTACTTGTAAATCAGCTAGAGAATTGCTGAAAAAGAAGAATATTTATGTTCGAGGATGTTCAAGTCAGAGTCCTGTCCTGTCGAGATAGTGTGCATGACCCTAAGAAAGGCTGTGTTCGCCTGATCACGAGATATCAGAAACCCATGATTGACTAAGTCTGAAGAACAGAAATTTGAGAGGTACAGGGGTCATTTTTGTTCTAACTTGCTCTCTGGCCATTGATATCTTGTGTACCATTTAGCTACAAACCAGTGGTCTCCTGCACTGTTTCCCCCATTTTAACCAGTTCTCTTTATTCATGTTATATGAGCTTTCCCACATGACCTTGAAATTGATTGAAATGGCATCCCTTGTCTTGTAGCACTTGGTTTTAAACATCTGAGCTTTTAGCAGAGATGAAAGCTAACAAGCTGGAAGCTTTTAAGAAGGCAAAAGAGTGTTTTCTTGCCCAGACACTCTTTTTCTTCTCTGTCACCCCTGCCCCAAGGAAAAAAACACAAAAAAATGTCGTGCCATGGCAACATGCATTTGACTGCAGAGAATACAACCACCATGGAAGGTGCTTTAGGTGACAAAATTGGATGTAGGATGGATGTGCTGTTATTTGGGTGAATACTGGTAAGGGGTCAAGCATGGGACACATTTTATGTAAAAATTGTACACATAACCCTTCATAATGTGAATATCCTTAAAATTGAATATTGGTTTTTATTAACATCAAAGATGTTTAAATATGTTAAGACAAAAAGGTTTTTATGAGGATGTGAGTAATAAGTAAAACTTCTGTTATTGTACTTAGATTAGATTGGTTTTGATTCAGAGATCTGTACTTTTACTTCAATAATTCAAGATTTCTGTCACTTAATACTTTTACTTTTATTCCACTTCATTTTTAACTTCTTATTTTCAATCACTACATTTTCAGACAGACTCTTTGGCTAAAAGTTGTTTTCTTCTGAATATATAAACTGAATCCTGTGAAAAATTTGTGTGAAAGTTTACTTAGACATTTTCAATGAATTAGATTGCTTTTTATTTGTTAAATTAGTTAAAAAGTTGAGATTATGGCAGAGGATTTTGCAGTTCTATCTTAAACCGTATGTTATTATCATGTATGCCTTTTAAGAAACACATTTACACTTTTTACTATAAGTATATTTAAGTGTCTTTGCTTTTATACTTTAACTGGAGTGAAAAATGTAAATCATACTTCAGCTTTTACTAAAGTATGTTTAAACTGGAGTATTTGTAATTTTATTTAAGTATGGTACCTGTGTACTTCTGTCACCTTTGATAATAAGTGGATCTGTAGAAGCTGCCTAAATTAATGATTTCACCCTGAAGGTTAAGAATGTGTTTTTTCTCCATATACAAGTGATTTATAATCCAAATCAACATTACTTGACCAGGAAAAAAACTAAAATAATTAAAAAAAGAAATACAATTTGTTTTATAGTATCCTAATGCGATCTTAACTATAACCATAGCTAGCTTTAGTCTATAGCTAAACCTAACCTTAACCTATAACTTAATCTACACCTAAACCTAATCTTAACAAACGCCTTAATCTACGCCTATACTTAACTTTAACCTGCACCTTAATTTACAAGTACACCATTGTTTAATTCTTAGGAACCAATAATATATTTTTCTTTTTAAACAATCTTATTCTGGAGCATTTCTCATTCTTATACATTTTGAAATGGCAGATTTACCACTACAGCGCAGTCTAGTTACTCCTGATTTATAAAACTTGTTAAAATCTTCTGTAGAAAGAAAATGTTCCAGACATTTTCCAAACAGTCTCTAGCCAGACATCGAACTGTCTGGAGACAAAGGCTTGTGGTTTAAACTGAGTGGGAAAAAAAAAAAAGAGTTCAGGCTTTTAAAGAATGAATAACCAGAGTCAGCTGAAGCTGGTACCTTGAGCCTCCAAGAACTATGTTTTATAAGGAATAAAGTGCTAGGCTGTGAAGGAACATCTCCCAGCATCAAAGGCAGTAACTTGCTTTGGCTGATGCAAAAGTTACATGTTCCAGTGCATTTTCTCTGCACCACAACTTGTTCAGTGCAGCCACAGAAGAATGGGTTATCAGAGTAAAACGCTAGCAACTTGGTGATGTATATTTCAACACCAAGAAATCAATAAGAAATGTAATGAGCAGAGCATAAGAACCACCATGACAAACCCAGCAGATAAAAAGGCGTGCTTTCAGTACTGGGAGTTAGGAGATAACCTGAGGTGTAGGTTCATACATCTGCTTCTTGAAATATGCTGAAATAAAAAGGCCATTGGAAAATTGTGAGGAATAATTCTGAGGATCGTAAACTTTCTACAGATTTATAACTGCATACTAGAATTATATAAAAACTGGTGCATCTCCGAGAGTATTCACGTAAACCTTTTTAATAATTTATTTAGACTCTAATAAGGAGTATAAATAAAATGATCTAATCTTTCCATAGTGCCATGCCTGGTAAACATCAATTAGATAATCAACAAGAAAGTAATTAAATTATTCTAAGTATTTCAAAGCAACCAATCATGTGAACCAAGCATTAATGCTGTTATTGTACCAAAAAAAATATAGAGCCTTTACACAGTCAGTCAGCATCAGCTGTGGAAAGTGCTCTAAAAAATGAATACACACCACAGTTAAGCCAACTAAAAGAGCAGAGTCTGTAGGAAGTTAGGAAGTAAGGGTAGGCCTGTCAAGCTTCTGTTTCAAACCTTTTGTTTAAATGTTGATTGGTAATTAACTCGAATTCTAATAATTTGAGGTTAAGGAATTTTTATTTCAATTCATTTATAATAGTTAAAAGCCATAGTGATCAACAGTAAAACAAAAGCTTGAAATATTTCACTTTAAATGTAATTAATATAATATCACGACAGGTTTAACTTTCTGAATGAAATGATGATTATTTTGATAAAAAAGAGTTGCATAATTTAATTGGGGACTGTTTGCCACCCTGCATGCCCCCCTTCATTATGGATGGAATTCAAAAATAATTTAATCAAAACATCTTAAAACAATGTCTCAGCATTGGCCACTAGATTTTTTAACAGTTTCTGTATGTGTGAGGCATAACACTCCTTCAGAAGTTGGAAGATTTTTTTTTTCTCTCATACACAGTTTCTCACCACCCCATTGCACACGTTATTATTATTTTTTTATTATTATTATTTATTTTTCATGTCTATTTGAATAATATTTTTGCAGAAATGTACTCCTGGAAAACAAAAATGAATATAAATGTAAATAAATCCAAGCTAATAAGTCCATATTGACTACAAGGGGTACTTCAATGTCTAAAATGTAAGATCTAAAATGGATCCTCTGGTTCTTATTTCATACATCTGAGAGGCAAAAACCAGACTGTTCACCTTGCAAGATCCAAAGAAACATTTGAGTTTGGGAAGACATTTGCAGAAATGTTTCCAAACTAATTAAAAGATGATGGTGGTAAGTATTGCCAGCATGATGTGATAAAGTATATTTCATCCAAATCTCAGCCTTTTACATGATTGAGGTTGTGTTATTTGCAAGGAAAAGGCTGCCCCCATCATACAGCAAGCCTAAACCCCATACATATTTCTTGTTAATAGTTTCTGTTGGAATGGCTGTTCTTAAAAGTGGTTTCTTGAAAAGCAGAGCCATTTTTTACCTGATACATCAGATATGTCGGGTTCAGGCCTGCTGAAGAGGGTCTGTAATGATATCAGGAAAAATGTCTTATTAATTTATTTAGTATTATTGTATTACCTCAGAAAGGTTTATGGATATATGATGAGAAGGTGGAGATGAAAAGGTCAAGATGGAGCGAATATATATATATATATATATATATATATATATATATATATATATATACACATACACATACACACACACATATATATATATATATATATATATATATATATATATATATATATATATATATATATATATATATATATATATATATATATATATATATATATATATATATATACATACACATACACATACACACACACACATATATATATATGATGTATTTTAATGCTTTGTCAATCACTTGTAAAGCACTTTGAATGTCAATTTCTTGTCCGAGGAATGCTATATATATCAAATTTGATTGATTGATCACCAGCTTCTGGTGAAATGTTGCATATTGCATGAGTATTTCTCTCACCTTCCTCTACACTCCTTCTGGTGAGTGATGAGTGTGACTCACCGCTTTCTTTTTCTTTCTTTTTTTTTCCTGCAGCAGCAAACATCTAATGTACCGTTAAGGAACACTTAGCTCTCCAACATATTGATCATAGCTGTCCAGGGAGAAAGTAGAAAAATATTACATCATGATTAAATAAAATCATATATACAAGAATTGCAGTAATGTAACTTTGATGGTCTCTAAAAATCCCCCAAAAAATTTTCAATGAATGAAGAAGCTGAGTAATAATACAGGAGTGCAGACTCCTGGGCAAATCTCATTATTATCTAATTATTCATTGATTTAACTTTTGTGACACTTAATATCCAAACACTGATATTATATGTCACCTGAGGTTAATAATTGATTATATCACTTCCTCTTGAAAAAGATTTCTCACCTGACCACAGCTAAGTGTTAAGCGAAATTTCATATCCTACAAAAAATCAATTAGACAGCATTTCACCAGGAAACCACGTCCATGCAGCTATTGATATACTGTTATGTGTTCCCTGGCTGTGTGCTGTAGGAAAGTATGTCAATGATAATTCAATTGATTATTGATTGTGGTGGGGTGATTTAATGTGAATAGAATGGTGTCATATGAACAGCGAAATCCACCCTTTAACATCCATTACTGCCAGAAACCAAAGATGGATCTTAACAGACCAAAGGCAGTGTTACATCCTTCATTGACACTGTCTCTGACAGCATATTAATTACACAGCTTTATTTGTGACCTTTACTTTCACATTTCTTGTAACTCACTGCAAACCTGCCCAAGTGCTAGAAAGTGCTTTCAGGTTCGACGGACCACTCACCAGTGTTTTGCTTCCACATGCATTAACATCTTTAATATTGACAGAGAACCTCTCATCTCTAAGTTGTGGTTAATAACAAATACATGCTTTCGTCCTTTCTCTGTCCTTGTCTGTGTCCAGGTGGTATACTGGGAAGATGATACCAAGCCGGATACTGTAGGAAGAGTGAGAATCAGTGGGAACTCCACAGCTGTCAATGTGAGCGGTCTGGAGGGAAACACTCTGTACTTCCTGGCCGTGTGTGCTTTCAACACTGCTGGGACCGGACCACAATCTCTTCCCGTTAACACTACTACTAAGAAACCACGTGAGTATCTTGCATAGTACAGTTGGTCTGACTGTATGCTCAAATGTTTGTGGACACCCATTCTAATGAATCCATTCAGCTACTTTTAGTTACTTTAAGCATCCATTGCTGACACAGATATGCAAATGTACACAGAAAATCAAAACAGCGTCATTAATTTTAATGTACATTTCCAGGTGATTACTTTTTCTAATTACTTCATTTCCTAGCAAATACTGTTCATAGGTATTTTCCATTCATTCCTGGAAAGTTCAGAGTTCAGGTTAAGTTAGTAGTGTAACACTGAGCCCACTGAACCCTAGGCCAAGTACACAGAAAATTATTTTTCTACAATTAAACTAATATTGTTTCTTTCCAAATAAAGACAAATATACATGTTCATGATTTGCAATTTTTAATTGTTTAAACAGAGTTGCTGTGTTTTACACTGTGTCTTATTTTTGGAATAAGGCATAATTTGTTTTACACTGACATCCAGTTAAGGCAATAATATACATGTCAAGTCATATCCTATAAATTATCATTTTGGACATGTAGCAATGTAATTATGAAACTTATGTTTGTCTTCTAAATATAAATAATATAAATAAATTAACTTCTATTCCATCATTGATTCATCTTTTAATTCACGTTGTCTTTATTTCTTTCAGCTCCAGCACAGCCTCCTCAGAATGTGGAGTGGAGCCTGATTGGCTCCCAGCTGACACTGCAGTGGGATCCAGTCATAGCTCTGGATACCGAATCTGAGGTCACTGGATATGTAGTAAGTGGCATTGGATTTCACATTAAGCTTGGTTTACATGCAGTATACTTAAACAATAATACACTAGAGGTTTGTGCTATAATGTGAGATACAGGTACCGGTGTATTGCAATCCCAGACACAAGACTACATGTGTGAGACACTGGCACTGCATTTCACACTATAGCATGAATCTTAAGTGTATGATTTAGATTACAGCACAGTTCTATTTTTGCTGTTTATTTTTAGATTTTAGGCTTAGGATTAGGAGGAGAGGAAAATCATGTATATGAGGCACATCACTGCTAAAACACCATTATAAGACTCATTATCAAACCATTAGGCCATGTATACACGTTATATGAGTCATATGGCTGCACACACTGCTAGAGCTGTTCAATATTAAGAACTTCCTTTTAAGTGAAGCTGTTCCATATTTTCCACTCTGTATTCAGATTATCCATTCTTTTTTAAATGGGGCAATAGATCATTCTCCCTTTGATTGTCTGAACTAATCTGTCTTAAACTTCATATCGTACCCTAATTACCTACATTGCCTTGAAAAATTATGCATGCAACTTGAACTCCAAATTTTATGATACAACCACAAACTAAAATGTACTAAAATGTATTCTCAGTATAACTACAACTGTTCTGTGAAGGCCTCAGAGGTTTGTTAGAAAACATAAGTTACCACACAGCATCATGAAACCAAGGAAAACACCAGACAGGTCAGGGATAATAGATGAAAATGGAAGGAGTATAGCACAACTGCAAACTTACATAGACATGATCATCCACCTAAGCCCATCATCACCCTGGAAGAGTTGCAAACATCCAAAGCTGAGGTAGGAGAATCTATCCATAGGATGACTATTATACTCCTATCTTTCTGCTTTCTGTACTGTACTGTACTGATGCTGCTACTGGAACCTTAATTTCCCTGAAGGAACCCTCCCAAGGGATCAATAAAGTTCTATTATATTCTATTAGTCATGTTCACCACAGATTGTGTTTATGGAAGAATGATAAGAAGAAATCCATTTTAAAAGAAAGCTATGTGGAAGAAGATGCTTTGGTCAGATGATTTTTGGCTTAAATGCTGTGTGTGGTGGAAAACTAACAGCTCATTCCCCTGAACACACTATCTCCCACTGTGAAACCTGGTGGAGGCTGCATCACTCTGTGAGGATTCTGTGAGGAAGCTCGTCAAAGTTAATGGGAAGATGGATGGAGCTAAATACAGGGCAATCTTTCAATTATTAAATAATTTATCATTCAATAGATTATTCATTTTGGCAGGCTTTTACTAGTATATTTATAATGCTGCTTTATTATGGCCGGTGCTTATGTCTTGTAAGTGCTCGCTGCTGTCATTGCTAGGTTGCTATGTGTATGTGGAAAAGTAATATCTGAAGAGCATTGATTAGAGTACCATTATCGTGTAATATTTATCAACCAATCATAGTGTGGGTTTGGGACCATTAGTGGTGTGATCTACATTATAAAAATCTATCTTGTGCAATAAAAAGAATTGTTTTCCCTTTCTTGCAAATGTGGTGTTTATGATTGCACTGGAGCAATGAAGCTAATGTTCACTAAATGGACAAAGATGTTGGGACACCTGTTCATTCATTCATTGTGATTTGTTCAAATCAAGGGTATTAAAAAGAGTTGATTCTTTTTCTGGAGAATGTAATTGCCCAGGAAAGGATTTCCTTTAGATTTTGGCGCATTGCTGTGAGAATTTGATTGGCTTCAGCAACAAGGGTGTTAGTGACCACCTTATGCATAACTACCCAACTCATCCCAAAATGTACTGGATGGGGCACCATTCTGGAAAACACATTTCCACTGCTTCCCAGCTCAATGCTAGGGACCTTTATACACCTCTACACAATGTCTGGCATTAGGCATAGTACTCATAGGTTCATGTTTATCTGCTCCACAAAATCTTGTTCTATTGGCAGTACTTCTCTACAGGGACTAGACAATCTGTTCAGTTCCGCAGATAATATTGAGGAGAACACACTTAACACATGTAAGTATGTGCTGACTAAGCCATGTTGTAAGTGGTGGAGTATTAAATTCACATTACTTGTGAGCTACATGAACCTTATCGCCTCAAAACGCAAGACACAAACATGTCTTGGCTGATCAACTACATTAATTACATTTGCTTGCACTTCTCCCTCAGTGATATATGTAGTCTTGCAGTTAGCAGCTGTCTTCAAGCCAATTCAATCAACAGGCCAATTAAGCACATAGACCTCAGTAGAGCACTAGAATTAGATGATAATATTAGCATTATAAACAACTCACCAAAGTAGTCATACCGTGTTGGACATTCTTTTCAAACACAGTGAAATTGTTTATTATAGAGAAATGTACCTACTTGAATTTCTGTACAGTGGTAGTGGATAGGTGGCCACTATTTTTATACAGTCTTGTGTATACCTATCCAGTTTCAATTTTGCATAGGTCACAAATGTTTCAGATAACCCAACCCATTTCAATGTAAGAAAAAAATGATTAAACACACAATTTCAGTCAAAGATTGGGATAACTTGTGATGAGTTCCTCATATTGCCGTGGAGGAATTCTGACCCACTATTCTTTGCAAGAGTGCATTACGTAAGCTGCACTCCTGTTTAAGCTCTTAAGCCCCACAGTATCTCAAAAAAAATTCAAGTCAGGACTTTTGTCTCTTCTGAGCCATTCACAGATGGACTTGCTTGTGTGATTCAGATAATGGTCCTGCTGCACAACTCAGCGGCAGTTAATGTTTAAGTTATAAACTGACAAGCATGACAATCGTCCAGGTCCTGCAGCAGCAAAGCAGCTCCAGACCATCACACTACCACCACCATGTTTGACTGCTGGTATGTGTCAGGGTTGTGAGCTGGACAGACAAAGACTAGGGAAGCAGAGATAAACGCTGGGGTTGAGGATTTAATAAAATATAGCAAAACAAACAACAACTGGGGTACTCAGTCTAACCCAAAGGAACAGAATGAGCACAGACTTAAAAACCCACAGACGCTCAACTAACAAACAAACCATGAAGGAAACAAAAGGACTGACAAAGACAGCTGTGAAAGGGTCTTAAATACAACATAACATTGACCACACCTGGGAAATGATAACGAGGGGGCAGGGTTACAAATGAGACACAGCTTGTAAGGGGCTAAGCAAGGGAGGAGACAGAACCAAAACAAGCACATGGGGAGAAACAACTACTACAAGACAGGGAGACAGAGTGAACAGGGCTGACAAATGACAGACATGACAGTATGATATTCTTATGGTGGAATGTGTTGGATATACAGTGGGTATGGAAAGTATTCAGACCCCTTTTTCACTCGTTTCAATGCAGCCATTTGCTAATATCAAAAAAGTTTATTTTATTTCTCATTAATGTACACTCACCACCCCATCTTGACAGAAAAAAACAGAAATTTATTAAAAAAGAAAACCTGAAATTTCACATTATCAAAAGTATTCAGACCCTTTGGTCAGTATTGAGTAGAAGCACCCTTTTGAGCTAGTACCGCCATGTGTCTTCTAGGGAATGATGCAACAAGTTTTTCACACCTGGATTTGGGGATCCTCTGCCATTCTTCCTTGCAGATCCTCTCCAGTTCCATCAGGTTGGATGGTGAACATTGGTAGACAGCCATTTTCAGGTCTCTCCAGAGATGCTCAATTGGGTTTAGGTCGGGGCACTGGCTGGGCCAGTCAAGACACAGAGTTGTTCCGAAGCCACTCCTTTGTTATTTTAGCTGTGTGCTTAAGGTCAATGTCTTGTTGGAAGGTGAAACTTCAGCTCAGTCTGATGTACAGAGCACTCTGGAAGAGGTTTCTGTGCAGGATATCTCTGTACTTGGCTGTATACATCGTTCCTTAAATTGCAACCATTCATCCTGTCCCTGCAGCTGAAAAACACCCCCATAGCATGATGCTGCCACCACCATGCTTCACTGTTTGGATTGTATTGGGCATCACCTGATGAGCAATGCCTTGTTTTCTCCACACATACCGCTTAGAATTAATACCAAAAAGTTCAGTCTTCATCTCATCAGACCAGAGAATCTTATTTCTCATAGTCTGGGAGTCCTTCATGCGGGCTCTCATATGTCTTGCACTGAGGAAAGGCTTCTGTCGGGCCACTCTGCCATAAAACCCAGACTGATGGAGAGCTGCAGTGATAGTTGGCTTTGTGGAACTTTCTCCCATCTCCCTACTGCATCTCTGGAGCTCAGCCACAGTGATCTTTGGGTTCTTTTTTATCTCTCTCACCAAGGCTCTTCTCTCACGATTGCTCAGATGGCTGGATGGCCAGGTCTAGGAAGAGTTCTGGTTGTCCCAAACTTCTTCTATTTAAGGATTATGCAGACCACTGTGCTCTTAGGAATCTTGAGTGCTACAGGAATTCTTTTGTAACCTTGGCCAGATCTGTGCCTTGCCACAATTCTGTCTCTGAACTCCTTGGACAGTTCCTTCGACCTCATGATTCTCATTTGCTCTGACATGCACTGTGAGCTGTGAGGTCATATATACAGGTGTGTGCCTTTCCTAATCATGTCCAATCAGTTTAATTAAACACAGCTGGACTCCAATGAAGGAGTGGAACCATCTCAAGGAGGATCAGAAGAAATGGACAGCATGTGGGTTAAATATGAGTGTCACTGCAAAGGGTCTGAATTCTTATGATCACGTGAAATTAATTTTTTTCTTTTTTAATACATTTCCAAAAAAATTCTACATTTCTGTTTTTTTTCTGTCAAGATTGGGTGGTGAGTGTACATAAACTTTTTTGATTTTAGCAAATGGCTGCAATGAAAGGGGTCTGAATACTTTCCGTACCCACTGTACATGTAATGGAACCCGTGTCTTCTTAAACGTTCCACTTTTGATCTTTGAAAATATTATTTCAAAAGTTATCTGGGATATTGTTGGATGATCTGTAACATTTAATCATGACCATGAATCAAAGAAGGAGAAAATACTTTTTCACAGCATTGAATGTAATTTTAATGAAAAATACACTTTCTTTGGGGGATATTTTTTCTAAACAAGGATCGGACATGACTTAATTCATGTTCTGGACTGTGGTGTATGATGTAACAGTCTTCTGTAAGGAAGCTTTCAGAGGCATTTCAGACTTCAGACATCTGTTTCCATTCACCACCACTTTTTTTTAACCCAGTTTTGACTCTAAAATTATTTTTTGTTTCACACCAAACCATTTTGAATGACTGTGTTTATATCTTAAACATTTAATTATGTATTTTCGTATTCTGTATTTTTGTTGTGTATAAATCATGTATTTACCAATATGCACCAAGATGTTCACTCAACTTTACAACCATCTTAGAGCTTTAGATCTATGCTTTAACACCTACCTTAAATGGTTCAGTCCTTCCAGTTTGGTTGGAACCAAAATAGCAGGTATAAAAGCTGCCACAGACCAAAGGATCAAACGCTGTCTGACCAAAAGAGGTGGGTCTAAACTAAACCACGAGCCAGTAATTTTGCAGTGAGAAACCTTTCAGTGTTTACTTCAAGACCAGTTACAGGAAGTTGAGGAAGGTAATAATCACCCATTTAAATGCATGCTTGCAGCATTATGGGTGCATGGGACACTTGAAAAGAGTTTGGCAGAGAGGCAGAATTTGACACAATGTCTGGAAGTCAAATATATGCAGCCCACATAGATGATGACAACTAAACACAGCAAATTCCTTTAGTGTGTCAATAAACTGCATCCTCATCTAACAATACTTTTGCAACATTAGTACACTGGCTATGGGCCTTGTCCAGCAACATTACTGCATTATTAGAACAGTGACTACTGGCCTACTCCAACATTGATAACGTGGTGTTAGCACACCAGCTACAGCCCTCATGCAACAACACTATCCTAGTATTAGCATTGGAGCTACTGGCCTCTTACAACATTGATAACATGGTGTTAGCACACCGGCTACAGCCCTCATTCCACAACACTACCATAGTGTTAGCATTGGGGCTACTGGCCTCTTCCAACATTGCTTTTGTGGTGTTAGAATGCTGGCTGTCTTAAAACCTTAACCTAACACTATCCTAAAACTGTGTAAAAGTATACACACAACCAGCTACCACATTGTTTTACTATTTTTTTCAGTAATTGTACTGATGTTTCTCTTTAATAAAACTTTATCTGTGTTTTCATACTACAGGTTCTATACAGGCGGCACCGCAACAATGACATGTACACCATCACCACCAACAAAACTACTGTGGAGCTCATTCTTTCTCCCAATGACAACTACGTCATCCAGATCAAGAGCCTTAGTGAAGGTGGACTGGGAGAAGGAAGCGAACCCATCCACATCCACCAACTCAGTAAGCTTTTACTTACTAACCCACATCCCCATCTTACACCACCACACATCCCCTTTATACCCCCACCCCCTTCTGCCACCATTCATAGGCCTCTGATGGTGATTCAATCATCCAGCAAGCGCGTTTATTTTGGCCTGGCCACGTTCCCTCCATCCGTGTATAATAGACTGCTTTTTCCCTTTCTCGAGCCGCGCCGGAGCATCCGACCTTTTTAGAAATTCACGTTTTCTCCTCTATCCATCTCTGTCAGCCGCTTATTATTCCTTGTTGACTGCCGAGCAAAGCGGCATATAAAACAGCGGAACCGGCACTCACTCCACCTCCACAACAGCCACCACCCGCTTCCTCCCAAACAGGCAGATATTGAAACGCTCTCCCTCTCTCTCTTCTCTTCTCAAAGCAACTGACATGCCCGCCAGTCTTGTCATCACTAGGCTCTTCTTCCAATGGTCTTTGCTGTTGAATGCTATTAATAATGTAGATCTAGAGAGCATGTTCACCAGGATGCTTTTTCTTAATGAGTCATCAGAAAGATAAGCATGTAAATGGTCCTTATTTGTCATGGGATTTTTTCTTGCCCCAGGCTTTGTTCTGAAGCATGTTTGTTTTTGTCTATTTGTGTTTTTTCAGGCATGGGCGCACGAGGCTCTGGAGTAGCTAGGCCAGGCTGTCTTGCTCTCTCTCCTGTCCTCTTTACTGCACTGGTGGCTCTCACTGCCTCCTGAGGGCTTTCTCCTGTGGGCGCTGCCTCCACACCACTGGCCTCTATTTTTGACCCCATCTTTTTCTTTTATACACACATATACACAGAACATTTTACACACTGCCAGTCAAAAGTTTGGGGATTCTTTTTCAAACTTTAAAGCTATTGTATGTTTTTGTTTTTGTTTTTGTTTTTTGTTTTAAGTAATTTTGTCAATATAAATCAGTTGTGGACTAAACCCTTATATATATATATATATATATATATATATATATATATATATATATATATATATATATATATATATATATATATATATATATATATATATGAACCAAGCACTTCAGTGTTCAAGATAAACATGTATAATAAGAGAAGAAAGTACTGTAGAAAGATTTCTGACTGCTCAAAAGAAGTCCTACAGTGCCGATGAAAATGTTAAGAGAGTTTATCTTGACCTATTATAATACAGGAGGAAGCTAATTCTTACAGTTCTTTCAAGTGTGTGCCTTTATTTCCATTTTAAATATAAAAATGTGTCAACCAAAACTCATATTTGACCATAACAGATTTTTAGTAGTAGTGTTTGCAACCATATCTACATGTCTGTATGCCACCACTGGCCATTTAGCATCATGACTTTAATCCAACTCTGCTATAAAGCGTGAAATGAGGCATTTATCCATGCTAATATTACCCTGGAATGTTTGCTAAACTTTCGTGAGATAACAATAATTTGAGGCCTGTTCACGCCCCAAACAAATACACTTTAATATGGGAAATGAAAACGTGTATTAATACCACCTTTCACACTTAGTCAAATTTGAAACTGATGGACTACATTGGAGTGTGTGGTGTATTTTTTTTCTTTAATGGGAGCCTGCACAATGATCTTTAATGTGTTAAAACTAGGTTGACCAATTAGAGCTTTATTGTCTTGGGTGCAACACAACCAATTGAGTAGATAACACAAGTGGCACAAATGTTTCAACAACATTATTATGCTTCTTTGATATATGTATAAACATATCGAAGATAAAGAAGTACAGTTAAAGAAATACAATTCTCTGCAAAGGTTTAAGGCACCCAGTCACATTATTTAAAATCATTTCATTCCTCAATAAGAGGCTTTTTAGTGTAAAATCTCCAGATCAGAAGAGCAGGAATTTCTCATTGTAAATCTTGTGACCTAGCTTGAAGAACAAAACTTGGGTCCAGATTTCTCATGAATGCTCCCAGTTAGTTTGTGGATGTGTGCATTTAAAACCATTAAGCACTGATTCCATACCAGGTGTTGAGATAGTAGACCCATGAAGAGAGACCTGGATATGTTTTACTAAACACAGTGATGTAAAACCACTACATTCTGTATGAGTGTTATCTATATTTATTCTAACACTGCATTTATCTTAACACTTACTGCCTAGATGAATTTAATTTGTCATTTTTCCAGAGCTGAACAGAACTGTATATGGCAGAATGCAACTGAAAGGCTGAGAATGTCTGAGAGTACATTCAAGAGACTGCATACAACAATTTTTAGTTTATCTAGGTCTATCCTACTCTGTGCATGCCCAGTATGGCTTCCTTAACGAATGCAGTCTTTTTTGTTTGTGGTATATGTATAAGTCTTTAGACCAAAAGAAAAGCTAGATTTGATGTGATGAAAATTTAAAAATATAATCCATGTTTTGCCTATACTACGTGAACAAACATTACTTCTATGAAAAAGTAATGAGAAAGTGTCACTCAGCCATTTGCCCTTTCCATCAACTCTTAGCACACTGTGCTCTGGTTAATTAGCCTGAGGTACAGTCCTGGTGATTAAATATGGGGTCAATGGTTGGTTTACAAGTTCTCTCTTGTTGTTGTTGCTGCAGTAAAGTAGGCTCATTATCAACCTGGCCATATTGATGTCACCTAACTGGATACCTCAACCTATAATTTTTCCCTACATTGAAATTATGGTTGACTCAAAAGCTCTACAATCCCATGGAGTCCTTCAGTCTTTCCAGGCAGAAATACAACTGCACACACAGTTAGATCCATAGGATTTGATGATAGATTTGTTATAATGTCTATTTGAATTCATACTTTATGCACTCCATTATCCTATTCAGCAGTTTCTAATACTCTAATAAGTCAATAACGTTACTGCAAACTAACAATACACTTTTAAAAAAGCATGTGTCCCCAAACTTTTGACAGACATTGTAAATACACACACACACAAACACACCACACACACACCTCATCCCTAGTCATTGCTGCCATTTCTTTCCGGCTTGATGGGATTGCCCCAGTATCTGTGTCCATCACACTCTGGGATATTGGAATGTCAAACAGACACTAGAGATGGCTTATTGTGAAGGAATCACAGCAGACCCATTCAGCGAGTGAAATGACTACTGAATTAGCATGTGTGCTCATCAAGGAGATGGCCTGTTTGAGTATGGCACTACTACCCACAGAAGTACTGCCTATTTTCTCTTTCCTCTTTTAAAATTTTGTTTCTTGTGGAGTACACTTTCATGTTCATCAGCTTCTGTCATGTTTTGCATCTGGTTCTTCAAAACAGTCAATGCCTTAAATCCATTTACATACCAAAGTGGACAACACAATTAATGAAGAATGATAAGACCGTGTTTGTTTCAGCCGCTAATTCAGTATAACTTACAGTATTTCCAGACTTTGAAGTCACCTGTAGATTTATTAGTTTTGTTTTGTTTTTCCACTGTCCTCCATCAGATTTCTCTAAACAATTGGAAGATTGAATACATATGTAATATTTATGTCAATGTTTTTGTTCAAAAAGGCTTCTGCTTATCTAGAAATATGACATTTATTAGGCTTTTTTGTGTACAAATGGAAATCATAGAGCAAAACAACAAAGATCTACATTTAAGTGAAATTGATGATTGATGTGGAATCTCCAAGTAAACTCCCTTGTCTGTTGAAGTTAAGTGACATCCTCAGAGAGCGCTTCTGAAGCAGGGCTGATAGAAGTTTTCCCCTCAGAGCAGTTTTCCATTTCTTTTCTTTAAGGTTAGAGAGAAGGTTATTCGAGAAGGTTCTAGATCTTGGTAAGTGGACAGCTCTTACTAGTAGCTCAGAAACCAGTTCTATTACATTCACTCTATCTCCCTTTTATCTACCTTCCCCCACTTTCCCATTACTCCAGAGTGGATCACTGTTAGGTCTAACAGAACTGTCAGATCCTGAGCACGAGAAACCACTTCTCTGTCCCTTTGATGGGATATAGCATTTTGTTATTTCCTCGCACCTGTTAAATAATGGATGACTTGTGCATTAGGTATTCTGCACAATTAAGGTGAGCGTTTCAAGAGAATTTTGCTATACTTGTTACAAGGCAGAACAGGCTTTGCATGCAATTTTTCCAGCAGTTCTACTTCTGCTAGCAACCCATATAAACGCTAATCCAGACACAGGTTAAGCTGGCAAATATGCACCTGTTAGACTCGATTCTATATGAAAGCTTTGAATAAAACTAGTGCCTTGATGAGAGCGAACTACCAACGTACCAAATTGTCTGCAAGAGGAAAAGCCTCAGCAGATTTAGTAAACTGGTCAATGAGCTCATGAAGATTGGAACTGACTTCAGTGGCAAAATATGGAGCACTTACAGAGTAAACTGGCTTCATGTTAAAAATTTTATAGCACTTTTTACAGAATCTTTAACAAATGCCAGGGAGTGGAAAGCCTCACAAAGGCAAAAATGGAGCATGAATGCTTACACCTTGATTTACTGCACATTAGGATGTCTGGGGTTGCAAGAAGAGGCCTGGGCTCCAATGGTCATTGCAATCCGGTATGTAGTACATGTATCAAAATGCATACTGGGCCAAAATAGAACACTATTTACAATAAGAAATAAGCTCATTTTAATTATGGTATTGGGAAGATGCTTGGGTGGAATGATACAGAAATATAATAATATAATCTGAAATTGATTAGAAGCTGGGTATGTAGGAGATAAATATCCTTTAATTAATGTGTTTCAGGATGTTAAAGGGCAAAAATAGCATTTCCTATGTAATTTATGTAGGATTTTGTATCCTTCAGATTCATCAGGTTAATAGAATCTATGGTTCTGTATCTTTTTTGTGATTTCATCCATGAAATGTTCTGTTGCCACAGTACCCAGGGTCATACAGCCATTGGAAATCACCTCACATTCAAAAGGAAATCCTAGCCACTTTGAAATTTGTTTGTCTTTTGCAATAGCCAGACCAAAGCTCACCATCATGTATCCTCCCACCTGTGAGATAGGTTTGTTTTGCCCTTTTTGTGTGTAACTCAAGAGGGTATAGTAGAACCAATGTAGAAAAAAAGTAGACATGTTTACAAATGATGTTTACATTTTTAATTTTTGGCTGGATTGCCCATTAATGATAGGATTGTTGAAGCCCAAACAGTGTCCAAACTTTGGTGGCTCTGGGGACCCATGGTTAAGTTTCTCGCCAGTTCTGATAGCCTGATCTTGTGGTTTTGAGTATGACATTGACCTTATTTGATGCCAACACTGGGTGTTAAAGGGAAGGGTGATATATATACTCACATATATACACGTGTGTGTGTGTGTGTGTGTGTGTGTGTGTGTGTGTGTGTGTGTGTGTGTGTGTATATTCACTGAGCACTTTATTAGGAAAACTAATACTTACACTAGGTATTGATTGCATCATACCAGTCTTCCATACTGTGCATCTGGAATGTATTTACTTTTTGCCTTTTGTTATGTTATAGCCTTATTCCAAAATGTATTCAAATATTTTTCCTTCAAAACACTACACACAATAACCCATAATGACAATGTGAGAAAAGTTTGTTTGAAATTGTTGCAAATTTATTAAGAATAAAACATGTACATGCATATAAGTATTCACAGCCTATAAGCCTGGCACACCTGTTTTGGGGAATTTTCTCCCATTCTTCTTTGCAGAACCTCTCAAAGGCATCAGTGCAAAAACATTTTTAGATAACTCTAGAGTTGTTCAATCAGGTTCAAGTCTGGGCTCTGACTGCGCCACTCAAGGACATTCATAGAGTTGCCTTGAAGCCACTTCTTTGTTATCTTGGCTGTGTGTTTATGGTTGTTGTTCTGTTGGAAGATAAACCTTCATTTCAGTCCAGGGCACTCTGGAGCAGGATATCATGAAAGGTATCTCAGTACTTTGCTGCAACCATCTTTTCCTTGACTCTGACTAGTCTCCCAGTTCCTGCTGCAGAACAAAATCCCCACCATCATGCCTCATGTTAGGAATGGTATTGGCTAAATGATGATCAGTGCCTGGTTTCCTCCAGACATGATGCTTGGCATTCAGTCCAAAAAGTTCAGTCTTTCTCATGGCCTGAGAGTCTTTTAAGTTCCTTTTGGAAAACTCCAGACCGGCTGGCATGTGCCTTTTACTCCATCTATCCAATCTACCATACAGGCCTAATTGGTGGAATACTGCAGAGATGGTTGTCCTTCTGAAGTGTTCTCTCTCCACGTTGGAATGCTGTCAGAGTGACCTTTGGGTTCTTTGTCACCTCCTTTCTACTATGTTCACTCAGTTTGGCTGGGCAGCCAGCTCTAGTAAGAGTCCTGGTGGTTCCAAACTTTATCCATTAAGGACGATTGAGGCAACTGTGCTCAATGGAATTTTCAATAAAGCAGAAATGTTTCTGTACCCTCCCCCAGATCTGTATCTCAATAGAATCCTGTCTCAGATATCTATAGACAGTTCCATAGATTTTGTCTACTTTGGGACTTTAAACAGGTGGTTGCCTTTCCAAATCATGTCCAATCAACCAAATTTATTACAGGTGTACTCCAGTCAAGCGATAGAAAGGATAATCAGTGGAAATAAGATGCACCTGATCTCAATTTTCAGTGTCATGGTAAAGGCTGTGAATACTTATATACATATGTAAATATGTATATATTTTTGTTTTTAATTTTTGAATAAATTTGGAAAGATTTCAAACAAACATTTCTCACTTTGTCATCATGGGTTATTTTTTGTGGAATTTTGTGTGGAAAAATGTTTCATCAATTTTGGAATAAAGCTGTAACATAACAAAATGTGCAAAAAGTGAAGCCCTATGAATACGTTCCGTATGCACTGTATTATTTTCAGGAGAACATCCCGCATTCCAAAGATGTTCTTCTGGATTCAGATCTGGAGACTGGCCATTGAACATCACTAAAAATCATTGTCATATTCATTAAACCAGTGTGTGATGACTTTTGCTTTATGACATGGTACACGATGTGTAGAAGATGTAGAACTTGTGACCATGAAGGGATGCACATGGTCAGCAACAAATCTTCAATACAGCTTGATTGGTATAAATTACCCAAAATGAGCCATGAAAGCATTCCCATGCTATTACACCACCTCCACCAGTATGTACTGTTGACAGAAGTCAGGTTGGGCTCATGGATTCAGGCTGATGGAACTAAATCTGAACCTACCATCTGTGTTTCTCAGCAGAAATTCAGATTCATCAGATCAGGCTATGTTTTTCCAGTCTTCAATGTTGTCCAGTCTCCAATGTTGGTCCACTGTGTTACTGATCAAACCTTGTGTCCACTGCAGCCTCAGCTTTCTGTTACTGGCTGACAGAAGAGGAACATTATGTGGTCTTCTCATGTTATATGTAGCCCACGTTTCTCAAGGTTGGATATGTTGTTCATACTGAGATGCCTTTCTGCTCAACACAGTTGTACAGAGTGAGTCTCTGAGTTACTGAAGCCTTTCTGTTCTGTCAGCTCCAAGTCTGACCATTGAATTCCCTCATCAACAAGGTTTTTGTCTGCAGACCTGCTACCATTCCATCATTCTGAGTAAATCTAGAGACTGTTTTGCTGAAAATCCCAGCAGATCAGCAGTTCTAGATTATCTGACTCCAATAATCATACTACTCTCAAAAATTACAGAGATAACTTTGTTCAACCTTTATGAACATTTCCTGAAACTCATGGAAAGATTTTTGCATAACATTGCTGCAATGTGACTGGCTGATAATTGCAGAAATATATAGTTGTACAGATGCTCCTAATACATTGCTCTACACATCGGTAAAGGAACCATACCTTCACATGAGTGGGTCTGTCTCTGGTTGCACTTTGCTGGCTCTCATCTGCTTGGCCCCTCAATGTTTGCACACACTCTTTTTAAAAGTCAAAAGCAAGCACAAAGAAATGAACCAAGGTGACACAGACCACAGCTTGCTCCACGAGAGCAGTTGCAGTGTCCCGCAGTGGACTGTCAAAAATGAGCTCCAATCTGGCCAGCCTATCTGTTCCCTCGCATGCTTTCATGAACGTCTGGAGCTCCTTGATTAGGCTGCACTGGCCCAGTCAATGAGATATTGATTTCTGTGCTCTATTATTGAGGCTGTCACAATGCAGGCTTGTGATTGACTGATGCCAGCGCTCCTGCTGCCACATCTTGCATCGGCTCAAGTACTAAGACAGTTGGAGAGTTGGAGATGTCCTTGCACCCATCCTGTCCTGCAAGTGCTTAGCTAGTTTTTAAGCAATGCAGAGTAAACAAATTCAGGAGTTGGAAAGAAAAGAAAATAAAGAGGCCCTTGAAAGAAAAGAGCAAGAGTTTATTCCTCTGCAGCATTGGCCTCAATTCTAATGCATTCATTTAAGTGAATGATGGCCCCATTTGCCATATAAAAGGCTGTCTGGACACATTATGTATGTGACAGTGAAGTATGAATATGAGTATTGTATGATTTATATTCCCGAACAGTAGTAATAGAGGTAGACATAACTATCTTTCCTTGTGTTTAGGTTTGCATTTGAGGCTTATTTATATTTCCAGGACAAAGTTATTGATCTGTTCTGAAATCATCAGAAAACTGTCGCTTCAATCATTACATCTGCTTTGTTGCTATTCATTTTGGGCTTTTTTTCAGGCATTTTCACTTAAATCTCTCAAGCTCTAAGCACAGTAATTTGATGAATAACTCCCTTGTGTTTTTGTTCTTTACTAAGATTCTGTGTCCATGAATTGAAGATACTTTCCTTGTTTTTCTTGACATGGTCACTGTAAACTAACATTCTTTAGACAGTATCTGCATCGGGATACGTCAATATTCAAAAAATGTTGCTGTTTTATTTTAGAACATTTTAGAACTGTGCAATCTACTGGAAACACTTATTTTAGTGTAAATGGTATATGATAATTTTACTTATGTCCCTGAGTTTTTTGGCAAAAATTGATGTTCTGTTTCAAAGTTTCAACCTTTAACAACCAGTTAACCAGTGTTCTCTTAACACAGCAATGTTTGAGTAATCATGGCCAGTGTTTTTTTCTGCTTTTCCAGATGTAAATAGTGAGTATATATTTTTCAATTTGGCCAGTATAGATAACCTAATAATGTTTTCTACAATGCTTGGCCGTGGGTTTTAATACTGCTGTATTGATGCATTATCTCTGTGAGATGACTTGCCTATAGCATTGCCATTTTCATATTGAAAAGCTGTTTGGTCTTGTATACTTAAACTGTGCATGTGGAAAAATACAAACTGTTTGGTGCATATGTGTTGAATTTTATAAACTTGTAACTTAATAAAAATATTAAAAGGCTGATGTGTCAGAGTCATATCTCATTAAGCATTGGTCTGGGGAAAAATAGAAAAAAATACTTGCAAGGCTATATTCATCAGTGGAAATTGGTTTTAGTTCACAGCTTGACCATTTGACCCTCAGAGAATCAGTGGCATGTTCTGGGCATCAGTAGAAGAGATAGGGTGCTGAAATGGCTAATTGGGGCTAGGCCAGATTTCTAGCAGTAATCTAATGTGAGCTTGTGAAGTTCAATAAGACTTTAGAAGGCCCAGCTCTAGGGATTCACATATGAGCGATACGCATGGCCTTTTTAGTCCAAGAGATCTAAGAGGATTACAGTTTGCCTTGGCCGCTTGTAGAACAAAGTGCTGCAGATGGATATAGTCTCTTTTTATTTTCTCCAGAGAACATAGAGAGCATTAAGACACTCTAATACTTCCTATCTGAAGTGATATTAGCATGATAATAGCTGTGGTGGTTATTTAATTAGTAGGGTGCACTCAATATTTTAAAAGATTCTTAGTCAAAAATGTTAATAAAGCTCTGGTAAACACTTCAGCCAGGGGTTTTTCACACCCCCACACATCCGTAATATATGTATACATTTAGCTATGCTATGGCATTTGCTTTGGTAAATCTGAAAAATGTTAATTAGACATCTAGAATATTGAAAATCTTCAGGGCTCCATGTAGCTTGCAAATTACCACAGGCGCACAGCCTCTGATTTCATGCTTAAAATTAGACAGTTCATCATAGCATAGCAGTTTTATTTCTTCCTTCATGTTCTGCAGTTTGTGTGTGCAAAGCTCACACACTATATTTGTGTTTTCAAGGAAATATGAATATGCAGTTCTGAAACACATTATGAGAACTTAGTGATGCACAAGCAGGGAAGCGCTTGAAGGCCACTTTACACTGGCAGTGGAGCATGTACCCAAACACATCTAAAAGAGGATCACTGCCTTTAAGTGTCCCTGAGCTACTGGCTCAGAAAAGTGCTTTAAGGTAATAGGAGTGAAGATTTTAGGATATAAATAATGCAAAATTGCTCTTAGACTTAAACTGTACATTCAAAATTATACAAATAAAACTGAAATTCTAATAGTTCTGACTGAGATCTTTTTAAATCCCTTCCATGTCTGAAAGATCTGGGAATGGTGATGCCACTCACTTCAACAACCAAGAGTGAACCACACTAAATGTCTGAAGTTTAAATAAGACACGCTCCTACAAAATCCTCTCTAACAATCTTATAATCATCTGCAGCTGATGTGCTGCACCTGATTGGAGGAGTGATATTTCTTGGAGTGACATTTGCACACAGGACCACTGGGTTCTTGTTCACTTAGTTTGGTGGGGCGGCCAGATCAAGGAATACTGGTTAACTATACTTCTTCCATTTAAGAGTAATGGAGGTCACTGTGCTCTTGGGAACTAGGTTTTTCCTCTGATATGTGTTACTAGCTGTGAGATCTGTGTGTTTCCAAATTACATCTAATCAAATGAATTGACCACTGGAGGACTCCAATCAAGGTGCTGAAACATCTCAAAGATGATCAAGAGAAATGGGAGGCCTGTAAAACTGAATTCAACTGACATAGCAGAAATAGTTTTTCCTTTGTAATAAATAAAAATACACTTTCACTTTCTCATTATAAAGTACTGAATGCAGAATGATGTAGGAAAACTTGATTTTTATTTTAGCACAAAGCTGCAACACGAAAGATGGAAAAGTGAAATTGTTTGAAGACCGTGTTGTACTTTAAACGCCACATGAAAAGATTAAGAAGGTTTCTTTATTTAATGTAGAATGTTGAGAAATGCAAATGAAATTGCCAATATGCCAGTTTAGTAATCTTTAGGTTTCCTAATAATAAACTGTAGGATAACAGTGTTCTACGCCATGTTTAAAATGTATCATAAAAAAATTATTCAATAATAACGAGAAGCTTTCCAAATTGTTGGAGATAAATGGTGCCCTGTTTATGATTTTAAAAATGGCGATATATAATTATACATACAAACATTCAATTGGAGGTGGTGTTGGTATGTGTGTCACACAACTCCAAGGGCTTGGGGTTGTGGATTCGATCCCCGCTTGGATCACTGTCTGTGAGGAGTTTGGTGCGTTCTCCCCATGTCCGCATGGTTTTCCTTAGAGTACTTCGGTTTCCTCCTGCCTCCCAAAAATGCATTTGGTTGGTGAATTGATATATTGTCCCCTAGGTGTGAGTATAACTCTGTGTGTGTTTTTGTGGTGTCCTGCGATAGACTGGTGCCCTGTCCAGGAGGTATTCCTGCCTTGCATCCAATGACTCCAGGTGGGCTCTGGATTAACCATGACCCTATTCAGGAAGAAGAGGCTAATGACTGATTGACTGACTGACATTTAAATGGAACACTACTAAGTCTGTCTATGTAGCGCCACATTTTACCCCTCCATGCTGCCTCAATTCTTGATCTAATCGAGTCACACAATCCCTGCAGATTTTACAGTACTGTCAATCTGTAAATCTACCATTCTACCACATTCCAAAGGTGTTCTATCAATTCAAGGCTAGTGACTGGGATGGCCACTGAAGTGCAGTGAGCTCATATGTTCATGTTCATGACACCAGTTTGAGACAATTCAAGTTTGGATGCGTTATTCATTGTAAGGTGCTTTTTTGTCAGCCCTAACCAGTCTGACATTCTCTGTTGACATCTCTCATCAACAAACTGCCATTTGCTGGATGTATCTTTTTTATTTTACCATGCTGAGTAACTTGTGCTGAAAATACAAGATCAAGTCTAGAAATACCCAAACCAGTCTTTCGGCATAATTTAAAAAATCTTTTTGCATTGCTGGTTTTCAAAGCTTTCTTCAACATACATCTCTGACATCCTGAGCCATATTCAACCTCGCATGTTTCAAGATCCTCAATTCAGTTACCGCATTGCCTTAAATGTAAACAGTGGAACAGCTTACTGGTCTATATTAAGATGTCAGCTTTTGACAGGCAGTGTTTGTGATATAGGCCGTGTAGTAGAGTGGTACTGTATTCCTAAAGAGGACTCTTTCTGGTACACTGCACCTTCAATGGCAATGATACCAGATCAGTGATAAAGGGTAGGCCTGGGTCACAGTTATTGGCAAGCCCAATAGTGAGTAATTAGAAGTTCAGTAGAGCTGAGTGTTTTCCTCATTAAGTATAAATGCCAGGCTTGTCAGGAAGAGGCCTTGGCTCCATCTGAATGCCATCCGGAGATTTTATTAGTAAACAACGTGCCAGGAAGTCATTCTCTCTTTCCTAATCACTGTAGCACACACACACACACACACACACACACACACACACACACACACACACACACACACACTTTTTACACTTTAGAACAGAGATAAAACTGAGGACAATAAATCAGTGTTTAACAGTGTTGTAGTGGTTATAGTGTTTTATAGGGATTACATACAGCTGTTTATTATAAAGGCACACGGTCATGTAAAGTGTACAATATTTAGTAGGTCTATACTGTTAAAATACCATACCTTCCCCTGTCAAGCTCATACATAGTTCATATCTAAACCCTCACACACCCTTTATGCCACACCTCATCTACTGATTACACAGATGTTCAGAAGCACACACAAATGTTTGGCCCATCCTTTCTCACTGATATTATGAGTGTTTCAGCTCAGCCTGCGTTTTGAATAAGGCACAATACTGGTGCCTTATTCAACTAAAACAACTTAAACAGAGCTCATGTGCATACATCAGACTTAAAGACACAGTAATAAAAAGGTCTTTTTGATTCTAAGGGATAAAGAAATGTTAAAAATAGTCACATAGACATCAACTCTAGTTCTGGTTTGTTAAAACTAGTATATATGATATACAATGTATAATATAATTTAACAGTCCATTTCCAAACCTTTGTTTTTAGGAGGTCACAAATCATCTGCTTATCCAGGATTTGAATTTTCTGTAAAAGATAATAAGACTATAGTATTAAAAAGACAATTATAATAACACTAACACTGTAAACAAAATGATTAACAAGAATTATGAATTTGACAATAAAAATAAAAGCAAAGTAAAACTGGCAGGAGATTTAAGAATTATGAAATGTATAGTTTGATATATATTTTTTTTGTTCTCTGACACAAAGGCTTCAGCTTTTGTATGGAAGATTTTAGACAGACTGACTTTCTTTCTTTCTTTCTTTCTTTCTTTCTTTCTTTCTTTCTTTCTTTCTTTCTTTCTTTCTTTCTCTCTGATTGATTGATTGATTGATTGATGGAAATGGAAAACCTACAGGAAGAGCTGGTAAACCCTCAAATCAGACTTTAGAGCCAAGAATATTGTAAGAGTAACATTATGTAGTTCAAACAGACAGACTTCATTTTAAAAATCAAAATCTCAAAAAGGGGATATTGAAAATGTACTTTAATTTAAAAGGTATCCTGCCATATACTTTATATTCATTATATTATTTTACAGATTATTATTATTCATATTTCCATTAGCTATAAACCATACTGACCATAGTAATAAAAAGGCATTAAATATTTCACTATATTTAATGAATAAAAAAGGTTTACATTTATGAATGAAATTATGAACACCTTTTTTCTTTAAATCCACAAAGTATATTAGTCTTAAAATCATAGGAATGGAAACTTTCATAAAATGAATTATGCCACTCTTTGTTTCATAAACCCATAAATAGTTTATATCATGAATAGACTTCAAGGGGGATACAAACCCTTTAACTGAAAGTTTGCACTACATTTATGTAGAATATAAAAGAAAAACTTGAGCTGTGTTAGAATTCTCTGCCATAACTCATAAACAATATTTACCATATTGTGTTGCTTGGTGCAAGAGCAATGGTTGAGAAAGTCAACATAACTCATATTTACATTTTTCCTTTAGGTTGTTTTATAGATACTCTATAGAACATAACCTTTGCTTTTAATCTCACTCTTTGGTCACTGTGCATTGTAACCAAGATTCACAAGTTTCATTCTCACAAGACTGCTTTTAAAAATCCCACTACTGTGCATTATTGATTTCTCATCTGCGTTGTATTTCTTCCAGATTAGTCGTCAAGGATTCTTGATGGCTAATCTACAATGATGCCAATAGGTCGGGTGTTAATCTTTGCTTTAGGCACCTGTCTTGTAATTTCCTCCTGCATTTCACATTGGTGAACCTTCATTATGCATAACAGTTGTTCTTCTGGACATGCGCTGAGGCGGCATACCATATTGAGTGTGATGGGACTCCCTACCAGGGTAATTATGTTGGAGATTACCTCCCACAACACATCTTCACCACCTCCCATATCAGCAGGCTGGCATCATTAAATCAATGCTGCACAATGTTCACTCACGTCACACTCCCACTGACACGGCTGACAAATATCCCCAGCAGATATAAATGATATTTCTGTGTTAGTGCAGAGCTAACAAATTGTTTGCAAATTGTAATTGAGGTTGTTTTTTTTGTTTGTTTGTTTGTTTGTTTTTTATTGTATTTTGTTTTGTTGTTTGTTTATTTATTTTTTTGGTAGGATGTTTTAGAAAGGAATCTCAGGGAGCAATGCCTGGAGGCTATGTGTTTTCCACAACAGCAGGAAGCCAAAGGAGCTCCACAGTAAATTAAGTTGAAATTCAATTTGGCAAGAACCTGGTGATATGATACATACCACAATACATAATTTATGTTTAAATATGTTGCCATACTGTGAGCTAAAAAAAAGTTTAGGAAATTGTCGTAGCATAAAAAAATCCTTTGCATGAATTCTGAATTGAAGAAGTGTATTTTTCTAGTCAGAATAGTGGGATCTAAAGATAGTTTACAAGGCTGTTATCTAGCCATCAGGCTTTAAGCAAAACTCAGAATGAACCACTGTCTGCCACCAATCTTTACATGTAAAATATAAACTAAGAATCAATGTTGAGTTTTTGAGGTAAAGACGATTCAACATCTTCAATATATCAACAGTTTTAACTATACAAAATCAGATATATAGCAATGGACAGATGTCAGATATATGACATTCATTCATTGACAAAAATAATGCACCAAGAAGGAGTTGTTGGAATTTTTATATGTGTGATAAATAAATGGATGGGATTATTCAGAGTGAAAGGATAAGTTAATTGGGGAAATCTATACAATTGAAAGGATCATAGATCCTAAACAGAACCTTGATTTGTCATTAAAGATGATATGGTTCCAGCTCCATTAGTGGACTTTAGGTGGGGAAAGGTGGAACAGCAGTTAGAAGTATTAAGCCCATAATGCACTGCTCCATTTTTTCCAAGTTGCAATTTGTAATTATTGCTTTACTTATGGGCTTAATGTTAAGTTCCTGATCAATACTGAAGAGATCTGGGAAAGGAAGAGATCTGACACACTTAATCCTACAACAGCAGTAGAGGACATTGTTCTGAGAGTCAACCTCTTGTGTGACAGACAGCTTGTAGCTCTGATTAATGCGCTCAGTTTGAACTGTAAAAGGAAGACTGGGAACTACAGGTTTGCCAGATGGAGCTGCAGTAAAAAAGTGATTGCTTTGGGTGGCAACGTGGCTTGGTGGTTAGCATGTTTGCCTCTCGGCGCTGGTGTTTCCATGAGTGGAGTTTCTCCCCATGTCTGCATGAGTTTCCGCCCATATTCCAAAAAACATGGATATCAGGTGAATTGACTGCTCTGAATTGTCCTGGTGTTTGAATGGATGTGTTTGTATGTGAGTTTTGATGCAGGTGCTTGATGAAGTCCTCCAGGCTTTTTTTTTATAACCTATAAGCCATACAGATCAACAGTAAATCAAAAAGGATATGAAATATGTCACTTTATATATAATGTAAGTGAAGTAAAACCTTATACTTTAACACTTCATATGAAATTATGAACACAAATAAGAAGAAAAGCATATAAATGATGAATAACATACACAGTAATAAAAGACAAACAGGGAAATATCTAAATATATATAGTCTAATATTTCACAGACAAAACCAGAGATTAATCTTATCAAGGTCGTGGAGGTTAGAGCCACGACTGCCATGTTTATATGAAACTGTAAAGAAGAACGTATTATAATTAGCTATGTTATTAGTAATGGTCTAAATAAATGTATGTCGAGGGATCAGTCTTATAAGGTGGATAACTGCTGGTTTGGCTTTTTGACTTGGCTAACTGGCAAATATGGGTGTCTGGTTGAGAGCAGACGGCAGTAGCAGGAACACCCAGTCAACATTAATTTACACCAGCATCAACCCAGACAAGAGGGTGGTTCAGTTTCTTTCCAAACCAGCCATTGCTTGAGAAGAACAAAGGCAAAGTAGTGGATTGCCTTTAAATTCCTGTCCTTAACAATGACATGTTAATCCGTAACTCAATATAACAGTCCAAGGACACTTCAGAGCTGAATAAGTTGCTCGGCCCAAGGTACTGCATAGTATCTCACACTGTCACACGGACATGATTTGGAATATCTTTATTCGGCTCATTGTCAGACTGGCTTGTTTTGCTGAGTTAGGCAAGCAAGAGAGAGCTGCGTGAAACAGTTTACAAGGAGAAGTGAGGTGTCAGGATTTTAATGCCTCGGTTAATCTGCTCTCAAAGAGCAGGCTTTTTATATGTGGTTGTCCTTGGTGGAAAGGTTGAGTTAAGGTTGCACTCCAATCCAGCCTGTCTGCTAACTTCAGGTTTTAGTATTCAACACAACGCCTTTAAGACTCACCAAAAATGCATTCAAAGTTTCGTAAAGTTCCATGGCACACAAACCTTTGACTTTGAGAGGATGAAGGTCTGTGAAGCAGCTCTGGGACTTAATTTGAACATATTGTAACTGTCAGATAAAGACTTTGTACATTATTTGCAAATAACATTGTGTAAAAATCAGAAGAGACATACTTGAAACTTGAAAATCCAGTTTATTTAAAATAAATTTGGTCCCACTTTATACTGAGTATTTAATATCATAATTAATGTACTTTAATATTTCAAGTTATAACAGTGTTTTTACTGATTATATATTCACTGTTGTATAGGTTTTACAGTAGAACAGACTGACATTTAGACTTGCAATTATATAAATTACAAATGTAGTGCTACATTTGTAGCAAGAAAAGTAGGAATTCACATGAATGCAGTTACCCTCATATAGTAACACATTTAAAATCATATAAGAGAATATGTGATTTCAGCTGCCCTAACGGACCCCCATTATTACCCCTCCCATAGATGGTGGTCCCATCTAGTTACCTTGTCATTGATGTCCCCCTACATGTCTTGAACGAAGCTTTTGTTGCTAAAACCTCAACTTGTTCAAGTCCTTTGAAACCCCTTCCTCACAGAGCTCCACCTAGTACTTTTGGTATGAGTTTAGGTGAGGTGGGGTGGTGATCATCTAGCATCCTGACCACACTAATGCAATCATTGAATACAATCAAAACCAGCAATGCTCCAAAATCTAGTAGAAAGACTTTTCTGGACAGTAGAGACAGTTACTCTAACGAAAGCTAGAAAAGCTATTTTAAATACCATTTATTACAACAGAAACTCTGAATGTTGGTCACTGATGGTGTCCAAATACATTTGTCTATATAGTGCAAATATAAAAATTTTGAAATCTACACAGGATCTAGGAATCTAGTGCAGATGTTGGAAAATTAGTGTAATGTGGTCATGTGAGCAAACGTAAGTGACATGCAGCAATTTTTTGAACCATCTGAAGTTTGATAATGGAAGATAATTTTTCTAGCACAACCCACTGTTCTACAACATGATTGGTGAAAACAAACAAACAAATAATTAAACAAACAAACAAACAAATAAATAAATAAATAAAAGCTGTAAAAATAGGCCTTCTTCAGGGACCTGGTCAAATATACACTGGTTATATATTTACATAAAACTAGGTAACATATCATTACAACTTTTTAACAGTCTAGGTATCGATGCTAGTTTCATTTATTAAAAAATCTCCCTCCTCCTGCATTAGATTAAACTATATCCAGCTTTTTAATTAAAATTTAAATATTACTACTTCAATAATATTTTACTCTCAAATCCAGGAGCCAGTGCATCTTTAATGTAATAATAATAATAATATATTAATGCCTGCTGAGAGTCGGGGTGAAATGAGTCCATCGACCATCCTGGAGAGGCAGAGTGTGCCGTTACTAGGGCCATAGAATTTTTCATCATTTGCAGATCCAGTGCTCCCAAGATGATTGTTGTCTTGGGTCATTTCTGTTAAACAAGACATAAGATGACCAAAGTCATTGGATTTTTGGCAAAGGGTCAGGGCGTACCAATATTTTATGAAGCTCTGACCTCAGAGGAAATGCATCAGATATTGGATCGATAAAAAGGAAGGCTTTCTGCTGGCAATGGACAGAAGTGTCAATAAGAGACAAATTGAATCCGCCTCATATATTCAGGCTCCCAGTGCACTGATCTCATATTTGCCACTTATTTATTAATTCACACAGAGACAGAGTTATGGACAAATGCATATTTCCCTCCTTCACTGTAGTGCCACTAATGATGCTGTTGGAGAAGCAATAGGGGCACTGCTTTAATGCTGCTCTTGATCTAAAAAAAGAAGTTTACCTTTGAGAAGGTAGCATGATGTAAATTGTAGAAAACTCTTGTTTTTTTACTAGCCTTTATCTACTGTCAGAAACATTCGAATTTTATGTGATATCAGGGTTCACCTTCTTCTGGCTTCAAGCTCATGCTCACTTGACAATGCCCTGACTCCACCTATACCTATACCTATAACTTTTTAAATCAACAGACAAAAATATGCATATTGTGGACATAATCTTTGGTTAAATATCTTTACTTGCATCTTGACCAGACACCTTTGTTACCTATCACAAACCTTTGAAAAGAATTTCAGGTGGATAGTGGCCACTTGTCTTGACAGAACTGATTCAATCAAACGTAAACCAGCCTACTGACTCTATTCTTCAACCATCTTTACACCTTTCTGATGAAGAATTCTGAGGTATTGCTTCTTTTTCTGCATTTTTCCATCCGCAATGTATCAGTTCTCGGCAAAGTACGATGCTCCCACCTCCAGTACGGTGTTCTTGCAATTGAATGCAGTTGAAAACATCTTTGTCTCATCTGACAAACTTTCCTTTAGAAGGCTTTTTTTTTTGTCCATGTGTTTCAGCTGCAAACTTTAGACTTCAGTAAAACTACCCACAGTTTCCAGTTCATGGCAGGCTTGTGCTTTGGTGGATCTTGGTTTGTTCCAGATCATCTGAACCTGTAAAGGATTCATTAGTAAGGCCTTAGTGTGACTGTCCCATCTGCAGGGCCAGTACAATGTTAATCATGACACATTAAGAAAATCAATAAGCACAAATTCAAAAGAATGCACTGGATCAGTGTAGCAGCAATGCAGTGTAGTATTTGTTTCACAGCTTGTAGTTGCATAAGCGTCATTCATTCAGATTCTCTCATAAAGGTTTACAAAGCAGAGGAAATGCGTTTGAAGACTTTGCAACTTTGAAAAAGAACTTTTTAATCTGACTGATAGCTTCTCCTCCTGACCCACGCAGACAAGAGTTTTGAATAGAGAATTTGAATTAAGTCATGAGGGAGGTTAGCTCTTTAAGGAGAAGTACATAAGAAAAATGGGCTTAAATGTGATTATGCAAATCATTGCCCATAGCTTTTTGCATTTCACTTGCAATAAATAAGGGAGTTATGCCATTATCAAATGGATGGAATGCAGGGTACTTATGTGTTTGTTTCCGCGCATCACTCTGCCTCCTTTACATAACCTCAATTATTTAGTTGTTTTTGAGTGGTGAGATGCCACAGCGCTACCTTTCACACAGTTGGCGGTGTGTCTCTGCACTTTTGAAGTTTCACTCTCGGGTTAGTTATGTCTGAACTCATTCAATAGTAATGACGACATCTCCTAAGCCACGTCAGCATGTAAATGCAAAATGTAACTGGTGGGGGTTGTAACATTAACATCAAAGCACATTGTTCTGCTCAACAAAACCAACACACAGAAAAGGCAGTGCAGCTTTTCAGATTAAAGATTTACTGTATGATTGTAGCAAACAGAAGTCCCCCACTGAAATCTGAAATATGCTAATGTAATGCATATATGGAAATATATATATATATATATATATATATATATATATATATATATATATATATATATATATATATATATATAGCAATAAACAAATGGGACAAAATAACAGAAAACCTTAGCGTGCATAACTATTCACCCGCCTAAAGTCAGTGCTTTGTAGACCATCTTTGTGGCAAGACTCTATGACCTTGCTACATCTTGCCACTGGGAATTTTGCACATTTCTCAAGACAAAACTGCTCCAGTTCCTTGAACTTAGATGGTTTCTGCTGGTGAACTGCAATCATCAAGTCTGACCTCAGATTCTCAAGTGGATTAAGGTCTGGGCTTTGACAAGACCATTCCAATATATTTAAACATTTCCCCCTACACCACTCAAGTGTTGCTTTAGCATTGTACTTTGGGTCATAGTCCAGCTGGAAGGTGAACCTCCATTCCAGGCTTGAATCACTTGTAGACCTAACCAGGTTTTTCTAAAGAATGTATCTATATTTAACACCATCTTCCCTTGAACCCTTGACAGTCCCTGCTGCTTAAAAATGTCCCCACAGCATGATGCTGTTTCACATGGTGTTCTTGGGGTGATGAGATGTGATGGTTTTGTGCCAGACTTAGTGTCCGGAAAAAGTTCAGTTTTGGTTTCATCTAACCAGAGCACCTTCCTCCAACACACCTTTTGGCAAACTCAAAATGAGCCTTCATACTTTTGTCTGTAAGTAAAGGCTTTTTTGGCCACTCTTCCATAAAGCCCAGCTCTATGGAGATTACGGTTTCTTGTGGTCATATGGATAGATACTCCAGTCTCCGCTTGGAAACTACCTCTCTAATTAATGCCCTCCTTGCCCAGTCTGAGATTTTTGGTGGGTGGCCCTCTCTTGAAAGGTTTGTTGCAATAACATGTTCTTTCCATCTAATGATTGATTTGATGGTGCTCCTGGGAATCATCAGAGATTTGCATATTTTTTATAAACTAACCCTGACTTGACTTCTCAACAACTTAATTTGTTTGGAGATCTCCTTGGTCTTCATGGTGTTGTTTGCTTAATGGGATTGCAGCATCTAGAACTTTTCAGAAAAGGTGTGTATATACTGACAGTATATGTATGTACAGTGCATTCAGAAAGTATCCACAGCGCTTAACTTTTTGCACATTTTGGTGTTATAGCCTTATTTCAAAATGGATGAAATTTCTCCTCATAATTCTACACTTAGAAAACACATAAATATAACATGTACATAAGTATTCACAGCCTTTGCTCAATACTTTGTTGAAGCACCTTTGGCAGCAATTAAAACCTCAAGTCTTTTTGAATATGATGCTACAAGTTTGGCACATTTGTTTTTGGGAAGTTTCTCCCAATCTTCTTTGCAGAACTTCTCAAGCTCTAACAAATTGGATGGGGAGTGTCGAGGCACAGCCAACTCTAAAGTTGTTCAATCTGGTTCAAATCTGGGCTCAGGCTGGGCCACTCAAGTCACAGTCACAGAGTTGTCACAAAGCCACTCCTTTGTCATCTTGTCTGTGTGCTTAAGGTCATTGTCCTGTTGGAAGCCACCACCATGCTTCACTGTAGGAATGGTATTGGCTAGATAATGAGCAGTGCCTCCAGACATGATGCTTGGCATTCATATATATTTATATTGACCTTTATTTTGGCTTGCTGTATGATTGTTAAAGTGAATGGCATCAACCAAGGATAGATCCAAAAATATCTGTAAGGCCTTCAGAACATTCTAGAAAGAGCATGAGGTTGTAAAGTATATTCCATTTGGAATATATAAAGTGGTGACAGATGTTCTATACAGTGTGAGCTTGTATGTAGCAGTTTTACAGCAATTCTTCAGTAAAACCATGTTTTTCTGTTCTCCATTTCTAGCAACTGATGGAAACTCAGTCAAACTACTACTGTTTACATTCACAGCCAGCAATGTGTCTAACCTCTAGAAGGCCAGCATCTAACATCAGTATAAACCAGATTTCAACATTTTTATGCTAAGCATTGATGTTACTGCTGCTACTGATGGTGATGATGATGAGCTGCTGAAGATGTTGGAGGTGAAAGTGACAGTTCTTTTTTTTGTGATACAATTAAGAAAGTGCCTTTGCTTATCATAAATCTAATACATTTTAGAAAGTGCCCTACTTCACTAAAGCCTAGCCAGAACAGAACAAACTTATTTCACCTAAATTAATTGGATCCATCCATTGGCACTGTTCCAGTGGGACTGTCTCAGCATTTCTGATTTCAAAGTGCGAGTGAACAGCAGCTGTGATCTCACTAATAGAGACAGAAAGCTCAGAAAAGACATTGCCCTTCTACAGAAACTATTTTCAGAATGAGCAACAAGGGATGTTATAGTAATACTGGATGGCATTTCAGCAAATCTCTTTGATTAATATTTTCACACCCTCCCTTATTGTGACAGTCCTTGTGGCGTTGACAGAAGCTAATTAGAGAGAGGGAGAATCACATGAGTGTCCAAGACCTTGATTGGTCATTATTTTTGCATGAGCTGATACTCTATTGTCTGATCTATTGTCAGAAATATCTGACAATAAAGTGAGTTTTGGTGCTTTTATTTGTGAAATAATGACAATGGTCCATTCAGTACATGATCTACAGCTCACATCCTGTGTAAGGCATCAAAATATCTAATATTTCACACAGCATCATCATCCTCATCATTAAGAATTATTATCATCAAGAATCATCATAATCAAGAATCATTATCATGATTCTTGATTATCATGATCAAGTATTATCACCATAATTCAGTTGTTATAATAATAATAATAATAATAATAATTATTATTATTATTATTATTATTATTATTATTATTATTATTATTATTAGTGGTAGTAGTAGTATTAGTAGTAGTAGTATTATTATAGCATCAAAAATTATCATCTAAATCATCATCATCATTTAAACTGTTCATCATTATTACTATTAAGAATGACCAAGAATCATCAAAACCATCATTAAGTATTATTGTCATCATCATCATTAAAAATGTTCACCATCATCATTAAGAATGATCATCAAGAATCATCATATCCATCATTGAGTATTCGTCATCCTCATCATCAACAACATCACATCACCATTATTATTATTGTTGTTGTTGTTGTTGTTGTTGTTATTATTATTATTATTATTATTATTATTATTATTATTATTATTATTTAAGAATTATACTCATCATCCTTATCATCTTGAACCATCATCATCATCATTATCATCTGCACCATACTACACAATTTAGAAGGGGTGTCCACAAACAGTTTTTATAGTCTTATAAGTTTGAAAAGTGCTCACTAAATATGGACAGCTTGTGTCAGTTTTTTAAACATCTACACAAGTTAGGCATGCATATCACACTTACAAAAGTAATTTTTTATTTAGTCTTATTTAGGCAATGATAGCATCTATGGCACTGCTCCAAAGAACCCGATTGAACACATTTATTTTTAAGTGAGTAGAGTAGTTAATGGGGGCAGTGCCCTACAAAAGCTAATTTTCTCCATAAAATGTTTATGACCTATGAAATGAGAACCTTGGAACATTGAGAGCTTTCTACTCAAAGCTCCATATGCCTGCTTTAATGAAATTATGGTATATATTTAGCTGGAATGGGAGATGCATTTCCATATGGAAGCAGACAGTGGCAGCATACAGTAATTGCACTGGTTTGTGGAACCTCATTGGCATCTTTTTGTCAAGTTTATGTATAAGCCATTTACGTTGCATGAGACGCAAGTAGGCATGTCACTAAACATGCTGATAAATGAGCATATCTAAACTCCAATTATGTGAATTACACTGGCCAACATGGCCTCACGTTGCCGCGGTTATGTTCACAGGCCTCCAGAATTAAACTACTGGAGCTGTGAATTGAAAAACCATTTAACATTCAGGAGAGGGGCTGTAAAAAGGAACTAGCAATGAAAAAAAATGGAACAAGCCCAGAGCCAAGGGGGTTGACATATGTTAATATGTTCTTTGGCTACACTCTAATTTTCACGTCCATGCACACACGCCTGGGGCGGCTGAGACTTGTACGTTAATTATACATGTGCATTAGCAACAAAATAAAGCAATGAATCGTGAAGTTCTTAGCATTCGGGAGGTGGCCGTAGAGCTACCATGGAATCGTCCAGTGCAATCAACAATGTCCTGTTTTTATTTGAGTGACCCATAAAGGTCATATGCATCCATTACAAACTAGCATCCCCACCATAACAGCATATATTTCATTAACTTTGGATGCAGGACATTATCACGGTGTGACACGATCATCTGGGACTCCAGGTTTATACAGTAGAAAACATACACTTGACTGCACTTGAACATGATACTGTGCAGATTATAAACCCCTTTAGCCCCAAGGGTCTGTGTAAGGGTTCACACTTAAGTACCTTGGTCTGGTAACTGCAAAGTATACACAGTATATATATACACAGTATATATATATATATATATATATATATATATATATATATATATATATATATATATATATATATATATATATATATAATATATTGACTGAACATAATAGTGCAAGTCAGGTAGTATCAACATAATAAAAAAATATTTAAAAAGTAATACATATAAAAGCAACACATATAATATATGATTACCTTTTAAAATGTTTTGAGATGCACTGTTTGTGTCAGAGTGTGAAAACATTAGGACACTTTTGTCATTTGTTTTACAAAATTAAACATATTTGGACAATACTGAGAGAGGATGGGTGAATAATTGTCTTTTAAATCATTGTATGTAATTCATAAAAATGTAACTAAGGTAGAACAATTTGATCTTGCTTATAAGATCACATTGCTCAGAGTTCTCTGAGGCCTTTGTGGATGCAGATGAGCCTGTGAAGGGATTTACAAAGATAGCAAAACAATTAGAAATCATAGCCATTTCACTAACCCTAAATATATTACAAATGAAAATATATCCAACATGACCCGGCCAGGCCATTCTGACTAGTTCAGCCCAAGAACTGACCACAAGATAAAAAAGTATCCAGCCATGTCATCATCTAAAATGTTATCATGGGACCTACAGATTGCTCTTGCCATAGTTGAGGGCAAAATACTACCATCAGAAAGAGACAAGACAAGCTTGATTTTCACAGAGACTTGCAAAAAGGTTTCTTGCTCACTCCAAAGGCACTGGATGAAGCTCAGTCAGTGATTTATACTCCTCTAGTTAAGGCCCTGCATTAGGCATGGTGACCCTAGGTTCATGTTCAGCTGCTCCAGGCCATTTTATTTCATTACCAATGCTTTTCTCTGGACACTACACAAGTTGTGTATCCACTGTTGTTGGTTAGTGAATTAGGCCCGATGACTTTATCACTGTGAAGATCCAGTATATGAACACTGGGACACCTGCTCATTCATTATTTCTTCTAAAATCGATGGTATTAAAAGGAATTTATCCTGTTGTTGTTGGAGTAACTGTCTCTACTGTCCAGGAAAGGCTTACCACTGTATTTTGGAGCATTGCCATGAGGATTTGTTTGCATTCAGTGACAAGAGTTGTTTGATGATCACCACCCCACCTCATCCCCAAATCTTAAAGTAAATGCACCCAAGCACACTGCCTTAAGTGGTATCAATCTTGTGTGAAACGCACAAGGCGTTCTGGGAGCAGAGGTGGCTGTCAAGATCTACTCCCTCACAGTGAGTCAGAACAGAGAGAGCGCCCTAAGCTGGATTCTGTTCATTACAGCATAATTAATCCACACCAGGCTGCTGCGTATGTGGGTGCTGATAACAAGGAATTGTGCACAACCATTCACACACTTTTTTTTTTCCTTCCCTCTCTCTTATGTTCTGCATGGCTTGAGGTAACACACCATCATATTACTCCAGCAGCCGGCGAAGCATCATTACAGTCAATCTACACAGCCACACGTGCCAAGGTCATAATGACCTGGATGTGAGATATGTACACAAACGTGTGAGCCGTGATATCTTGAGGTCTAATCTAGATGTGTGATATGTGACTAAAATATTGAATGGCATTAATTACAGCACCAGGCCTCAGTGCCAGATCCATCTATATGAAGAGTGCTTAGTCATGCTCAGAATCTCATGCTCCTTATTATTGCAGCTTGGAGAAAACCAATTCCCACTTTTGACCATGCAAATGCTTCCAACTGACATGAGCCAGGGGCTCAGACCTCTCATCTCGGCTGAAATGAAAATGCTAAATTCTTAAAACAGTAGTGTTAGTCACACATATGCTGCTAATTAAGTGACTGGGATGAGCAAACTGTTTTAGGAAAATTAAGGGTAGTTTATTTGGGAACATGCAATCTAAAGGCAATGTTTTTTTACAGAATCATGCCAACACCAAAACATTAATGTGTGACTTCAATAAAGCAAGAAATTCAATTAAAAAACAGCTTTCAACTAAATTTAATCCTAGTTTAATTCAAAGCAGCCATCCGGGCACTGTTTACTGCTCTGTCCATTTGTATATGCTTGACCTGCGTGCTTGACCTTCAACTGATCAGTGAGAGGGGATGAAGCTGATGACATTACTGATCCAGATACTGGGTTATAGAGGAAAACAAGAAGGAAGGGGCTGTTTGCTCTTTCTTTCTTTCTTTTTTTCTTTCTTTCTTTGTTCAGCTTTCAGGAAAAAATATCATGAAAAGGGATACATACAAAACAAAAATATTCACTTATTTGTATTAGGACTACTGCCAAATATTTTGAGGAATTCATTGTACATGTCCTTGTCGGTCTAATCATTATAAATAAATCACCAAAGGTATTGCATTTTCAGCTCAAAAACACTCAAAATGATTCATTTTCAACAGAAAGCTGTGAGCTGTTTTATTGTCCTTAAAAGCAAACACAAACAAACAAACAAACAAACATCTATATATTTGAGTGGCTGAAGATCTCCTGAGAATAACATTAGCCCTGTTTCCTATAAATATCTTTAAAATGTTTAGGTGAATAAATGATCATCAAACTGAAAATATCCAACAAGACTGACCTAGGAGCCATTCAGATAAATTGTTGTAAATGTGTTGGTTATAGTGGGTTTTTTTTTTGCTTTGGCAGAATATTACAACAATAAGAGTAGAATAAGAAGTTGAGAAAGATAGTGTAATACGAGATTTTAAAGGTACTTATGTATACAAATATCTACATTTATCCACTGTTCTGTGTTCTTTGTCTGTTTTATTCCTCTTTTACTCTGGTTTAGAGGATGGGGACTGGTTTCAGTAGAGGGTCTCCAGAAATTTAAAGGGCAATTGTGACTGCAGAAGTAGAGGGTGTCATTCCAGTGATCCTGTGAGTCCTATGCCCTCAGTCTCCGAATGATCAGACCAAGCACCCAAGATCAGTTGTTAGCTTTAGCTTGCTTAAATGTACATTTCGCTGGTGTAAAATTGTGCTTTTTGTACTTTTTCTTCTGGTTTCTGTTAAGGAGCTAGCTTCACATGTTTTGTGCTCTTGTCTGTAATGTCTTTCAATCTTAAAAAAGATGCCTTTAAACTAAACAAACTGAAAGAAACATTCCTGGCATGTTGCCAAATATTGTTTAGTTTGGTGTATTTATTCTGGTGGTTGAGTTGGTGTTGTCTTTTTTTTTTTTATCTATGTACAACCTCCACAACTATCCCTATACATGAGGTTGTAAAATTCTAACTATTAAAAGGTCTGAATTATGAATTACTGTTAAGATGTGGGCATCACCAGGTATCAGGTAATGATCAGCTGATTACTTTCAGTTAAAATTTCAGGGTGAAATTAAAACATACAGTATGACAATGCATAATCAAGTCAGGTTTAGTAAAGGACATTTACAATTCGTTTCAGTTAAACTTTATTGTTATTTATTAATTTGTGACAGTAGTGCAAACACAATGCAAGCTGCACAGAGGTGTACATAGACTGGATCTGGTGTTTTAAATAGGGATGGAATGAATTTCGAATTCGATGACATTTGAACTTCGACTGTTTTTAGCAGATTCGAATTCGACGGATGTTTTAGGGCCATTTTTCCTTGAATGCGGATTTGAAATCGCCGCCGGTATTTAAAACAGAACCATACATACCGTCAGGTCCGGACAGCATGAAGCACATGTAGATATAAACACAGCACTTTAATGGGACAAATGCGTTAAACAGAGTCAAACAGTCCAGATCAATAACAGGCAGGAGAGACAAAACCAGACTGGACAAACCAGAGACGGAGTCGAAAAACAGGCGAAGATCAAAAACCGGCAGAATAAACACAGGACGAAACGAAAGACAGGATCAGAAAACGGAACCAGCTCAAACAGACACACTGATAACGATAAACATGGGTAGCGCTGAGGGCTGTGAGGCAAAGCTAGACACTGAACAGGTTGAAAGACTGGATTAAAGTCTCTCCGGACCAGGTGAATACAATTAGAACTCCGGTGATCGGGAACGTGAGTAAGTCACATGATCAGTCAGGTAACAAACTGAAGGATTATGGGAATTGGAGTCCGGAGAGACTGAGGGGAGCATGACACATACAGGTTGATTTTCGGCCTGCAGGTCATCTTTTAAAGACCACCAATGTTCATCTGAATTTAATGGTGAATGTTATTTACTTTATACTCCCACTTTACATCAATAAATAATGATATTGGCCAAATGTGGTAAGAAAAAAAAAGTGTAAAACACAAAACAGTAGTAAACATGAACAGTTCTACACTACTAGTTGAGATATATCTTCTTTGTGTAAGAATGCCCAATTAGTTAATTACATGAAAATAAATGATTGATAATTTTATGATTCAGTGTCATTTAAACAGCATGATGAATTGTTTAAAGTACACCGTGAGTCCATGACTACCTGTGGCTGATGGCCTGTTTAAGCATCATGTATTTGTGTTGAAAAAATACAAAAATATAAGCACAAATGGGCTTATAGGGGTTTATCGGGTGGTCTTGGCCCCGTGTTTACCAAAACCACATTTGCATTCGACGGATTTGTAGCTAAAAAATTTGAATCCGACGGATGCAGATTTTCCTCAGCTCTGTCACATCCCTAGTTTTAAACACCAGTGTTGGTGTTGTAAGCATATGTCAGGTAAACAAGAATGTGCTGCAAGTATAGGAGTAGCAGCTTGGTGTTCAGCTAAATATAATAACAGCACAGTGTATGGCCTCTAGAGCAGCTTCAAGGCCCAACAATTCCTTCACTCCTTCAGTTTCAGTTAAGTGCAGACATCAGAGTGGATATGATGAGCAAACTGAACAGAGTGAGAAGATCAGAGTGATCAGTAGCAGTGTGTATGTGTGTATTCAAGTTGTGGTTAATGTTGCTGGTGGGAACAGTTTAACAGTGTGTGGGGAAGGTTCTGATGTTCATGTACCTCTTTCTGCATGGTAGGGGTTGGAACATGGAGTGGTTGGTGTATGTAGAGTCAGAGGAGGTGTTGATGGCTTTCCTCTGACATCTCTTGTTGTAGTGGTTCTATATAGGTAGGAGGGCAACTGCAATGATGTAGTGGGCAGCTTTCACCACCCTCTGCAGGGCCTGTGTTCAGCAGCAGTGGCATTGTTGTTTCAGACCTTGATGCAGCTTGTCAGGATGCTCTCCACAGTGGACCTATAGAAGTTACAGAGAAGTGGTTGTGGCAGATTGACTCTCCTCAGCCTCTGGAAGAAGTGAAGGCATTGTTGGGCCTTGAAGCTGCTCTAGAGGCCATACACTGTACTTTCCATTCTAAAGTGAACAATTAGCTCCTTGGTTTTGCTGATGTTGAGACAGAGGTTGTTGTCAGTCCTTCATAACAGTTGGTGATTTTGCCTATGAGTGTTGTGTCGTCAGCAAAATTGACAATGGTGTTGGAGCTGTGTTATGTGATGCACTCGCAAGTACACTGTGTACACAATTTACAGTGCATAGAATGCAGCCTTGTAGGCATCCTGTGCTGTGTGTGAAGATGGGGGAGGTGTGGTCAATGCAGGTGAGGAAATCCATGATCCAGTTGCAAAATGAGAGACTTATTCCAAGAGTTTGAGTTTGGAGACAAGTCTGGATGGGTTGTTAAATGCAGAGCTAAAATCAAAAAACATCATTCATGACATGGGTGTTAGGTCCCTCTAGATAACTGAGTGCAGTGTACATTGCCAATGAAACTGCATCAATAGTAGATCTGTTAGCTACTGATTGGGAAGTGTGTGTTAAAAATGCTGGAGCAGCCTCTCAAAGCACTTAATCACTTTGGGTGTGAGAGCAATGGTAGTCATTCAGACAGGAGGTTGTTGGTTTCTTTGGAACTGGGATGATGGTAGTGGTTTTACAACAAAGGAATAGTAAACTGTGATGGAGATATTAAAGATATCCATTAAGGTAACAGCAGCACATGTTGACACATGTTTTTAGGACTCAACCTGGGATTCCATCTGGGCCTGCTGCTTACCAAGTAGAGCCCTGCATCAATGCTCTCCTCACTTTTTCAGTGGTTAGTATGAATGGTACATCTGAGGTGTGGGGCAGGGCAGTGGTGGTTAGCGGCTCTAGGTCACTGGTCTCAAAATTGGCACATTTCAGTCAGTACATTCAAAGCAGTCTTGTAACACAGACTCTGCTCCTTCATGCTATAAATGCACTGTCCTGAATGTTGCTTTTACTTGTTTCAGCAGCTGGGCTTAGGTCTACTGCTCTAACCCTCATTGATTTCCCTGTAACAGGAATAACCCAGCATGTTTTTCTCTTATTTCAAGGAAAGGGGACATGCTGATGGAACTTGGGGGGCACTGATCTGAGATCAGTCTGGTTAAAATCACCTAAAAATGCTGAGTGCAGACTTTGTGTTATGGTCACATTCAGTCCACCAACATTTGTTTTGAATGATGAGCCTGTGTAGTTGGTGCAATGCACTTTAAGCTGGTATACTGTCATGTATCTGTGATTCAGTAATAATCAAATTAGAAGTTTGTCCAACTGGTTCATTAGCAATCTGACAATTGCAAGCAGTAGGCTGGGAAGAGGTATCCTGATTAGTTTCGTTAGCCTCACTCGGACTTTGCATTCCTTGCATTCCCTGCTTCTGTTTATGGTTGCACGACCAATGTCACTTGTGATCTAAGTCAAGGCCACTGATTGATGCAAAGCACTGGGTTGGTACAGAGTGAGATTGGCAAACAGTAGGTGGAACGTTGAGTTCGTAAAGCATTTTCCAGTGTCCAGTAATAGACAAACAGTATGCTATATACAGAGTAGTGCATTGGTGTGTTACTAAGCAGCTGCTTCCTAGTACATTTTAAGGAATTATAATATTGTAAAGTATGCATTTGTGTTTGTAATTTCCTTTAAAATGTGTCATATACTTTATATTTGTTAAATGTTAAGTGTTTGTTTTACAAACACTGTGTTGTGTAACACTGATCAGTATGACATTCTGATCAGAAATGTCAGGTTAGTGAGCTGAACAGACAACATGGGTTTGCGGAAGTACTTGCTGGGTTGTGGATTTAATGAACAGGAAACACACCAGACATGTAAATACTCAGACAACTAACAACATTGACCATCACAACAAGACAAGTACACAATAAGACTGACAAGGACGGACTGAAACAGAAGCACTTTAATAACTGGACATAATTACCAACACCTGGACATGATGACAAAAGAGACACAGCTGGGACTGGGCAGACACAGGATATGTTCTCAGAAGTACAAGGGGAGAAACACAAAACAAAGACCAGAGATGAACAGGATTGGTACGTGACAAGGAATCTAGATTAAGAAATTATTAGAATATTTCAATTGAAAGTAATTTACTATTCACGACTGCTGACTGTTGGGACAAGGTTTAAGGAGTCAGATGTTGAAGCTTTGAAATTTGCACCTGGCAAATTATTGTGAACAAACTACTTAAGGTCTAAGATCTTGATAAAAGCTATTTCAGAGCCTGTTTGCACCTCACTCCTCACAAGAAAAATTCTTACAACTTGTACAGGTGCAGGTATTCCCAAGCTGTCCCCTTAGCTAGCAATGCTTCATAAACACAGTTCCATTGCTCCACATCTCAGTGCCAGACAGCTTTTATACCCCTCTAAGCCTATCCCTTGCATTAGGCATGGAGCCAATAGATGCATTATTTATCTGCTCCAGAGAGTCAAGTGTGTGTTTGTGTGTGTGTGTGTGCATTTGCACAACTGTGTCAGCAAAGGGTGCAACTTAAATTTTAATGTCCTGCTTAACTTTTTGTAGAGTACATTTTGAGTCACTATATGGAGGTGTTGAACTTAACCTGATTGTGCCATCTCTACCAATTGTTAGAGGTGTATTGATCTAAAAAATGCATTAAAAATACACTAGTGGTCACTGTGTCTTTCAATAGTATGCCATTTCAGTTCTGATTCATAGTGGAACTCAGCAAGAAGTAAAGCACTCTACACATGCATATGGTTTTTGGTGGAATCTTCAAAGATAAGCATATTTTTTTCCAGTACATTATAGTTTCAGAGGTTTTGATTAACATATTTTTTTCTTTAACTTTATGCAACAGAAATAAATCCAATAAGATTAAAATACTTTTTGAAAAACACATGTTACCAAATGGTCTAATGGTCTCTTTAGGGTAAAGGTGCTATGGTAACAAACTGACATCTGGTATGCCAACATACTATTAGATATATCACATATAGCAAATTACATTACATAGTTTATAACCTTTTTGGTTTTGTTTTACAGAAAGCAGATGGACACCAAAACATCATATGATGCAAGACCACAGGCTGCCCTGGCCATCATACCAGAAAATCCTCAAGAGTCTGATGTTGATGCTGCTGATGATGACCAAATAGAGGATCCTGATTATCTACCCACACAAGCAGAAGAGTCTGGAGAAACATCTTTTGAATCCATTGATGTCTCTGCGTTGATGAGTTGGGGGATCCAATCAGGACCAGCCCACAAGAGATTGAAAATTTTTTGCAATATTACTCTTCATGGGATCGAAACCATGAAAATACCCATGTAGACTACTGGCACTATGAGTCACATTTTAGCACGATAGCTGATATTATACAGAGGAAATGATTCAGGCTGTTCTGTCAGTTCATTCATTTCAATAATAATCACCAATGACAGTCCAGATTGATTTTTCAAAATTCTTTCCCCTTTTTGAGATGCTTTATGAGCAGTGCCTCCTCATCCCGTCTACAAGCAAAGTGTTGATAAGGTCATGGTGGCATATAAAGGCACAAAGGCTGGCACTGTTCGCCAGTATATTTCCAACAAATCAGACAAATCAAGTGACTCTTTAAATTGTTCTTCTTGGCCTGTTCATCTGGATTCATCCATGACCTGCTGTTCTATCAAGGGGCATCCACATTTTTCAATATTACCCTAAGTGAGCTGACTCTAGGGGCCAAACTGTTGACAGTGTTGTGCAAAACCATGACTCAACCATGGCTGTCATTTTTTTCTGTGACAGCTACTGCACCAACTTCAAGTTGATCCAGATCCTGCAAGCAAACTTAGGTGTCAAATGTATTGGCGCCATTTGACCCAGCTGCATCAGCAGAATACCCTTGATTACAGACGAACAGAGGATGTTTTTGTTTACAGGTCTTTAGATGGGGTGATCGCAGTGAAATGGTTTGACAACAAATGTGTCAACCTTCAGAGCAATGCCTGTGGAAACACACCTCTTTCCACTGTCAAATGGTGGAGCAAAGCTCAGACATAGATTGCTATTGATCACTTATTCATGCCTACAATGAACATATAAGGGGCATTGATCTTTGTGATATGCTGCCATGTCAAGGAGATGGGACTTTGCACTGTTTGGATACATCCTTAACCTGTGTGATCTGGCTGGTCTACAAGAGAGACTGATCTACTGAATGAGAAACCAATGCCTTTAAAAAGGTGTTGCAAGGCAGTTGCCCACACTTTGAAGCAAGTAATCAAGACAGCGTCTAAAGTTGGCCAGCCAGCATCCTCCTCTCCTCCATTGATGTCTCAGAAGAAACACTACATCCCACAATCCTCACAACCAGATGTGTAATATGGGAACCATGGACACATACCACTTAACAGTGTCAAGCAACGGTGCAAATTCTATCCAAAGGGTGAGTCAAGATGGAAGTGTGAAAAATGCATCACACAAAACAACAATGCTTCATAGCATACCACATAGCATTGCAACAGCTTTGTCCACCAGGCAGTCAGTGCAACAGCTTTGTCCACCAGGCAGTCAGACTCCTCAACGCAAAAGACTGGCCTGAATCCCCCCCACCACCACTCCTCACACCCACACACACACACAGGGACTGAACTGGGACTGAAACTTGAACCCCACACCACTCCTCACACCACAAAGACCGCACCAACACAAAGACTGGACTGTAACCACCCAGCACTCTACACACACACGCACTCAGCACACAGAGACTGGATCATCCCCATCCTTATAAGCAATATTTGCTGCTCACTAAGAACTATTATTTCTACCTCAGTAACTGCTGTTATCATGCACATCTATATGTTACAGTATGTTATATATTTCCTGCACCTTATTCCTACCACTCATTTCACTTCATTGTACCACTCGGGGGCGGCATGGTGGCGCAGTGGGTAGCGCTGTTGCCTCACAGCAAGAAGGACCTGGGTTCAATCCCCGGGTGGGGTGACCTGGGAAGTTTCTGTGTGGAGTTTGCATGTTCTCCCCGTGTTCGCGTGGGTTTCCTCCGGGTACTCCGGTTTCCCCCACAGTCCAAAGACATGCATGATAGGTGAATTGGTGACTCTAAAGTGGCCCTTAGTGTGTGGATGTGTGTGTGCATGTATGTGCCCTACGATGGATTAGCGCCCTGTCTAGGGTTGTTTCCCGCCCTTGCGCTCAGAGTTGCCGGCTGGGCACCGGCTCACCCGTGACCCTATTCAGGAATAAGCGGTTTGGAAAATGAATGAATGAATGTACCACTCGGTATTGTACTGTCCTGTCCTGTCTGTTAAACCGTCTCTTGTTTACTGTATTTATTGTATTTATTGTTTTGCACTTTGTCATCCTATTGTATTGCTTCTCCATGTTGCACCTTGGTTCCGGAGGAACACAATTTCATTGCACTGTGTACCTGTACTCGGTTGTAATGACAATAAAAAAAGCATTGACCTTGACCTTGACAAGAAATAAACTGGATCCAATGCTAAAAAACTGATGCACCACCACACAGATGAGTAAATATGTCTAAAGGTTAGTATGTTACTGCACTTTATTTATTTGTGTCATGTTTTGATTTTGGCACAAACTGTGATTGCTTCCATTTGGTAGAGGTGTATATTTTGTAAACTGTGGGGTATATATATATATATAATATATGTATGTGTGTGTGTAAAATACTATTGCTTTTTTTCCTTATGACATTAAAGGGTTACAACAGCTGTATGCATTCATTATATTCATGGGGTGTCTTACTTGTCTACCATCCTGCTGTTTCTGTTGTTTTCGATGTGTTCTACTCCTCCCTACCAAGTTCATGACCTTCTTCACAGTCATTTTCTCATCTGTCCCACTTTCAGTGACCCTCATTTTGATGCTGACTTTTCTTTTGTTAATTGGCATTTGAAACTAAAGTAACTGTCTGAAAGAAAGAGAAAAGTTTGGACTTTGATGAACTGAGCTTTTTGTTCTCTTCAGTGCTGCTGATTTCTGTTAAACTATTTCTAGCTGGGTGGTGTGAGCGCTCTGCTTATTCATTTCTTGCTAATGTCACCCCTGGTTTGCTCACTAGGGGCTCAGACAAATCTCTGTAAAGCCGTTTGTGACAATTCCTGTTGTTGAAAATGTTAGAGTGACATGAAAAATGTAGGCAACTACTGTACAACATTTGTAGTTTAGTGCTTATGTTTAAAATATCATCTTTGTTTGTTTCTAATTAAAAGTGAAAAAAAGAAAGAAAGGTGTGCCATGCAAGTTCGGTCTCTCCATGAAATGTAATCTCTCAGGGCCTGTTAATGCCTGGCATTAACTTGCATTTTTTGTTGATGTGCTCACCTTCCGATTTCACATGCCACATGAATGCCAGGTGTAAACACCCCCAAAACACATGGTGATAAGAGATCAATCAGATTACTTAGCTAAAGAATGCAGCACTGACCTGTCGGAATGCATATGGGGTTTTCTGCATTGAATGTAGGTGCAATTGAATATGGTGTCACTTGTGTGTTCACATGGAAAATTCTAATCTGATGCTACTGGTCACAATTTTCTTTTTTTATTCCTGGTACACATGTGGCACTCTGGATCAATGAATGTTAAATGCCTGCACAACTTTGGAAATTGAATGTCTCATTCATCTGGCACCCACTATCATGTTTTTCTTGAAGTTAATGATAATTCAACTATAATTAATGCTGCCTTGCCATGAGCAAGCTGGCTGGTGTTCAAAATTACAAAATAAATCCTTACAACTTATATGGGTGTTTTACATCTGTTATTCTACAGAGCATTAGGATTAAAGACTATTCTGATTCTGAAAAACTAGCTTTAGTCAAGCATGATCTTGGTTCCTGGCAATGGGCGTCTTTCTCTCCTTGCCAACCTCTGTGCCAGTATAAGATATAACATGTAAAACTGATGGATATCATACATACATTTATATTTTCAGAGTTTTGAAAAACAAACAATCAATCAGTAAAGAAAATAATCAGCAGATTAATCCATAATGAAAAAAATAGCTGAAGTCAAATGACCTCTGTCTCATGTCCAGCTTTATTAATGTATTTATTAATTTCTAAATTTCATATACTTCCTTTATAAAATTGTTTCAAATGTTTACCTATAGAAAAACATATGATCTATCAAAATAATGCATTAGCTTTTATCCTTTTTAGCCTTGCTTTCATATTGTCTTAAAGTAAACATTTTATTAAGGCTCAAAAGCCTTTGTCTAGTGGGCTGGATTTATGTTATTGGTTTTTGAGGATATGAATAAAATGAGTCAAGACTATTATGTAACAGTTCTGGGGTTTTGGAATTGGGTCATGTTACAGCTCTGTTTTGTTTCTGCTGGATTTTTGAAGGGGGTTCACAGTTTGCTACTTGAATCCACTAAACACTTATTATTATTCACTATACATCTTTAACAGTAGCAAGGCTATTACAGATTACTTAACAACTTGACACAGTTTGAGGCAAGTAGGCATGAAATTGGTCTACATTAGCCATTAGTGTCTCTCATGGAACAGCTAAAGAGGCCAACTCCACACACCAGATACAGATACTGTATGCATTGTTTGTTTGATTAACTGACTGCATTTTGAACCAGTGGGGGTAAACAGTACAGATTAGATTTTCTCATACTACCCCTTGTCTCCCAATGTCTTGATAGTTTAACATGGTCTTTTCATTTCAGAGACCTAATCACATATTTGCTATCTCAGCATCATCTTTGTGCGAGAGCACTGCTCTGCTCAGGGAATCGGCTGCAGTTCTTTGACTTTCATGTCGTCTCCGTGAAGCGACGGCTGGGGCTGGATGTTCCTCGACAGGTCTGCGCTGGTGGATTCATCCCTGATGACAGGTGTTTGATTGTGGGCTATGATGAGAGACGGCTCTGGCTTGACAGTGGCACCGCTCCCCGAGCTGACAATCTGAATTAGGTGAGTCCGTGCCTCCGAGCCCTGAGCAAGCATTGGGCCACGCATACACACACATACACACTTTGGAGTCACTTCCTGAGCTCTCAAACTCCCATCACAACTAGCCGCCAGACTCGCTGATGCAACATGAGGGCCAGGGACCTTATCGCTTGGCGAGGCTGCCACTGTCTTACACACTGCAATAATGGAAGAGTGAGATAAGTTTCATAGTTTCATAAGCCTCGTTCTATTGCTTTCTCACAGCAGAATAACTGTTTCACAGTTTACTAATGCATTTCAGGGAATTAGAATATTGTGAAAAATGTATTTTATTTTTCTTTTTTCTTTTGTATTTTAATGCATAAAATGTGTAATGTCATATATGTATATTGTATTCACTCATCTAATTTAAAATATTTCAAGCTCTTTTATTTATTTATTTTTTACTGAGAATAAATGAGAATAAATGGTGAAGTTAGATTCAGGTGTTTTCCATTAATGGGATGACAATCAAGTGAGTGGCCCTGTTTAATTTAAAGAATAGGTGTCTAACAAGGTCTGATCTTTACAACATGTTTGTTGTAAAGCAAAGGAGCTTTCTAAGAGCCACAAAAGATCTCTAAAGAGTTTGGTGTGTAATGTTCTGGGAGGTCACAAAGGAAACCCCTATGCATCTAAAGGCCTCACATTGGCCAATGTTAATGTTCATGAGTCCACTATCAGTAGAATACTGAACACTTCTTCTTAGCTTCTAAATTAAACAGGAATCCCACGCAACTGAGTCTGCAACTTGTCTCCCATTGATTGAAACCTATAAATGATGATAAAGGTTCACATACTTTTGCAGCTCACAGGCATGTAATATTGGATCATATTTTCTCAATTAAGAAATAAACTAGTGTAATATTTTTATCTAATTTGTCTAAGTTGGTTCTTCTTACAGTATCTACTTTCAGGTCGTGTGAAACTCTGATGCAGTTTTAGGTCAAATTTTGGTTGAAATAAAGAAAGCATCATATCTATATGTATGAATTATTTCTGTGGTCATGGATAATTTATAGTCTTTTTATATCTTGGGAAATAGTGAAAATAAACAAATAAATAAACTAGTTTTTTATCTAAACTACTGACTGTTAACTGTATGTCAGTGAAATCTGAAATTGCACACGAGACCTTCTTTATCTCACTACAAAAACCACAATGCCAGTGCTCAAATGTTAATCCGTTCACTGCACAACTCAGCTTTAACATTAATGTTAAAATGTTCTGCATTTATAAAAAAAACATCACAACAAATGACAAAAGTTAAAGAGAAACATGCAGCGTTGGCCTCCGCAAGAGCTCTCGAGGCGTCCTCAATTTGTTCCGGAGCACGCTGATGAGTTTTGACATTCCCTTTTTTCATTATTTGTGATTCAGTCTCAGGTAGACAGCGCTTTGCCTTCACCAGACAGCGTTGCATCACCTCCCCCCGCTCCTCTGAACTCGTCTGCCTGTGCTCCAGTGGGAGACATTGTTCTATCAAAAATTGAACATCATCCTGGATGCTTGAATGGAAACGTCAGCTGCACTCACTGTGCTCTTGATATGCTACCAAGGTGTTTTCAGCTGCATTAGCAGAGTATTTTATGGCACATTTAGTCTCAGTCTTAGATTGACCGAGTTGAAGTCATGTTTAGGTATTTTTGATCATCAGAACATGAAATGGATAAAACTAAAAGCCTTTATTTAAAACAATAACAAAAACAAAAACAAACATTTTGTTCAACAAAAATAGTAATATTCATAAAACATTTATACAACAAATACATTTAAAACAGTTTTCTATTAAAATGAAATATATCTTAATAACACAGTGTAAATAGTAACCTTCTTGCAAAAAATATTAATACATAATACATAACTGGACATAATGTGAATCTTAGAGTTATAGTTTATATGGGGTCAGAAGTCATGATGCAGAGAAATCTGGAACCAAGTTTTGTTCTTCTATCTCACAAATACTCTTACACTACTAATCTCAGTGTTTATGCAGGGAGTGATTATTAAATTACATTGCATCTGTATTCACATACAATTGTTATCTCAGAAAGTCTGTATTATCTTACAGAAGCTACATTTCAGTTGTGCGAGCATCCACTTGTCTTTTTCATGAGTGTCCTTTTTTGCTTTTGAATAAAAGACAGGTTTTAATAGATGGATTTCAATACACATTTATAAGTGCACTTGTATATACTATGTATTCCAACATTTCCAAATAAAGCTGAAGCATAAACTAGGTGGCCGAACTGCTTAGTCAGTTATGCCCCAAAGATAGTGCTTTCTAAGCAAGGAACGTTGAGCCTAAGGAGTGAGTGTATGACTAATTCAGGTGAAGAATATGGGTTTATTTATTTAACAGTGATGAAGATTTCAGTTATGTTGTCAAAATATTATTCTCAAAGTTCCCTTGATATTTAATATTTTTTAAAATTGACATTAAATATACATTATCATACAGTACAGTCAATTACTGCCTGTCAAACAACAGAATGTGCTGTCAGATAAAATACACATATCAGGTAGACACACTTAGACATACTTAATGTTTAATGAATTAATATTTTCCCTGAAGTATTTTTATGACTTCATACATGCAACAGTGTATTTTACTTCAAATACAGCCTGACAGCTCCACAGCAATGCTGCCAAAGCTTTCAACAGAGCACTGAGCTCCATTATTCGGTGAGCTGTATGAGTTAATTGTTCTATTGATGTGAGAGGTTGGGAGAAGTGTGCCATTAATTATAAGAATAATGTCACTTGAGTGGCTCTGATCACTCTGTTATTAATGAACAATTAGTTTCAACAATATTTCCCAACATTTGGCCTAAAGGCAGTCAGACTGTTAAAATCAGTTAGGGTTATGGCTTCTTTCTGTGAATTTTTGGGATGCCCATCACAACCTCATTCATTCATTGATTCAATCTCACCAGTACAACCTAAATTTTTAGAAAGCCTTTGTTATCATACTTTGTTGTTTGATCGATTTACAATAATAACTTGGATGCTTAAGCTGTAAATGCTAGAAAATAGACTCCAAATATCTTCTTCTTTTGGGCTGCTCCATTTAGGGGTCGCCACAGCAGATCATCTGCGTCTCTCTTGCTCTATCCCCTGCCTCCTCTACTGTTACACCAACCATCTCCATGTCTACCTTCACTACATCCATAATAAACCTTCTCTGAGGTCTTCCTCTTCTCCGTCCGGGCAGTGTCAAGAACGGGCGGAGGGAACAGACGACTAAGGGTGCAGAGGTAAACACTGGGGTTGTAGATTTTATGTATAACACGAAGCACAAGACAAACTGAATACACTAACCAATGAAAGGTGCAGGGCTGACTTAAACTAAAACAGAACATAGACTAACAAAATAAACCAGTAACATAAACAAAGAAACCCTGACAACATTCACAGACAACATTTGCAGAGGACTGACCAACACAGGATGGGACAACAGGTCTTAAATACTAAGTGACATAGGTAACAGCTGGGAGAGACTAATGAGGGGGCAGGTAAACAGATTAGACACAGGTGGCAATGGGTGGAACAAGGGAGGAGACTATGATAAAACAAACACAACCCATGTGCTAAAAAGCGCATGGGGGAAACTGACAGGAGAGACAGGACTGACACGAGACAGACATGACAGGCAGCTCCATCTCCAACATTATTTGTCCAATATCCACTATTCCTCCTCACCACATGTCCAAACCTTCTCAACCTGGCCTCTCTAGTTTTACCTCCAAACTGCTCCACCTTCACTGTCCCTCTGATCTGCTCATTTCTAATCTTGTCCATCCTTGTCACTCCCAACAAAAATTTCAGCATCTTCATCTCCGCCACCTCCAGCTCAGCCTCCTGTCATTTAGACAGAGCCACAGTCTCCAAACCATACATCATAACAGGTCTCACTACTGTCTTGTAAACCTTCCCTTTCACTCTTGCTGCTATCATAGTGTCACACTGCCATCAGCCCTGACACCCATCTACACCCACTCCATCCTGCCTGCACCCTCTTCTTCACCTCTTTTCTGCACTGTCCATTGCTCTGGATGGTTGACCCAAGATATTTGAAGTCATCCACCTTTATGACCTCTACACCTTGCATCTTCACCTTTCCACCTGCCTCCCTCTCATTCACACACATGTATTCTGTCTTGTCTGTACTGACCTTCATTCCTCTCCAGTGCAAACCTCCATCTCTCCAGGTTCTCTTCCACCTGCTCTCTACATTCACCACAGATTACAACGTTATCTGCAAACATCATGGTCCATGGAGCCTCCTGCCTGACCTCATCTATCAACCTGTTCATCACCATTGCAAACAAGAAGGGTCTATCTTCCCTATCTTGACCTTGAAACCATTTGTCACTCCAACTGCACACCTCACCACTGTTTCACCATCATCATACATGTCCTACACCACCTTTACATACCTTTCAGACACTGACTCCCTCATACAGTACCACAGTTCCTCTCTTGGCACCCTATTATATCCCTTCTCTAGATCCACAATGACACAATGTAGCTCTTGCCACTATCTCTCCCCCTGTTGTCCCCTCTCTCTCTCTCTCTCTCTCTCTCTCTCTCTCTCTCTCTCTCTCTCTCATTTTCCTCATTCATTAGTTCTTCAAAGTACTCCTTCCATCATTCCTCAGCACTCTCTGTTCACTCACTAGTACATCCTCACCCTCTCTATCCTTTATCAGCCTAACCTGCTGTACATCATTTCCAGCTCTATCTCTCTGTTCAGCCAAATGATACAAGTCCTTTACTCCTTCTTTATTTTCCAGCCTCTCAACAACTCATCATAGGCCTTTGCCTTTGCCACCATTCTTTTCGATATATGACCAGCCTCATAGTACTCCTGCCTACTTTCTTCATCTCTCTGGTTATCCCACTTTTTCTTAGCTGCCTTCTTCTTCTGAATACTCTCCTGGACTTCCTCATTCCACCACCAACTTTCCTTGTCTTCTTTCCTCTGGCCAGACAAAATACCCAACACATTCTTGCCAGTTTCTCTCACCACCTTAGCTGTACTTTCCCAGTCCTCAGGTAGCTCCTCACTGCTCCCAATTTTTCCCTGAATTGCCTGCAACCATGCTCCTCCTTCAGCTTCCACCATCTAATCTTTGGCGCCACCCTATGCTGCCTTCCTACACTTTCCCCTGGCACCACTTTACAATCTCCAATCTTTTAGGTGGCATCTCCTACTAAATATATATTTCACCTCTGTGGACCTCCCTTCACTCTTGTATGTCACCCTGTGTTCTTCACTCTTCTGAAAATATGTGTTCACCACAACCATTTTCATTCTCTTTGCAAATTCTACCACCATCTGACCTTCTGCATTTCTGTCTTTCACACCATACATACCCAGTACTTCTTCATCCCCTCTGTTCCCTTCACCAACATGTCCATTGAAGTCTGCGCCAATCACCAATCTCTCCTCTCAAGGGACACCTTCTGCCACTTTATCCATCATACTCCAAAATTTCTCTTTCTCCTCTAACTGACAACCAACCTGTGGTGCATAAGACCTGACAACATTCAAAATTACACCATCAACTTCAAGCTCATGGTTCTTTCTGACACTCTATTTACATCCAGAACACTTTTCACAAGCTGTTCCTTTAGGATTATCCCTACTCCATTTCTCTTCCTATCTACACCATGATAGATGACAATTTGAATCCACCTCCAATGTTCCTGGCCTTGCTTCCTTTCCATCTGGTCTCCTGAACACACAGAATATCTACCTTCCTTCTCTCCATCATGTCTGCAAGCTCTCTGCCTTTACCAGTCATTGTCCCTATGTTCAGAGTCCCTACTCTAACCTCCACATTCTTGCCTTTCCCTCTCTCTCACTGCCTTCTAACTCTCCATGGTCTTTGACCTACAGTAGTCCAATTTCCACCGGCACCCTGCTGGTCAACAGCACTGGAGGTGGTCTTTGTTAACCCAGGCCTCGACTGATCCATTATGGCAGTCATATTTATGATCTGCATTATAGTTTTGGCACAAGTTTTATGCTGGATGCCCTTCCTGACGCAAACCCTCACCATTTATCCGGACTTGGAACCGGCACCAGAAGTATACAAAGTACACCGCTAATGGCTAGCTTAGACTCCAAATATAAGATGCTTTATTCAATAGTTTTAGTTTTAGAAGTTATCTTTACTTCTAAAGTAGGAAATACTTTGCATATGATAATTACTGATGCTATACAGCTTTCAGGGTCAATTTAGAAACCTCTACAGCCAAAAATGTTCTAAGTCAGAGTCTGGAATGTTTATCAGAATTTACTCTCATTACTAGTTGCAGACAAAGTCCTGTCAAGCTCATCTTGGTTTCAAACAGCTTTTCTTATATATGTATTACAATTTCAGTCAGTCTGAATGATGGGTTTAAAGAGTTACATGCAGTAAAAGCAGTTTTTACATGTTAAAACAAGTTGAAATTATTGACTAAGTCATTAAGAACAAGTTTCTTTTTACAATGTCAGCCTGGCAAGCAGTTAAATGCCACTTGAGGGAAATGGAAATACAGAGTTTGAAGAAGGTACCGGTTGTTTGTAAAGCACACATGCTGGCTAGCACATCATCATTCTCTATATTTAAAAGACCTATAGAGATGCACAGGATTATTTTAACCCGTGCGTAAGTCCGATTTGGTGGTAACCGATTGAATTTCAAGGTGGGTCTATACAAAACATTTCATTCTGACACAAGGACAAAATCTGTCACAGGACACACAAAAGTGAGTTGAAAACATTTTTTGAAAATTCATTAACAAGCACACAGTCAGTTTATAGCTTACAAAACAAAACAAAACAAAACAAAAAAAGGTATGAAACATATCACTTTACGTGTAATGAATCTAAAATCCGAGACACACTAGTACATGCCTAAATAAAAGTCTCAAAACCACTTTTATGTCACAAAATTATATACAAGTTTTTATTTTTATTCCATTGGATTTATTTTATTGATCCAATGTGTTAATTCCTTTTCATTAACATAATCAATAATAAAGGAAAACATGACAACATAAAATTTATATATGACTCTTATTTTACCTTTTCAAATTTTGTACAGAATGATGATACAGGTGCATGGATTTCTAAAGTTAAAAAAAAATTCAAATAAATTCTCAATATGAAGAGTGTAATATAAGGTAAGGAAACATGGTTTAATTTCATCTATCAAGCAAACTCTTTTTACATCCGCTGAGTCATCCAAGATCACACACAACATCAGACTGGGAAAATATGTTGAAATTGCTTCCTGTTCTCTCTTCTTCCCTCTCGCATTCTGTAATTCTGTATCTTTTGTTTTGCTGTTAAATGTTCCTGCAATGTAGTAAATTAATCTGTGCATTTTACTGAGCAATGTAGGCTGAAATGGCTGTGCTGGTAGACAATACAGGGATAGTTTTATTATTTTGTTTACACTGAGAGACATGTTATGACAATAATGTAAAACCTGTTGTCATAAACAGCCCATGTGTCTGCTACAATGATGGTAATGTTGATTCTTCCACAATTGAGCCACAATTACGCTTAAATAATGCTGATCCAGCTAATGAAGGCATTGATAATCAGTTGATCAGGTGTAAAATAACCATGCACTGTGTACACATCATCTTTGTATACAAACTTTGAAAGACGTGTAACATTGTGGAATTGTGAAAAGAATGATCTTCTTCAGAGTGAAATCGGTCAGGCAGAGTACAACAAAAACACTGGACAAAACACTATTAGGATAATGAAGAAAAGTAAATTAAGTCATAAATCATGCCAGTGTATAACAAAAGTAGAAATGAATAAAGAAATTTGAATAAGAGCCATTAAGGTTATCAACTGACTGTGGCCCAGCTTCTTTTTCTGGTAAAAAAAAGACAACGAGTTTAGCTTATTTCAGAGAATGGAACATGTTGACCTCCAATAACGACTGCTCAATGTTTGCCAATCTAAAGAACTAACACCCATTTAGAACACCTCAGGCGATGTGTGTTGATCCAACAATGACCCACCACCAGTGTTAATTCTGTCATGATGACCAGATAAAAGGAAAATATTCAACTCAAAACACACACACACACACACACACACACACACACACTGTACATGCGACAGAATACAATTAATGCTTAAGCAAAACCTTAACATAACATAATACCTAATTGATTCCATATAAGAAAGAAGTCGCATGTGTTTGGATGGACAAGAGCCCCAAATCTCTTAGAGAAGTCTGGACAGATAATAATGTCCGTGTCTTCCCAGCCACCTCCGGGAGCATTCCTCTTTTTGTGGAATGCACACATATACAAGGTGCCATTTTCTCCTGAAGTGAGATCTTGCATGCAGAAAGAACTCTGCCTAGAGGCTGTGTTTCACATACAGTCTGAGCACCCACAGCACAACATCACTTTAGTAAAGTGTGAGTATATGCATTTCAGTCTTTGTCCATACATATGTGACAAACAATTTTCATTTGCTCATCACCAAAAAATAAAATTTCTAAAATCGCAGTGTATAGGTCACTGGTCATGAATCAGTTCTTTTCACCAATCAGAAATGCTATCAGTATTGCTATTATACATCTGGCCTGGCAGAGGTGCAAAATTATTGACGGCAATCTCCAAGGACAGTATGCTGCAAATCAGAGAAGACTGCTGAAATACTAAAAGGAATGGAAAAATGACCACCAATGGCTAGAGTGCATATAAGAGATTACGCAATCCCCAGCTGCTCAAACCGACACGTTTTTCTATGCAATAGTTGAAGCTCCACAGTTCAACACAATCAGACAAAGTTAGTAGCCATTCCTCATATTGATTGTTGTCTTCTTGCTCACTAGCTAGTGATGGTTTGTAATTTCACAGAACCTAATTAATAAACAGCAGCTGCTCTGATAGTCAGTGCATTCATGTGTACAGGTCATATGTACTTAGACCAGTGGTGATGATGGGTCATTAGATGAAGCTGAATGCAATTAAAATCTTCACAGCAAAATCTTTTAGAAAGCCTTCCCTCGACAGTTACTCCAACAAAAGCAGAATAATACCTTTTTTTTTTGAGGAAACAATGAATGAGCAGGTGTCCTAATTAGGAGTATCTTGTCTATAAATCTAATATGGGTTTGCAGAATACTTTTTGTTTATTTTATCATTTTTGTTTATTTTATTACAATTAGTTTGAAATTGAGTTTTTGGATACGTTAACTACCTGCGATAACCATATGCTTTGATAAAGTTGCAAATTCAGCTGCTTCCTTCACACTATGCCTTTGGCATGCCCAAATGATCCTTTTTGAACAATGATTACCATCTGCTTTGCAGAATGAAACATTGACTGCACTGAGTGACCCCGTCTTGATATATGAATGTTATTGCACACCCTGCAGGTAGCTCAAACCATTTATCACTCTCATAACACACCCTGCAGGTATTTATTGCCTGGTCATGCAAAGCCTTCTGCAGGAGCCTGGAGCTACTACCACTTTAAACATGCAAGGTGACTTTGTTTTTGTCTAGGGAGCTTACCTTCTATGTAGACATCAAAGAACAAGTTATCGCACTAAATAAATGCATTCTGTGGCACCATATAGCACTGGCTACTTGAAACATCTCCTTCTGTCCACCAAGGTTAACTCGGACTGAATGGCTCATTACTCAGACCTGATGCCACTGTGAGCTGCAGGAGAACAGCATTGCAGTAATGACTAACTGTAGCAAATCTGACAGACAAAGTCACACATGGGAGGTTGGAAATAGCTCCATTTATTTATCACATTGCGGCTGACAGTCTTAATTTTATCTGATTTGTTTGTGTTTTTGTCTTAGGCTGACATTTTGCAAACCTAAAAACTCAAGTTGAGACTTCACAAATCAGTCAACATGCAACTTCACTGGTGAGTCACTGACTTCATATAGTGCATGTAGCCCACACTGGCCAAGTCTGTAGCCCATTTTATGGCACACTAAAGGTGCCTATGTAGAAGATTGCCAGCACTGGTCCTACTTGCAGCTCAGATTAGCCACATTAGTGACCCAAATATGCACACACACACAAGAACAAATCTTTGTGGGCTCTAACTGGGCTGCCCGGAGGAGGCCATCTTATCCATACTGACTTCACTCAGAAAATATTCTCAGCTAGTGGGAATGGGCTAGAACCCATAGCTTAATCTAAAAAGTGAAGACACTGAAGTCCAATCACAAGTCCTCACAAGCTAGTGCATATCTAAGAACTCTTAAAAGAGATGTTTTCAGTTCAGAAGACTGTAATTGACACCCAGCCTAAATTCATTCCAACACTTCAGCTATAGAACATAAAAAAACTAGATACTTGTCTCCCACGTGTCTTAGGGTGTGGTGGGTGTAGCTGAACTGTACTTGAAGATCAAAGGTTTCAGTTCTAATCACATTCTTGAATTACACAATGAAATACTACAAGTTATGAAACTGTTGTTGTGATGTATGTTACACTGACATTTAACTTACAAAAATATTTTTTAAAGAAGTCATGTGACCTTTTCACCATCAAAACTGGGTCTCAGCTCTTAAGGTTAACATTAAAGGTTAATATAGTAGACCTGGTTACCACAACAAATTGTGAAATTGTGCACATCCATTATTACACACAAACGTCAGTTAGTGAGTCAGTCATTTTCTAATCTAACACTACCATGTGTATTTTTGGGAGGTAGGAGGAAGCACAGACACTGGGAGAGCACACCAAACTCCTCATAGACAGTGACAAACCAGACACTAAGCCCCTGGAGCTGTATGACACATGCACTACCTGCAGCACCACCATGCCACCCTATACACAAACACTCAAACCATAACCATTGAAGACTATACATTAATATGTTTGTTTGGTGCTATAGTAATTGTAGTTTGCACCTTAAAATTCCAGCTCTGCTCTTCTGTACATTTTTACATGAGTGGATGACATGATATCTGATTTAAACAGGTATATAAACAAGAATAAAAATAGAATAATTAATGAAAACGTGTTTTCCTCCACACACCTTTTATCAGTAATACAATACTGTAAAGAAAATTATGTCCTGTGTTGTAACATGAATAATCAGTTGTTGCTTTTTTAAACGGACTGTTTGTCTGGCAAATATAGTGTTCCCTTGGTCAAAGAAGAACTAGATGTGAAGCTTGTATAGCAAGTAAAAATCTGTATTTAATTGTACTCTGTTAAACCATTAACATGTCCATTTTTGTCAGTCCTGTGATGTAAAATCTCTACTTTGACAAAATAAAAATATTATTTTTATCATTTAACATTATAAATCATTTAACAATGATAAAAACAGTTTACTTTTTTATTTTTAAATGTTTTGAAATGTAGAATTTCCTAACATCTAAATAAAAAAGAGTAGTTTGTTTAAAAAAATCCTTTTCACCTCAATGTTTCCAGCACCCACGTTACTTTTTTATTTACTGTAATGATAGTTTTAGGGAAAGATCTACCAGAGGACCTGAAGGCTACATCACTCCTACACAGACTAATCACCAGATTTTACCTGTCTTTAAAATAATGGAAGTGAGCTACATGCTTCCTCTGCAGCCTTCAAATGTTGACATATTGTCATTTCCCCCCCTCCTCCCTTCCCACTGCCTCCAGTTTGTCCCAGCCTGATTTCCCAGGGGGTAGGTTCCACCTCTTACAATGGAACTTTCATCAAAGATTTTATCAGCATTTATTGCAATGATGCGAAATGTAAAATCTCATTAAAATCCTCATGACAGTCTTTCTGGTAAAATTGTATTTAGTGTCTTTTAAATTTACTACACACCCTGTATTGAGTTTTGTCTATTTTCCTTGACCTACTGTACTTTTGTCATTTATCAACTTCTTTATCTACTTATTTAGCCAAACCCATCTAGGTACAATGACAATAAAGTTCAATTCAATTTAATTGCACGGGATTAACAGTAGAATCAATTTATATTTTTTTATATATTTATATATTTTGTCTTTTTGTATTATTTATTCCAAAATTGAGCAGTTGAGTATATTAGTAATAAAGGAGATGAAAAGGAAAAATGAGGCCTAGTTTGTCTACAATTTTAAACTTATCCTTTATGGTCAGCCCAAAAATACCTGTATATTTGTTGCAGCTGTTTTATTATCTCTTGCACAGGATAGCAGCCCTTGAGGCAAAACAGTCAAATCTTGCTGCGAACAAACAGCAGCCATCACCCTGCGTTACAGCATGAGACTTGATTGATTAGCCCTTATAACAGATTGAAACGAGGAAGAATGCTCCTGCTGGTTTCCATATAATCCAGCTTTTTGTGTGACATGCTGTTTGAAAAGCTTAGAAATGTCTACCACCCAAGTGTGTTATTCTTTCACTCATTCTCTCTCTCTCTCTCGCTCTCTCTTTCTCTCTCTCTCTCTCTCTCTCTCTCACACACACACACACACACACACACACACACACACACACACATTGCTCCCTCGGCTAAGAAGACAACATGGATGAATGATATCGGCACAAGCATCCCAGCACTCGCCATGTTGCCAGCCTTGCATGCCAACACACACACATACACAAAAATATACAGCCCGGTGTCAGTAGAGGCCTGAAATCGCCCCTGACAAGCAGGCCCAGAGGCAGATTTCAGCTGAGGACCACACTAGTCAAGAAAAGCAAAAATCTATACCCAGCAGACACAATATACAGGCTGTTTACTATATTGCTTTGGGGCTTGATAAACCTCGTCAACCTGAAGGGCCGAAGTTGCATCAAGCATGGAGAAGACAACACTGGCTGTCCAAGATAAAGGCAAAAAAAAACAAAAAAAACAAGCACGCATGACATCCCTGAACTGTTCCAAAAGCTGGAGGCCTGCATGAGAAAAATCCAACTCATAAAGGGAATGTAAGTCAAAAAGGGATTTTACAATTTTACACTGGGAAAAGAGAGAATAAAAAGGATACGGCACATATCGATGTACTCTCTCTCTCTCTCTCTCTCTCTCTCTCTCTCTCTCTATATATATATATATATATATATATGTGTGTGTGTGTGTGTGTGTGTGTGTGTGTGTGTGTGAAATTATCAATTATCAATTATCAAATTTCAAAGCATTATAAACACAAAGACTCCTTTAACTGTGTCCCACAAAACAGCAACCATGCATTCTTCTAAGCAGCTACCTAGCACTCTAAAAATAAAAAGATTGAGGCCCATAAAGCAGGGTAATGCAATAAGAAGACAGTGAAGGATTTTCCAGTTTCTTCAGTTCCAATTTTATTCAGTACCAAATTTAGTCAAGAAATTACAGTTAAAAGGAACAGTGGAGGTCAAGATAAGGTTTGGAAATTTCAGAGACACCTGCTTGTAGGATTGCTAGACAGGCAAATCAGCATCGCTTTGACTGCAAAAGGAATATTTACCAGACAATGGAGTTGTCATGCATTCTTCTCTGTTCAGCGACACCTGCACATATATGGCCTTCATGGAAGAGTCATCAGAAGCAAACATCTCCTGCATCCTCACTACCAAATTCAGATGTGTCAGAGGTTTGTGTCAGAGGTTTGCGGAGGTGTCTGAGGGGTGTCAGAGGTTTGGAAAAAAAAAAGGAAAAAAAAAATACAAACAAACCTGATGCATTTTGGAAACAATTCCTGTGACTGATGAGGTTCAAAACTTTTTGGCCGCAGCTAGCAAAGGTATGTTTCGTGAGAAAACAATACCAAATTTCACAAAAAGAACTTTAAGCATAGGGGTTGATCAATCATACTTTGAGGTTGTGTTGCAGCCAGTGGCATGGGGACTATTTCACGGGTTCAGCATGAAAGAGTCAAAAATAGAATTTTTAATATTGAATATGTATTTCAGATATTTCTTTTTTATGTCAAGTCTTTGAAAGTTGTCATTTTCCATTGTCAATTTAAAAGTCATTTAAAAATGTCAGATTGTCTTTCCTTTATCATTAGTTTTGTATATAATGAGATAATGTGGAGAGAAAGAGAGAGAGAGAAGACATCTAAGCAGCGAGACCTAAGTCAGCAATGTCTTAATCTCATTACTTAAAAAATGAGGCCTCCATTATTAGCCTGTTGTCAGGCCTAACCCACTGCTCTGTAGATAAAGAAGGAGGTCGATGACGCCTTCATCAGATTCAGTAGGGAAACCATGGAGCTGCAAACTGTTAATTAATGTCAGCAACAAGTTCATAATTTTCTCATCCATTGCTCATTCACTGACATCTCTAGTTGCTTTACCTGTCTTGCTGCTATTAAAAAAAAAATCACAATTAACAAGTAATTTAGCCAATGAACCATTTAAACCTATTCTGCAGAAAAACAATGAAACAGAGTAAAACCACTTTACCAGTGGTTCACATGGAATGAATATCCACCAGCCGTGTCAGATTACATGACATGTGATTAACATACACTTTTGATATTGCCTTGTCAAGCCAAAGGATCATTTTGTAAAGCAGTCTCTGACACTGGGAGTAATTTATCCTTTAGTCTTCACTTCTCCTGGGCACAGACAAGATTAGAGACTTTCACTGTTAATAGCATCAGTATTTATTTATTAAAGACCTATGTTTATCCCTAGAATGTGGCAGAAACAATACAGGACTGTTAAAAAGAGCCAATTCCAAAATCCCCAAAATGTTATGCAACAGTCATCATTATACTAGTGCATCTCAAATACTAAAAATATCATAGGTAGCTTTTTTCATTTGTTAATAATTTTGTTAAAATGTTATAAGCCAAACTAATCAAAATGGAAAATGGTTCGACTTTTTTACATTTACATGTGATTAAAAGAAAATGACAGTTTACCTTTTTTTTTATTTCTTTGTACTTCATCCTAAGCAGAGCTAATTCTGCTTTAAAAAAGCTCTGCTGTAGGACGTTGTTTTGACTGCCTGAGCAGGTAAGATACGCTGCAGTGGAAAAACAGTCATAAATATGTTTCTAAACAACACAATGTGTTGCTTGCTGAAGAAGGCTCAATCAGTAGACGGTGCAATATTCATGTCACAAAGCAGCGTTACAAAAATTTGAAATATTAGATTCATTTAGTTTGTGATGTTCATGAGTTCTTCAGAGAATGTCTGTGGATGTCCATTCTCATTCTTGATACAAATTAATTTATTCATTCACGCACACACACACACACACACACACACACACACACACACACACACACACACACACACACACACACACACACACACACACACACCTTGGACTCCCTAGCATTGAGTTGTGGAGCAGTGGAACTGCATTTTAGAATGAAGGCACTCCATTTATTATCTATTAAACATATTATATAAAATCAGATAAATCTATTAGAAAAACATTTTCTGGCAATTGCTTTAGCAAAAGCAGGATGAATGGATAAACTCTTTTTAACGTCCATGTTTTCAGAAGAAGAAGAAACAATGATTGAACAAGTGTCCCAATATTTTTCTCAATTTAGTGTCATTTTGCTTTGCTTCTTGAGCTAAATATCTCAAGACGTTTGACATTTACTTTTTGTTTATTTTATTACAGTTCATACAAAGATAACATAGTTGAAGATACGTTATTTGGTGTGCATATAAGCTGTTTTGGATATATCTGAACTGGCATGTTTATGTGCAGACAGATATACGGTATCTGATTAGGTGGGTGCATGAGCTGTTTTGGATATATTTGCGGTTTGAAGTTTGTTTGTTTTTTATTAGCAAATTAGATGTGAGGATGTATTTGTTTGAGTAATTTGTATTTTAAAGTAAAAAAAACTTTAGTTTTTGACTACTCTAACAAAATAATCAATAAATGTATTTTATGGCATCTTTAAACCCTAGGGTGTGAGCTCTTCAGTCAAGTCCAAGATACTACAAAACCATAGTAGGTCCATCATTTTGAAACATATGAATTCACCCTGGCATTTCTTCATGCTTCTAAAAGCATATTCCCATCACTGTTGTCCTCTTCTTGACACCCATGGACCAGTCCTATGGATCCTAGTGTTACTAACCCTCAAAGTAACTGTACAGCTCTTCCATTTCTTGAACATATCGGTCCATTATCAGTGGTTGCAGCCCAAATAGCCAGTAGGCTTTCTTAATGATGCAGAGCTAATGCTGTATTGACTGGCCAGTAATAGATAGCCAAAACCTATCTTGAGTTAGCAAGCTTGGGCAGTAGACTGTATCACTTCAGGTTGTATGTTCACAGGAACTGCAGGGCCTGTTTTAGCTTTGGTTCCTCTGACATCAACAAGATGTGAAGACATTGATATGATGTAGTTGGCACTTTCATGTTGTTGAAAGCCAGTGAAGCAGAAGAACTGGCAGAATGTCAGTTGTGTGTGCTGTGTTTGTGCATACTCAGCGGCCAAGTAGAAGAAAAATGTTTGAAGCCACTTTTAACATCCTTTGGGCCACGCAGCACTCAGTTAATACTCCGCTAACTGGGTTATGCAAATCCGATTATACGAACACTGATCTATACACTCAAGGAAATTGTCTTAATTTTAAAGTGTTAGTAATCTTACTGCACTAATTGTGGTTTTTGATACACCCTTCTAATAAATGCTTTCAGCTACTTTAATTTGCACCGATTGCTGATTGCTGACACAAATATGCAAATGCACACACAGAGTTTGCCTAGTATCTGTACAGAAGTATTGCAAATAGAATAGATAAATATGCCAAATGCCAGGTGTGAGCTATATGGGTATGAATCCCCCAGCAATGAGCTGTGGAACAGTGGAGCTATGTTCTCTGGAATGATGGTGCTCCATCCAGTATTTTGGGGATTAGCTGGTGAGTTGGACATCCTAACGCTGACTAACGCTCTTGTCACTGAATGTAATGAATCCTGACAGTAGTGCTCCAAAATCTAGTAGAAAGCTGTTTATGAGCAGTAGAGACAGTTACTCCAACAAAAACAGGATCAAATCCTTTTTAATACCCTTGATTTCGGAAGAAAATATGAAGTGTCCCAAACTTTTGTCCACACAGTCTGAAATGTGCTGCTTTGTACAGTTTTCAAGAGTAAAATAATAACAATAAGCTAACTATTGTAATGATAAACACTGAAACATTTATGCAGACTTTGTCATGGTTGACAAGTTTCAGAAAATGTTAAATAGAATTTTGAGCTTAGTATCTAAAATAAGATGGAAAATATTTTTAAAACTAAGAGTGTTTTCATACCTGCTTAGTACTTTAAGTCAGATTCTTGCTAAAAGGCACAATTCAGCACAACACCTGCAAAGGCAGCACCCCAAGTTGATAATATACCAATGTCAGATGTCCACCCCTCTACAAACCATTCAGTGTCAAGTCAGATTTAAGTCAGATTGAGAGTGAGCGTAACAGATTACCCTCAGATCCCTCTCATTTCTGTGCAGGATTAATCTAGAGTTACAGTTAACACACAAATTGCCAGCATAATCTGAAGTGAACACTGCTGCATGATGCATGGGAATGGGAGTTGGATTGCAGCCTGCCTCAACTTCCTGTAATTGATCTGAAAGTCCAAACTACTGCAAATGAACTGGACCATGTTTCAGCTGACCAACACTACCTCTTTTGGCAGACCAAATAGTGGACCTTTGGACCATGGCACTTTTAACACCAGCTATGTTGGTTTGGACCAAACTGAACAGCCCAAAGCTTTCGACCAAACAAGGTAGGTGTAAAAACACCCTAAAAGAAGTTTAGAAACTAAAAGATGTGTTCAGTAGCCTGAACATTCCACGTATTTACTTGCTCAGCAAGCTTGTGAGATGCAGTGCATGCAATTGAGATTGTCAACAGGGACTCAAATTACTGTCTACTTTGTTGACACAGACATTCAGACATTGATAAATATTTGATAACCTCACTTGAAGTTGCATAAAATCATAATTAATTAAAGTGAAGCAGTTAACTACTGATCCTCCCAACATATTTTAAAATTGCAAGCAGACAAAATAAAACATTTGCTCTAACCAAATGAGCAGGGAGCATGTAGACCACTTTGATGTTACTAATCTGATGGTGTAGCAGTTTACCATCGCAGTGAAGAATAAAATGCCAGAGCGTTACTTCACACCAAGTTAATCTGGAAAATAAAATGCTAAATATTTTGGAAAGTCTGCCTTTACCAAAGACCGAGATCCTTTCGAAGCAACAAAAACAATAAATACATATTCAAACAAATCGCTGAAAGTTTGTTGATTATTAAGATTATAATTACAGATTTCTATGCAAGTTCAGCAAAGTAATTAAAATCCCAGATATTGTGTCCATGTGGTATGGGTAGCCCATCTGGTAACCGGAAAGTTCCACTGGTTCAGTGTTTTTCGCACATATGGGTGCCCACCGTGGTCAATGATCAAACTAGGAGGGGTTAAACACGGGTCCCATCTGGGTTCTCAACTGCATATTGCAAGATATGAGATTAAATTCGGCTGTACAATGGTGGGGCCCATTTGGGAAGCACAGCTGGGTCCCACTAACAACACATACAAACCCAAGGCTGATAGAACCTTTTGTGCTTTTCAGCTGTTGTAGCTCATTGTCTTCAAGGTTGAATGTATTGTTCATTCTGAGTTGTGTTTCTGCTCACCAGTCTGACTGACACCATCAATCATGCTGAACCCAAAATCATTTAAATAAGATTTTAGCCATATTTAGCCAGAGAGCTGATGTGAACATCATGCGGACTAGTATCTGCATTATTTTATGCATTGCACTTCTGCAACATGTTTGGGTAATTAGACCAACTACTTTAGCACATGAATGCATTAACTTTGGAAAGTCTGCTATAAATATTTGGAATTATGTTTAATGGTATAATTTGGGTATCAGACAATTAGGCTTCTAACTTTGTTTTGTGATAGCCTGTTTATCACAGCTGTCACTGTCCCTGTGAGATTATTTAACTTATGCCTCGATTATAAATGTGGTCATTTATTCTTTTTGTGCTGTTTTTGACAGCTCTCAGGCTGTATTCAGGTTTTGCTCAAAAGACCAAGGCCTTATAAATCTCTACAGAAAAGCAATGTTCATTTTAAAATTCTCTGGACTTTCTACCGTCCACCACAAGGATTTCTCCCTTGATCTCATCGCTCAGGCCCTGCGGACACATGGATGATGTGGTCAGGAGCCAGAGATGACTCATGAAAGCAGTAAGCTCAGTAGACCTGCAGCCATGCATCTGCCTCGCCCTCAGTCCAGCCTGGCCTTTCACACAGGCCAGCAGCTGTGGCTAACACGTGTCCACGCTATTAGTAACAATAGGCTGCCGAGCTATGGGTCATGGATGTAGGTTCTTGCCACGCACTACAGCTGACACAACCCAAGAGCTGGACTTCAGACAAGCAGCGTATATCAATATTGCACATTGTTTTCTAGAGAAAGGGGTGAGATGATTTGCATTCTTTTGAACAAAACGCGATAGCAGATGTGCATTTAGCTCGGAGGAATTCCCGGAAAACTTTGAAATCCTGCAATACTGTACACAAGCAGTGTAAGCAGAAGATTTCTGGGGAACGCTCGATGAGGCATGACCCAATCTTAAATTATGCATGCTACACTCTGTCTCCCGTCAAAGACTTGGAAAAGATACAGACAACAAACAGCATCATGGGCTTGTGTGATATATATCCTATGTTATAGCTTTGGGCCTTAATCGAATGTGGTTTCACAAAGCCATGATACCACAGAACTAAGACCTATTACAGACAAATAGATGCACTGAAGTTGATGTACATGCTTCATCTCTATATAATGAGAGTTGAATGAAGGTTTCCACAGTTTATTTTCCATGTATTAGCCCTGGATATCAGTTATTGAATTTGAAAGGTCTTGAAATGTAATGCATGTAAGTGTGTGACTTTAATAAGACTACTTACCACCCTGATAAGGGTTGATTTAGCTTTTATGGAGATCGGGGGAATAAGTAAATAAAAATAAGCTCTGTTCTAACTGGCTGGTTTACTACAACACTTTATTGCATAGTTTAAACACTGAAACAAAATACTATACATATTCCAGAGTCTTATTGGATAATGCTCCTGTCCTCTCATTGTGTCCTCTCAGTTTGATTGCAATCTGACAATATTGTAGTTGGTTAACTGGTTAGTTTTTAGTTTTAAATCTTATAAATAAATGTAATAAGCTTGTACCATTACTGTGCGATGTTTAGTTTCAGATTTAAGCTAAGGTAAACCATTTTATTTTCAGTGGAGCCAGATAATGGCGAGAAACTATAAAGGAATATGCTAACTAGGAGAATCTGGAAGTGACGAGCTGCTCTCTAGTTTTGACAACACCAGTGTTTCTCAGCAATGGTCCTAGAGACACCCTTGCTCTGTATTGCACCCCGTACAACTCTGGAGGGCTAAACTGATTAGTTGACTTCTGTGTGATTGGAGCAAGGAAAGCTCTAAATTGCAGGGTAGGGGGTGCCTCCAGCTCCAGGGTTGAGAAACACTGAATAACTCCATATTCCACTCAGGAATCTGTTAACTGTAGAAAATCAGATATTGTCAGTAATCCATATCATGAGCATTTACATGCACTTGGGTAATCAGAAAATGGAAACTCCAAGTCTACATGCATCAGGCATTAATTGGGTTTCTGCTTTGCAAACAGGCCAAGTAACTCACAGACTAAGATGTAAACACCTACATGCCATGGAAAACATATATGCAAACTAAGAAATCTGAGAGAACTCTTTAAAAGAGTATAAATGAACTAAGAAATCTGATTACAGAGCTAAAGACCAGCTCTCTTTGAATAGGTTTACATGGATATGCTGTTTACATGATCATTTATTTTAATCATCAGATACCTGCAGAAATTCAATTATGAATTATCAACCTTATGTTTTAACAGTTGTGGCCATAGCTTTCTCTAGTGAGCAGGGTTTATGAAAAATATAGGGAGGTAAATATATCAAGTGAAGATCAAACAGTTTTGGGGATTTGGAATCTAAACCTCATCTAGTTTTACAACTGTTTTTGTTCTGCTTGATGCCCTTTTGAAGGAGGAACAACAGTGTTTCAAGTTGGTCAATTTGTCACCTTTATTTACTGACTCTAATTATTTAACTGTGACATATACAGTTTTCCATTGTAGTGCAAAAGATTACATAATGTGCATACATTATATATCTTCACACACGGCTTTGCAGAGCTATATCACAAGACTGCAGCAAAAGAATTTTTGAAGCAACGCATTTCTCAACCAGCTGCTTTGTGAGATGAATAACAAAAGAGACAGTAAATACAATTAAACATGTATGAAACGTATGGAATGAGTCAAACTGAGTGTTCATTTGTATCCTCCTCTGCTTTCATAAAGGGGGTCTCTTCTTCTATAGAATGATGGAAGCACAATAGGATGGAGGGCACCTGCATGCATGGAGGTATCAATGTACACATTGAGTTCTGAATGAGGTTGAGAAATGTCTGTCTGCTTGTATCCGCTGCCTTGGAGAGCTGTGTAGCTAGATCTGACACAATGAGGCTACAGTACTGTCATTCTGCTCAAACATCTTTAATTAATACAGAAGCCGTGGCAGAGTCTCTCTCACTCTTTCGGTTGCTCTCACTCTCTCTTATTGTTTCAGTTGAACATGAGAGATTCAAATTGTTCCCAAAGAAGAAAGATTGAAAGTGGCTGGTTGGTACATTTTAGATCCCCGATTTCAAAGGGTTTCATAGTTGTGGTTATACTATTTAGGTGAATTCCAAAATCTTTTCATTCTTCATTGTTGAGAAACATATAAACACAGTACTGATTGAGATTTCTTTATAGTTGAGAAACTAAGGGTCTTAATGACTAAAGCACAAACAAACCTATATTGTATATTATATGCAATGTTCATATAGTGCTCTTGTCTTGTGTGCGAAAAACAATATTTTTCCCAATACAACCTCCTATTTCTGTTTTATGCTGTTTGAACAAATAAGTGTAAGCAAGGATTCCATGTACACAAAGAATAAAGGAGAAAAATAGGCCCTTTTTTTTACCATTATGGAACTCATGAAAAAGGAACTGATGAACAGGAACACATGTAGACATGATAAGAAGGATTTTGCGTCAAAGGACAGAAGTGAGGCATGCACAGATAAAATACAACAAAGAGGCTTTAATAAGGGGCAAACACAAACACAAAGTAGAGTCAATGATCAAAAACCAATAGTGGTAGAAAAAAACAAGGGCTGACCAAGGAGTGTAATCTGCAAAGCAGGCGCTGGTCCGAGAACCAACAGGCAAACAAACAGTGCAAAGCAGGGATCAATGTCAAGAAATGAAACATGTCATACAGAGGAAATAAATGGATAATGAGATAGGTAGAACACTTTGTAATCCAGTAGACGAAACTAGGCAATGAATGTGACACAGGGGATCCCTTAAATACCTTAAGACACAGGTGATACTGATCAATATTCAAGTGATTGAGAGAAAGTGGAAGTCACATTGTATGTCAGGTGACAGAACGGAGAAACTTGTGAAACAGAGTTCTGAGTCCAAACGAACTGCTGTTTTAGTCAAATATTTATAAATTCCTCTTGAGTCTAGGCTGAGCCTGAACAGTGCCCCACGTTACTGTATAAATATGCATAAATATACTGGACATGTATTGGCCTGCTTGTAACACCCTGCATGTACTCTGCTTTAGGGCTAACGCTTCTCAAAACTCTGTTAAACCAAAGTCTTGGGCATTGGCCAGGGTACTCATAGTATCTGGTGTAATAACGTTGTGTGGGGGCATTTTAGAGACACTGAACACTTCAGACACCACTGTACACAATCCTGACTCCTGCTCTGAATGACTTTATCATCACTTTCCTCTCATTTCTCCAGGTGAGGGCTGCGGTGGCATAAGACAAAGAACAGCAGTCCAAACTTCCCTATCTCTGGTAACAGCTCCTAGCTTTCTGTGGGTGATGCCAAACTGCTCCCAAGCAGACTGTGTGATATATAATCCCTCCGGCAGGTCTTGGGTCTGCCTCTCAGTCTGTCCAGTGGGACGTGCCTAGAATACCTCCAGTGGTAGCTGACCAGGAGTCATCTGTATAAGGTAATACCAGTACAACTTGCTCCTCTCAGTTCAGAGGAGCAACAGCTGTACTCTAAGGCAGAAAACTAGAAAGCATAATGGCTCACAAGAAAGCAAAATTTATAATGTGCAGATGTCTTGTCTCAAACTCGTTCTGTTTAAATTACTTTGTGGAACTAAAGTTATTTGTACATTTCTATTAAGGTTTATATAATGTTTATATTTTGAACACAGTTGATCTCTCAATTATCATTTATACTAAATCATTGTTTCATGTAGAATTATTTAAAGTGCCATTACCAGCCCAGTAAGGATTACTGTCTCTCCCTAAGGATGGGATCGAGGACCACTAGAGATGCTTCGTGACACACTGTTGGTCCCCTGCATCTAGGCTCTCCTGAATTGCTGGGCCTCCCAACCTATCATGGAGAGAAAGCCCCACAAACCTACAGAGATGACAGCTTTTGCTTACTCTTTCAATTATTACCCATATCTTATAGCCATGCGTATGGACAGGGACAATAATTGCACTGAAAAATGCTTTGATTTTCCAAAAAAGCTAGAGGATGTCTAACAAATTGTGCACCAACAGATGGGCTAGAGTCACTAACTATACATCCGCAAGATAAGTGCTTCTAATAAAGTGGCTAGTCAGGGTATAAACCCAGTATTGTTGCTCATGAAGGTTCCTGTTCCATTGCTTTTTGTTAATTAATCAGGTGCAAATGTGCTTAGAGGCCATTAAATGGAATTTTAATGCATTTTGCCTCTCACAAGGGTTTCCACTGAACTGTTATAAAGGCAAGGAAGAATGGCTTGTCCACTAAAGCTAATCCCTGGACATTTGGGTCCAGTTGGACAGAAAGGGAGAGTAGGTCACTAATGTCTTGTGGCCATTTGTCACATTTAACCACAGAGCCACAATTTTTTTACCCAAGGTCAAATGCAGCTCAGTTTTGTGAGCAACATGACCTATGTTTGAGACATATGAGGATTCAGTCTCTGCTTGTTTCCCAGACATTATGGCTTAAATCTGATGTCCTTTTTGCCTCTAAGACTTATTAAATTAGATTATCCCTGGACAGGCAGTGTGACTGAAAGGGGAGAAAAAGCAGCTAAGAAAAATAGCCCAGTCTGTGAGGGCATTTGCTCAAGTGACCTTATCTAACAGGCCGAATTTCCTCTCTTGTTTGTTGTCCTTGTCCCAGATCCAGTTGCGACTTTGATTTAGGAGCAACCGCTGCTCCATGCTTTTCCGCTCTCATGTGTTGCCGGTGGAGTCAGGGGCTGTTTGCTTTTGCCCCTGGCAAACAGAGGCACTCTCATACAAGGTCCTCCCGAATCTCCCCCAAGGCCTGGCCAAAGACGAGGCTTGTCCAGTGCACTGAGTGGGTCAGCGTTACTCCTGCAGCTGTACACACACATGCATCACTACACACGCACTTTCTGCATTCCTTCTGACACAAAAAAGCAGTTTAAAGTTGTGCTGAGTCTATTGACCCACTGCTCAGAGGAAAAATAAACAAAGTTTGGGCTGAACGTTCTAGTCGACAGGCTTTTTATTTTTACAGGCTTTTTATAGTATCTCAGATAATGATGGGGGATGTTCTGCACAGCTTCCGAGGGCCAACTGCCATAAATTCCATAATAGACCTAAACAAATGCAGTTATGAATAAACATAAGCCCCTATTTCTCACCAAAACCATCTGTATTTATCACCATGAGGTAATAAGAACATCTCTTAAATACTCTATAATACATTTTTCTATTTCATCTTGAACGTAATTGATCAGCCATGATGTACACTACTGGTTTCAGAATATAGCAGTATCCTGAAAATGTCAGTAGTCCTGAAAACACTGACAGTGCTGCATGGCCCAGTCAAGTAACCTTTCCTACTGCAGCTCCACCTGTCGAACTGCGGCTCCACGAAACATACTTGCTCCACTGTTAAGCTGAGCCACAAGGTGTCATCCTGTGTGCTGATTATCACACAAGCTGTTGACTCTCAGAAACTTGCCTTCTGCTGCTGCTGTGGATTTGAGTGTGTCAAATCCCTTCCTTTAGCAAAACTCTTCAGTTGTCACCAATTTCAAGTTTGTGTTTCTGTGTTAATTATATTTTTCTAGTCATTATGAGAGCTGTCTGAATGTATAGGGTTGCATAAATACTGCAGCAGTGCGTGCAGAAACAATGAAGGATAAGCTTGGGAAAGGTTTTGCTTTCATCTGTGGGAACCCAGAATTTCTTTATGGTATTACTAACTTTGATTATGATTTGACAGTACTTCAAAATCAGGAGTTGTGGTCATTCAGATTTTCCCCAAGATTTTAAATAAAAAAGGAAAACTGTGTGATTCTTAACTGTTCATTTAATGTACTTTTGGAATGTCCATCCTAAAGAGTTGGCAAGCATAACAAACAAATAATGTGTAGTAAAGATCCATATCAATTTATAATTTTTATCTCATTGGATGCTGAGATGCCGTTGGCACAGGTGACCAAATAATACCATCATACGATCCTTGGATGGGATGTGGACCTTAACATGCTGGTCTCAGATGGCAAGTGAGAAGAAAATCCTATCCTATTTTGATTGTAGTCTTAGTACCAACCTGTTTACTGAAAGACATAGGAAAAGCCTTTCAAAGTCCATAGGCTGTTTCTCACCCCTGAGAAATGTTGATCCATCTAGATTGGATCAATGTATTAAATCTCAGTGTCACATGTTCACAAGTTAAAAATATTTAAAGAAGGATCTGTTTGGAAATGAAACATTTGTCACAAATATCAGTAATGATTGACCCATTGGTTGGTGATCATCCAGCATGTAAGGCTAATGCTCTTGTCACTGAATATGATCAAATCCATATATAACAGACAAACAAATATATTGATAGGTGATTTTTATTTTTATGCAATCCGTACATATATGCTTCGTGTATTTTATAATGATCTGAGATGCAACTTTGACTTTAGCTTAAAAAGTTGTGACATGATCTTGTATTTTGTGACATGCAGTCAGTGGTTCAGCTTAACACTCAAGACAGTTAAAAAGTTTTGTTTTTGTTTGCAGCTTATTGATTTTACCAAACTTATTCAGTCCAGCTTAGTTAACGTATGCTATCATCCAGTGTTAGCATTTCTATTATCACAGTGGTTGTTTGACTGGTGTTTCAGACTTCATCACTGATGTTTTTGGTCATACACACATTCACAGCATGACAGTGGCTGTATCTTTGTCTCTTACCCAAATGGAGCTGATCGGCTACATTTGAGAAAAGGACAAATTGTGTACATTACATTTCTCAACCATTATTTTAACCACTGGCTGCTTTCACAGCAGGATTTTCATAATTGAAGTCATCTCACATCAGCAAAGAAACATTCTTTTTCTTTTTTTTTTCTTTTTTTTTTTTTGCATTACAGGAAACCGGCATGGCCTCGGCTGCATGATTTTCAAAGCGGAGGGAAGGAATCACAGGGACAGCAATGATTTTCCTCAGACAGAGCACGCATAATGCTTGTGGAAGCAGTGAGCTCCGTCAGCTTTCAGAACAGCTTTGAATTAAGGCTCTGCTCCATCAGCAAGAAATGCACATTTGGATAAAAAAAAAAATGTACAAAACGCACGCAATGCCTTCATTCCTGCTCTTTCTGCCCTGGGGCTGACACATACTGCAGCTCAGGTAGTCAAATTAGACAGCAAATTATGCATTGAATGGACAACAAGTCAGAGCATGGGGAGGAGAAAAAATATGCATTTGTCAAGGTGGAAAAGTCTCCATTAGAAAACGTCAATCAGAAAGGTATGTCACCCTTTGCCAGCACAATAACAACAGATAAACAAGATGGACTGTTAATATGATGTCTTGTAACATTTTCTGAAGAATAATTTACATGCCTCCTCCAGTCTAGATCATCTGTTTGGTATTTGTGCTCTGAAGTGACACAAACATCCACTGATCAGCCACATCATTAAAACTGCCTGCCTAATATTGAGAGGGTTCCTCTTTGTGCTTCCAACACACCTCTGACCTGTTAAGGCATTGGGCTCCAAAAGACCTCTGAAGGTGTTGAATCCCTCTACTGATCCCTGATGCAAAAGACACTTGTCCATTGTAATTGGATTTCAAACCACCTCTAAATGTGGTTTGGATCTGATTCTGAAAAAGTGGATTTTGTGTGGTGTTGAGCTTTCAAGACTCAACAATCAATCTTGAAATCTAGAAATCAGGTTTGGGGTGGTACCAGAGCCATGGTTACCCTGTCAATGGTTCACTGGTTGTCCTTCCTTGGAACACTTTGGTAGATACTGCTGCAAACCAGGAACACCCCACAAACCCTGCCTGATGTTTTGGAGATATTCTGCCCCAGTATTCTAATCATTATAGTTTGGTTCATGTCTAAATGTCTATTTTTACCTCTTCAACATGTCAAATTCACAAACTGAATGTTCACTTGTAACCCACCATTGTCAGTCATCGGTGGGACTAGATAAAGGTTTACGTCACTGGTCAGATGTTTTAAAGTTATGGCTAAATAATATTGAATATGTAGGCTTGGTTGGAATACAGCAATCATAGTTATCTAGTTACACAGCCTCTCTGGTCATCCTACCCTTTAAGGATGCTACCATCATTCCAGCACAAATCTCAACCATGCAATCAGCACAAATTCATCAATTAATGAAGAAACACATAATGAACGGTTGGCAAAAGAAAAGTCCTTCATGGTTTTTTGAAAAGCCCTGTAGGGACTGGATTCGTTCATCAGGAGGGCATCTATAATGAAATGTTTGCACATCTCTTAAGTGATAAAATTCTCACATCCAGTCAACAAATAAATGACCATTTAATGAATGAGTTTCTAGTGGGTTGAATTTTCTATTCATGTCAACGAAAAGTAAATGCTTATGATTTGGGAATGAGAACTAATGTTTCAGATCTGTAACTACCAGCCATCTAATCATCCTGCAAGATATGGCTTTTCTGTCTCTCTTCATTTCTTTTTTCTCTAACTGCTGAAGCCCTCCCAATATAGAGTGTTCTTTGAATGATATCATAAAAGAACCACTTTTAGTCCCTCAAAGACCACAAAGTATGTTAGATAAGCGAAGAACCTTTAAAGGTTTAAATAAGTTGATGTAAAGGATTTTAATTTATTTAAAAGGTTCTTCACTCTCACATCTCTTTTATAAACATGTCAATGGGTCTTCAGTGGCATCACTCACAGAACTCTTTGTAGTATCTTTATTTTTAAAATGTACTTTTCTAAAGCATATATGATTTTTTCAAATGGGGAAGTGTTTATTATGGATATACATACTAGGAACCTAAATATAACAAGCTGCAGTAGTCAAAATGTTTATTTGCCAGAGACAGGTAACATTGTGAAATGAGAGATGTGTAGCAGGCAAGACTAATATGTCAGAGTAGTGAAAAACAGAAGGCAATTTGATCTGTAATTTTCTCAGGGGAGGAGGAAGAAAACATTACAGAATTTCAGAGGAAACAGGAACTCTTTGCTGGAGCTCCACTCAGGACTATGCAGGGCAGTCTGCTGAAGCTACTGCTTTAACCTGTCTTAAAATTCTGTATATGTAGGACATACCCCATGTACTAAGGGTAAATATATATATATATAATATTCCCTTCACATTGCAACTCATTTTTATTATAGAGTTCTATTATCATCATTTTTGCTTAAGGTTCTGCTACAGTGTCAATATTGACATTTTATTTTTCGTAAGATGTGGCAATTCTATGTGCAGAAAGCAGTTTTAAATGCATTGCATTGAAGGGAAAAAATTACAGACATCAATTCAAACAAATCAAATGAGATATTCAACTACGACATAGTCTCCTATTTTTTTTTACCGTTGCCCCATCCACAACACAACAATAATAAATAAGGAAAAACTTCAATAATGTATGTACATATAGACAGTATTGGTCAAAAGTTTGGACACTGACTGAAAGTATTATAGCTCTGCAACATGTGGATAAAAATATTGGGACACTGTGTTCATTGTGAAATTAAGGGTATTAAAAAGAGTTCATCCTACTTTTGTTGGAGTAACACTCTTTACTGTCCAGGGAAAGTTTTATACTAGGTTTGGGAGCACTGATGAGAGGATTTGAACTGAAGTATTGGCTGCTTTTGCTTGGAAAACTTAATATGGTGTATTTATCCAATATTATTAAAATATACTGTATGAACCAAAACATTTAGTCAATAATAATAAATAGACAAAATCCTTGTACTACAGAAATATTGTCTATTGATCATGTGTGTTTAAATACACAAAATATTCCTTTTTGTTTTTTTCAGAAACATTACCCTCTTCTTTGGGGGTACTTCACACATATAAGGTACCACTCAAATCAACACTACCCCCAACAGCCCACATGGAAATATAGGTACATTCTGCCAGGGTATGATGTCTGACATTGATACAGGATGGGCTACAGGATGGCTAACACTAACAAAAGGTCACTTTTCCAGGTACTATTTCGAGCTGTTAGAGCTGGACATTGACCACCACGTCTATTCTTATACTGCAGACTGTGTGATACACATCTTTCTTCTGAACACACTAATGAAGCTCTCAGCACATAAATGTCTGCTGAATCATCACCATCTTCTCTTTAAATCAATAGTTGGATTTATAGCTGATTGAAGCTACAGACCTGGTGATTGGAGGAGGCCTTAATTGCAAGGGGCTATTAGGTTTGATTAGTTAGCAGTGGCACTCGTTAATTCACGCCTAATTAAAGAAGTGAAATGAGAGACAGGGCCGGCTAATTAATTGAGCCGGGCTCCCTCACATGCAGATAAAATCAATGACATTGTTGTCGACTCGAGCAACAATTGGAGAATATTTATGTGCATCGTGGTAGATCTTTGAGGAGGATGCCTGCCAAGAGACAGTGCTGGCTGTTAACGCTGGCATTTTCTGCACATCCCCTGCCAATTTTGGGTTGCATTCCTCTTTATCAAATTGATTTCTGGATCTTATTTGCACTCGTTTTAACATTCAGACTTGCACAGCATCCATCAAATGCTCAGCAACAGCTAAAATTACTCTAATGCTACAGCCTTACACTTTACAGTACACTATTTCTAGTATATTTGTACTCGGCTATGTGGACACACCTATTTCTTATTAGTCACTCAGTTATTTAGTTGAATTACACATAATGACTGTTTTTTGTGTGCTATTCGTTTTGTACAGTGTTGTATATGCTGATAGATCTCATATGCACAAATACACAGAAAAAAGGAGCAGTCATTAAGTCCCCACACATCGCAAGCATTTCAGCTCTGCTTGCTGCTCCTGCATTACAATAGAAAGCATTTTCTAAATATTAGTGTTGGTGCGTGTTTTCAGCCTGACTGCCTCCATTCATACTCATTAAAAGGCAACAAGCAGGAGAAGGCACTAGAGCTTGTCTAAAGCCACAAAGCCTTTTTCCCCCTTATCAGGAAAATATAATATCCTTAACAAAGCGCTAGCACCTGGACAACATTTTTTTACAACAATGTGCATGCAAAGGAGTGAAAAAATGTGTGTGTGTGTGTGTGTGTGTGTGTGTGTGTGTGTGTGTGTGTGTGTGTGTACCCATTCACGTTTCACGTTTTTCACATTTTGTCATATCGCGCTTTTGGTAAAATTGTGTGCAAAATGAAGGAATTTCCAGAAGGTCAACCAAAACTGCAGCATTCCATCAAACTTGGTTTTATGGCATAGTTCAATTTTGGTTTCATCAGACCAGAGAAGCGTCTTTCTGACACTCTGAGAGTCCTTTAGGTGCTTTTTTGCAAACCCCAGGCTTTCACGTGTATTGCACAAAGCAGAGGTTTCTGTCTGTCCCCTCTGCCCAGATACCAAGCAATTTCTTTTCTATATTTAAGTAGTAAGAAGTATCTGTACTTTACTTGAGTATTTCTGTAACTTAATATTTAAACTCCCTGCATTTCACAAAAAAATGTACTTTTTACTTTTATTTTCAAAACTTAAACTGTGTTCTGACAATGTTTAAATGTATTGGGGTTTTTAAACAACACATTCATTTTTAGAAATGATTCTGTCTTTTTCTGGTGCCGATCTTATCAACACTGTGACCCATACCCATTGATCAGCTTTTGAATTATTGCATCAGTATACATAAAAATATTTTCAAAAACTGAAACATGACACTGAAAATGTGTCAACAGAAAGAAAACTGGGTCATTTTGAGCTAGAAATAACATTTTGTATACTATTATGTGTTTATTGTTGGTTTTGTGGTCTTAATATGTTTGTGCCAAATGTTCTAAGATATGATTGACACACTTCCAAATTTTAAAATGCTATAGTGACAAACAGAATACAGAGAATGGAAGAAAATGACTTCCATTAGGTTGAATTTTTTTCTGCCACCACTGAAGAACAGTTATTTTGGGGTCCACTTTTGGGTCTACATATCCCTGCCAGAGACTTGACAAAAGACTAATAAAGGAGTGCTGATCGATTATATTATAGGGTGTTTGTGATGGCCTGTCCTGGGTATATTCATTTGTTTATGTGTACCATTTAAATTGCCAGCTTGGGCATGAATAAAAGTAAGAAAAGTACTGGTGAAAAACAGTGAACTGTTTGAACTTGGGAGTGAGGGCTGGATTTTGAAAGTTTAACACTTTAACAAGATAAATTAAATTTTCAGCAGTACAGTTCTTTCAAAAGTTTGGATCAGTCTTTGCAAAGGAATTGGAGATTGTTCAGAATCTAATATGTGTTTTACATCAGCATGGGTCCAAACAACAGCCTCATGTAAAGCCAGTACAATCAGACAGTTGGTGCCAAGTGTTCACAGTATCACTCATGTTCCCAGCCTTCTCTCTCTTTCTCTGCCCTTTCTCCCCTACAGACATTCGTCTTTTTTTAATTCTCATGAAAAATTAGCAAACAGATGTCTGGTGCAAAAAAAGAGATGCCCACAGACAAAAAGTGAGAATTAATAAAGCAAGGTGAGAACTAAGTCCTGAACTGTGCTCTCGTGGCCGAATGTGCCTGCTATTTTTACTCCCCACAAACTAACGGCCAAAGAAAGTGAGAACAGGCTTAAGTGGCAGAGTGAGAGAAAAAGGAAAAAAAGAAAGAAAGAGTCTGGACATGAATACTCACTTTAGACCTGTTTGTTGGGCCAAGGGCTCTTTTTCAGCATGCTCAAAAGATGTGTGTTTTGGTTTATTGTCATGTTGGAACACCCAACTGTGCCAAGATTTCAACCATCTACCAAGTCCTAGGGTAGCTTTCCTTCATTATTCCATACTATCACCACCATGCATAAAATTTGGTTCAGTGTTCTTGGGGTTGAAGGCCTCACCTTTACACCTCTAAACATTGTCAAATTAATCACTGACTCTCAATAAAGACAAAGAAGGATTTGATTTTATCCATGTGATTAGCCACTTCAGGTAAGTTTTAAGGTGTTCACCTTAGAGGCTTATTTCTTGGACAGCAACCTTTCAATCCCTGGTGATATAAAACTTGCTTGTCTGTAGACGATGACACTAGTGTTCCAGCAGCTTCTGGTTCATGGCTGCGTTGTGTATTGGTGGTTCTTGGGTTGAACCTGTCCATCCAAACCAATTTCTTCTCACCTGAGCCTCACAGTTTAAATATGGATAATGATAATGACAGGGCCTTCTGTCCATCCTCTGCATTTACTGTCCATACTCGTGTGCCTTCTCTGAAAGGTTATGGATGGGATCAAATGGAACAGTGTATTCTCGCAATACACAGCATGCTCACACTACCAGCTATACTTCTTTATTATTTTACTCCTTTTGGTCCTTTATGTCTGTGCTATCGATCAAAGGCTTTGAGCCTTGGTTCCTCTCAGTGCTAAGGAAGGCCTGAAGGAGCTTTTCCATGCAACTGTTGTGTGATGGCTTGTGCAAATGAGGCTTAGACCTGTATTTCTGTAAAGCTGCTTTGCGACAATGCCTTTGTTGTAAAAAGCACTATATAAATAAACAATGATTAATTAATTGATTGAATACCACTGGAAACCATGGGGCAATGTAGCAGTTCAAGCAGTTCAGCTCATGACCACTGCCATGAGGACATGGTAAAGAGTTCTCTCTGACAGAAAAGGTCCTTATGGTGGCATTTTTTTTACACTCCTGCCATCTTTTTTGTATTATGAATATTGTCGTTATCTACTCCATGTCAGAAATATTTGAATTGATGTATTGCTTAACATCCATGTCAACATATGTGGGCAGAGATGTTCATTTGAAATGGCCATATTCATTTTGATATGCAAAGGGAGTATAAATGAGCCTTAAGTCTTCATCCAGGCCCACACCTCCCAAATACATGAAGTTGTTGGAACTAATAACCTTTAATCATTTGTTTGCCATGCAGTTGGCATAAAAGTGGCTTCAAGAGACTAGTGAGACTAGATTTAAAACAGAAAGAGCGAGAGAGAGAGCTTTCTGGAGCTCTGAAGATGAATGTGCTCTACCGTACTTCTATGCCTCCTCCTCAGGCTTGTTGGTTGGGCCAAGTCGACTCATTTACAGGCAGTGCGTTCACAAGACAGCATGCCCACAGCATAAACACACACACACACACACACACACACACACACACACACACACACACACACACACAGACAGAGCTAGACCTCCTCTCACTCACAGGACATTAACTCCACATGTCCTACCTCTTCCACACTCATCCTCATACTGGGTACAGCAGACTGTTTATCTAACCCATGCCTGTTTGTTTGAGGGTTTTATAGCCATGGTTTTCTGCCACTTTCATGACTCACTCAGAAAGTCTAAGCACGATAAAATCCCCTTTTATGGCTCTCCAGTTCTTAATTCCCACTCAGAGGAGCAATTGTGTAAGGTGAACATGATGGCGCTCTCAATGAAATAAGAAATAACAGAGAGTGGTTTTGTATGTGCTGTTCAGCCCTTTCAGTCTTGTGACCCTTTTCTTGCTGAAGCTGTTTTTAATGCCATGCATTTTGCCTTGCATAGCAGTGAATATTTAAAGGGTAAAACGTAGATCTGGGGGGAAAAGCTTCAAAAATAAGTGGTTTTGGGTTCCAAACGTGTGCGGGCACAGTAAAAGTCTAGGATTTTTACACCTCCAAATGAATTACAAAGTTTTCAGATTTTTCAATGTTTTTAAAGGAGCTCTCGAATGGAACTGAGGAAAAAAATCTTTTTTTTTTTTGCTCTTAGAACCCAGGATCTGTAATTGCAGTCAGTTACATTCCACCATTTAGGCTTTATAACTCTGGATCAGAGTAACCTACCAACATGTTACACGTATAATAACAAACTGCAGCACTTATTCTGCAATGATTTTGACTAATTATTGTGACAAACAATAATTGTGTGAGTAATCCAGCTTGAAAAACAGCTCAAATTCATTCAACTGAATGAAATCCCAGTTTAAATGCTGTAGCAGAGTTCTAGTGCATGTTTACAGTTCTGTGAACACATACAAATTGAACTAGCATGGTGAATCCTAAATATGATTTCTGAGATGTAAAGTTCTCTGTTTTTATTTTCCTTTCAAGCACCACAAACAAACAAACAAACAAACAAATTAAAACACCCCAACTTTTATGTGTTAAGTAAATATTTGATTTAAACATGGTCACATTCATACAGATATCTCAACTTTACATTTCAAAGGATAACAATTTTAGTAGTTTAAGATCTGAAAATAAAATCTGGCATGTGTGATCTTCTCTTAAAAAATGCCAAAAACAGGGAATATTGTTACACACAGCAATGTTTTTACATTAACCTGTATTTAAAGCTATAAACTGTTTCCCCTTCAACTAAAAATCTACTATTGTGGCTACAGTCATTATGCTGATAAGAGTAGCTCTGAAGACATTTACTTCACAGAGTTTTGACTGAGCACTCTGATTCTGACTGAACGTAAACTTGCAGTCATCAGATTCATTCACTCTGAAAGGAGACCAGAGTTGTGTACCAGATGCTTTATGCAATTACACATTATCAGCAGAAAGGTCTCTAAATCCCCAAATCCCACAACTTATGCACTCACACCTTAAGGGAAGGCTGTATGGCAGGCCAAGGATGGGTTTAAAGCTTTATATTAGAAAGTGTGATGATTATAAAATGCAGCAAATCCTGACAATCAATGTGAAACACTTTATGCAGTTTAGAAATCCTGCATTGTTAGGTCTATAAACACTTTAGATTAAACCCCTAATTAAAAAATAGATACTAGGTCATCTTCCAAATTTGGAAAATTATGAATAATATGTGGAAATGTGTGTTAATATGGTTTACTGTCATATATTATTTTCATTCCAGGTAAAATTACTGATCAAATGACAGATGAACCAGTGAACCTTTCATGATATTCAATTTTTTAGAGATGCCCTGGTAATTAAAAATTTAAAAGCCAGAGTACACAGATCAGGCCTTTAGCTCCAACTAAAAAAATGGGTATGAATGAGTCTGAAAGAGATTGAGCATTCACAGCAGTAATTAGCACTCCCTTGGCTACTGCTGACATCCAGCTGGCCTGCAGACATGTCACTGTTTGACCTTTGCCACCACCTGAACTTTTCATTTCTCTCTTAATCTTTTCTCCTCTGTTTTTCCCCTTCGCCACGCTCCCGTGAAGCATATGTGTTTATTTCGCCACGTTTTGGCTGGCATTTGGATGTGACTCACTGAGAGGAGTGTGTGTGTGAGCCTGACATTTTTGCAGAACGGCTGGGAGTCCTCCTGGCTATTCCCATATACACGCACACATACACACACACACGCACAGAGAGAGAGAGAGAGAGAGAGAGAGAGAGAGAGAGAGAGAAATGAGCACACACACTGCTGCATAAATCCTCGGGTCTCTGGTTAGAGGCGGGTGAATAAATCTTTATGTGATAACAACCCTGTGCTTGGTGTTTTAACACACACTGCTGGATCCTGGGTCTTCTCCCTCTGCTAAAGCCCCCTTGAGATGAGATTGCAACTGTGTGAGTGTATGTATGTGTGTTTATTGTCTTTATGGGGACCAGCTCACCTTACATTGAAAGGGGAAAAAAATGAGTGGCATATTTAAAAATAATTACACAACAGTGTAAATATTCTTTTTAAAAAGTGAAAGTCTTGTATAGTGGGTATATTTGTTTTTGATATCTTCATGGGTACCAGCTTTCCATGCAATCAAACTCAGAAAATATTAAAATATAACATATTAGGCATTGTTAGACAGGAGTTAGTGTATAGTCCCCAGAAAATCAGTAATGCAAAATGTGGAATGGGCAAAACGTGTGCCAATAGAGGATTTTTAATGTTACAAAATTAACCAGACAGCAGTCAATGTTTACTGTCTCTGTGGGGACCAATTCTCCATACACTGAAATGTGAAAACATGAAGCAAATAAATGAATAAATAACTCATATGAGATTCTAAAGTTTCTAAAGTGCCATATTTAAGCAAAATTAGACAGCAACAATTGTAAAGTCCCTATTAAACTGAAATGTGTTTATGATCCGATCACCAACACTTCCATCACCAGTTCTAGAGGAGATTTTCCCTCCACATTTAACCATCTGTGAAATGACACAGGAGGTTGACATGATGCTACAACTTGCAGTTTCACATTTGACGCAGCTCATTCCAATTACATGTATTCCAATCACTATCTCGCAAGCTCTTCAATGGGGTCTTCCAGTCGGACCCTTCCTTCATCTGTGCTTTGCAGTATTAAGGCCATGAAACCTCCAGAATCCTCAACAGTGAGATCTAGCATCTCAGACCCACTCCTCTCCAAGCTCGCTTCAGGAGATTTCACAGCATTTTACTCACAACTTCAATACCTTCAGCATATACACAAAACAGCTTATAACTCTACCCATGCTACACATTCAAACATGGATTACTGTACCACTCTCAACCTCAGCTGTTCTTAAGCACAACCACTGACTAGCTTTTTCAGCTCCTTCTAACAGTTCCTTCATAACTGCCCTCAGTACATGACCTCTGAACCCAAATTCAACCAGCAATGCCATAACACATTTCCCTACAAAACCCCTTGCTCCTATCTCTACTGGTCTAACATATGCCTGCCACTCACGCTCTCTCACCTCAGGCACCAAATCAACATATCTCAGCCTTCTCCTTCCACAAGTTACCTTAACCTCATCTTCAAATGGTACATCAGCTTGATAAAATAAACTATTTGTTTGCTCACTGAGTATAACACAAAATCAGGCCTCAGTGTAGTTAATGTAATGCATTGTGGAACCTGTAGTTCAGCACGTACATCTGCCAACAACCTCCAATCTTGTGCATTCCTCCAATTACCAATATTCACACCCTGCACATGTTTTTCACTGCATTGCGCCTCATGCACAAATGTAATTACCCTGCTGCCACAAAAAAATGGGAATGTTGTTAACCTCTACACAAATGCAGCCGGTAAAGTACCTGATAATGCCTCAGTGTTTAGCAACCCATTGACAGTGTTTCAATTTCCCAATCCCACACACAATTTACAACCTGGATCTACACCTTCCTACTACCCAAGGTTTTGCGGAGTTGGGGAGACATCACTCTCGCCAACAGGTTCTTCACTTTTCTGTGGTCTCCCTTATTATCCACTGTCCCATTTTCCATCGTGAGCCTGCATTTGCACACCACACCTCCTCTTCATGTTCTCAAATAAAGCTTGTAACTATTCGCCTGATGTATCCTTGAAACAGAATTACAGTGTTTGTGCGCACTACCTTTGTGTGGATCACAATGTCCATATGGCATTTAGCCTTATGAAAAATATCTGTATTCATAAAATGAATTTTTCTGAACATTTTTCTGCCCTTGTGCTCAGAGTTCCCGGCTGGGCACTGGCTCACCCGTGACCCTATTCAGGAATAAGCGGTTCAGAAAATGGATGGATGGATGGATGGACCTCTGTTCTTACGTACTTCATTGAATTCAACATAATTCCATAACCATTTCTCTCTTCTTCATCATTTGTTGTTGAATAATACTACAGGAAGATTACAAGATCCTACATTTCACATGATCTCTTTTTCTTACTGTGCTGCAACAATGAATTAATGAAAAAAAAAATAAAAACCACACAAGGAGATGATAAAATCCAGCATCTAACAATTGTAGTTAAACATATCTTCTATATTGCTATGGTCATATATGATTTTATCAGCAACCTTGCTAATATCTTCTGACACTGAACAATACAGAAAGATTACAAAATCATACACTTAACAACTAAGGATGCTGTGCACATTTACAATCTGATCTGTAATTTTATATATCAACCAACATTTAAGAAATACAGAAAGAGGACAAGATTCTGCATATCATAATTAAGGTTACACACTGGGCCCAGCCCATTCCCTTCACCCATACTATAATCACTACCTCAGTACTATAATCACTAAGCCCTTCATCAGTTAGACCTCTCCCTTAGACAGTGTTTTGCCGTGCCCACAACATTTCTGGAAGGCTTGTCCCAGACCCGATACTCAAATAAAAAGTAATGACTAAAGGATTTCATAAAGTACTAGTTTTCTATTCCAATAATACCTGAGTACAGTACTAACACCAGTACAAGTACAAAAAAATAAATACAATAAATACAATGTAATGTGTTTTCCACCATGATATAAAATAACCACTTTTGGTTCCATAAAGAAACACTTTTTTATAATTGGGAAGAATTTTTAAGGACTTAAAAACCTTCTCTTGATGTAAAATGTTGATGTCCTTCACACTCACATATCTCTGTTACAAACATCAGGCCTTATTCACCAACCATCTAAAGAAGAAATTTCTTCTCAAAGCCCATTTACACAGTGTTCATGAAGATTCTGACATTCAGCTGTATTTTCTTATTTGATTTCTTAATTTGTTCAGTTTAGCAGACAATGGAATCCATCATTATAAGAGCAGGTCTGTGAACAATTATGCACTTAAAAATGAATATGGCATAGATTTTGCATTTGGACATTTTTTGTGCAAATTTAAGAAAGTTCTTGGGAAGATATTGGTGAGTCCCATGCACATTTATGGAGCCAAGAAGAACTTTTCAAAGAACCTTTTGTAGCACCATTATTAAAGAGTGGACAGGTCAGTAATCCCATAAAGACAGTAGTGTGAGTGTTTGCATGCATCTGGGAGCTAGCATCTGTGGTGGTGGTGGTGGTGTTGGTGGTGATCTTCCAGCAGTTGGCCAGCACACACACAATCGCATGTTGTTTGTGTTAAAGCTCAGAGCTTTGACAAGGCACATCAAATCACATCACATCTAATGAGACACCACAAACTCCAGCAGCCTCTCCCCCACCAGCCTGTATCTGCTTTCCCATCATTCTCCACCAGTGCTGCCCAGTTGTTATCCTCAGGAAAGATCTGCTGGCCATCAGAGTCTGGCACTGTAAGGATGAATGGACACACCAATTAGCACAAACTCATTTGATTCATCTTGAAACAGTTTGGCCCGACTGGCCTGGAAGAGATATATAGTTGCTTTCTGACGTGCGTTAATTGACCCTAATCCATATTCATGCAGGATTGTATAGTCTACTATGTGCTCTAAATTACAAGCATCAGTAATCAGCTGCACAAGCCACGGTTTTCGATTGAGTTGCTAAGTGGAAAGTGAATGAGAGATCAGTGCATTAGTGTAATAGTTTCCTGACGTGGACTATGTTGTGCTTGTATGCTCCTCTAACTAACCCAACTCCTCCATCTCATTCATACACACACACACACACACACACACACACACAGTGGGAGTTGGGCACAGAAAAGCAAGCCATGCAAAGTGCACCACCTCTCCAAACCCCCTTTGTCAGGCATGATTTTCATGATGGAGATGAATATTACCCTGACCTCAGCCCACTCCACATAAACAGAGTTCAGCCATAACATCCACTTATGCAGCCAGGCAGCTGCTTCAGTTTGCTGAGCCTTGCAAATCTGCAGGGGCAACTGCAGGTAATAAAACTATCTCCATGGTCCTAAATCTTTGTGACTTGACAATCAAGGACCCAAATGTGACTATATTCATGCCTAAATGTTGGTCTGGTTTTATCACCCAAAAGCTCTGATAATTCGCTTTATTTTACACTTACAGCATTGACTGACACATAGTTTAAACTGTCAAAGCAAAACCTTTAAAAAATACCAATGTTACAGTAGAAAGGGAAAAAGTTCATTTGTCTTCATTTTGCAGCATTTGTATTGGTCATTTATTAAATAATGATTTGAATCATGCTCCACGGGTAGACCCCAAGAGTGCCAAGGCAGTGATTTTATCCATTATTTCCTTAACCCTGGCCCTAATCCTAACCCTCACTCTGGTCCTAATCCTAACCTTAATCTCAGGATCAGGGACTTCAAGTGAACATCAACAGATATTAACTGAATTCAGTAGATTATTAATGTATTTATGCAGTTAATTAAAAGTATTGTCAGGTGTGAGCAGACAGAACAAGGAAGAGGGTGAGGAGGCAAATGCAGGGGTCAGGAATTTAATATAAATAAAGAAAAACAAAGCACTTACTAACAAAGTGGGGAACAAAGAACAAACAAAACAAAAGCAAACTATACTAACAAACAGGGAACAAAACATACCAGCAACAAACTGACAGAAACAAACCACTAACTGTGGTAACAAACATGGTAGGTAACAAAAGGGCTGACAAAGACAGAAACAAAGGGTCTAAAATACAACATGACATAGACAACACCTGGGACATGATAACGAGGGGGCAGGATTACAAATCAGACACAGATGGGAATGGGCGGAGCAAGGGAGGAGACCGACAAAAACAACAACCCATGTGCTTAGGAGCACATGGAGGAAACAATAACATCAAGACAGGAAGACAGAGGTAAACTGAAATGACAAAGGGCAGACATGACAAGTATCTTGATTTATTGAATGCATTCAGATTATTATTAGATTATTATTATTAACGGCTCCTACCCCACTGATATTTTGTTGAGATGTTGCTGAGAGTTTGATTATGTCATCAGCATTATGTCATCTGAAAAGGACAACTCCAAAAAACTGTCACAAAAAAGTCAAGATAACATCCTCTCAAAGTCATATTATGTCATGGCATAATATGAGATACTGTATTGAAGCTGATACAAAGCTAAGTATTATAGTGTGTAATAGGAAGAATAAGGTATGTATGAATACATACATTAGTTTGTTAGTTGTTGCAATGGTTAATGGTTAAACTGGTGCGGTGACAGATATGGTATTTTGAAAAGATGCATTCCACAGTGCATTCAATGGTGCCATCGAATGGTCTTGTCACAGTGCACAGTTCACTGGAAGGAATGGAGAGCAGAAGAGTGAATGAGATGGTGAAAATTATAAGGTTCAGAGATGAGATAAGAGATAAGTGTGCTTCATCATGAGATGATTTTGAAGTTGAACAGAATATGGTAAGTTATCACAAGTCAATGTCAATAATCTTTCTGAACTATCAAGAATTTGATAATGATGTATTGAGATGTATTGAATTTGAGATGTATTGAGATGTGACATGGATTTGAGATGTAATGAAATTTATGAAGAGATTTATCAGGTAGATCAGCAAATAAGGAGTCACAATAATAGAAACACGAAGTAATAAACTGGACCAGTGTTTCTGTATCTTGCAAGCTGATAGAGGGACAAAGACATGCAATTTTGTGCATGTTGAAGAACACCGCTTTAGTTACAGAAGTAATTTGTGCCTGAATCAGTGTATTTGAAAAGGTAATTGCATTGCCATTTAAGTCAGAGAAAAATAACTTACCCCATGAAAGCTACCTTAGACCTTACCAACATCATGTCAGTCGTCTCAAAATGTTACTTGTGAAAATGTGATACCATGCAGTTTTTAATACTGTAGATGCAATTTTTACAGAGGCAGGTGGAGCAGAAGCTGTAGGATGGGTGCTGAGATAGATGTGTGTGTCATCAGCATAGAAATGAAACTGTAGCTGGTGGATGATAGTACCCAAAGGGAACATGTAAATGATAAATAGGAGCGGGCCTAAAACTGAGCTCTGTGGATCTTCTTGGGAGACAGAAGATGTGTGAGATTTACATTTACCACTGGAAACACAATGATGCCTTAACGTAAGATATGACCCAAATAGTACACATACTCCCACTAAAGCTGTACCAAAAGCAGTGGTAAAGTCCAGAAGGAGAAAAAAAAAAAGGTTAAAAAAGAGCTAAGCAGAAGCAAGATCACTGACAACTTTTAAAGGCCAGTTTCTGTGCTAGAGTGACAGTGAAAACCTGAACAACACTACTTTTTCTAATACTTCTAGATTAAATGTAGACCAATAATTGGTCAGAAATTGTTTGATCAAAAATCATTTTGCTGGTAGCTGGGACTAAGGTAGTCTTTGATGGTCAAGATGTTTACAAAACTGGTCCTCCAGGCAAAATATATTCTATGCTGGTAAGCAGAATGAGTTAGCTGGTTAACCAACTAAAGTCTTAACCAGTATAGCTTGTTTTCATTTGAGTTTAATGAACTAACTCAGCATAATCAACTTCTGCTTGTCATTAAGTTGTTCAAACTCGTTGACTAGTTTGGTAAAGTATAAAACTATTTTGTTATACTAGTCAACAAGCCTGGTCAGGATGGTTTACTAGCTTGTCAACTTGGTCATTCTGGTAGATTAAGCCATCAAAATCAAACCTTAATATACCCTGGCAGGGTATAAAAACAGTCTTACAGTCTTAACCAGCTACAGCTGGCCAGGCATGTTGTGTGAAGTAATAGAGGCAGGTTTGAAGGACAAGATCAAGACCAACAGAAAGAAAGCTATTTACAATATACAAAGTGGAGGGAAAATATGTAGACACACTTTAAAGAGTGATATAACCTGGATCAGTGGGAATCAACCAGTCTAGCATATAACACAAGCAAGGTTTGTAAGTAATGGATAATCAAGTGGAAGAGAGAAAGGTGGGAAGAGTGGGGGGTTTGTAGTTTGAACCATTCTTTAATTATGAATATGACCCAGTCAGTGGTGAAGATGGGGGCTAAAGGATCTAGGCTGACCTAGTGGAGTTGAGAACCTCTCTCTGCTTTTAAATGTGATCTGTGTAGACAAGCAGGTGTCGATTTTGATGGTTTAGGCTACCAGAATGACCAACTTGACAAGCTAATAAACCATCATGACCAGATTAATTCATTTGCTTTTTTTGGATGGATGGATGGATGGATGGATGGATGGATGGATGGGTGGATGGATGGATGGATGGATGGATGGATACTTTATTGATCTTGAGGGAAATTAATGCATCCAGTAGCTTAGTAAAATGTAACAGATATAATACAATATAATAAGGTATATAAAGTACATTGGGATGAAGAATACACCATTTATACCAAACTATATAAAAAAATATTAAACAAACACACCAAAAACTTGGATGAGATAGTGTCAATTGATGTGCAAAGTAGCTGAGTCTAGAATAGTAAGTATATTAATAATCTAGAAACTGTATAACCAAAATTTGCAATAACACAGTAATTATATGAGTCAGTCACATGCTATATGTTGATATGTTACTATATATTATACTTTAATATCTGCACAAAAGTGGCCATGTTTTTCTCAAAATTTTACCAAGAGCCTGTTGCTTTTTTTATGCTTTTTTAATTTGAAATCGAAATTAAAGCTGAGATATATTTTCAAAATTTGGGTGTCTGTAAGTTGAAAATCAAAATGTTTTTGTCATATTTTGATTATTATGGTGACAATTATATGAGTAACATCAGACATTTATTAAAGTTCCCACCTCTAAGATCATTGCGGATTTCAATAACTCTGCAAAGCCTTTAAGTATTTTTTTCAGGGCCAATATGGCTAATATCTCAGGTAATAATAAGTGTATTAGGACACTTTTACAAAAAGCAGTTTATAATAACAGTTGTTGTTATTATTGTTATTTCCACATGATGTTTCTGCACAGTGAATTTCTTACAGATGTTTCATGACAGATTTTTTAGAAATAGGAGATTCTGCAGTTTCTAACCATATGTGTATGGTGCTGGTGTGCGAAGCCATTCATGAGTTATAAAGCTGAGAATACAGGGTGTAATTTTGCCCTCATTGTGAGGGCACACGGCACTAATCATTACCATCACAGTAAAGGTTTTAGAGATGCCACTCTGTTAGTTTGGAAGTATTACAAGGTATGTGTGTAATGGACAAAATGCACAAAAATGTCAAGTCTGAAATATTGACTGGTCAGGGTGGACAGAGCATTATTATGTTTGTCTGTTTGGTATTTTGCCTTGCTGTTTTGCTTTCATCGTTTGCATTGTTAGCATGTCTTTTGGTTTTGACCCTCACGTTCTGCTCAAGTCTCCTTTGCCTACTTCCATGTATTGTGTAGTGATTTATCTGATTTTGACCTGGCCTGGTTTGACCTGGACATGTCTCTTCTGAATTGCCCTTTTCCTAATGAACCTATTTATTTATTTATTTTTCATCCACAAGCATCTGGTATGTTTTGCCAAGTCTTACAATAATGAAATGACAGCAAATACATACTCTGACAGTTTAACACAAAATCTCTACAATTGGCATATGGTTATTTACTGTGGACTATTATTTTAACATGTCTTTATACTTATAAAGCATACAAAATCTCCTTGCTAGTTATCTGTTAATAACAGAAACTGCTCCTTAAAGTAAGTTGTATTCTATTATTTTGAAAGCATAGAGAAATGCCTTAAAACCAAGATGGTGTTGCGAGCGCATTGTGAGGCTCAGTGCTGCACCAGCTTTTGTAATTCACTCGCTATTTACTTAGTAATCTCCAATGTTTTTGCTTGACTCATTAATTCAAACTACGTCTACAGCAGACAGGCACTGCTGGATATCAATCATTGCTTTCGATCATCTGTTTGACTTCAACCATCTACCTCCAGAGATGACCCGGACACCAGGACCTAGCAAGTCATTTCTGCTGACTAGAGGAACCAGGTGTCAGCATCACAGATGTAAACAAAGGTGGGGTAAGCACAGACATCTGCATGCTAAGCAAGGGTTAAAAACACACCAGCCACACCAAGCATATTTTTTTGCCAATGTTCATTGATTGCCTTGAAAGCTTAATGAGTTAAAGATCTGGACCCTCACACAGAGAAGGCTCATGGTATGCAATCTCATGTTTTTTGTCTGAAACAGGGTTGAGCAGCAATGTGGAGAACAGCATGGTGGAAATAGAGGGCACTGTTCAGAGCGGACAAGTCAATGGTGGCTACAGGGAAGACCCGGAGCAGAGGAAACTGTATCTATGTAAAGCATGGTGCATGGTGCATGGACTCCTTTCTTCAACATCAGTTGCACACTGACTGGAGGGAGTATGCTGCCCAGGCCACCATAGACTCACACATCAACATTGACATTCACACCAACTCTGTCCAGAAATACATCAACGACTGTGTGGACAGAGTGACATCTAACAAAACTATAATAACTTTCCCTAATTAGAAGCCCTGCCTGAACGAAGAGGTTTGCCTCTTGCTCAAAGCCTGAGAAGTTGCCTTCAGGTCTGGAGACCGGGTGGCTTACAGCTCTGCCAGAGAGGGATCTCCATTGCCAAGCACTTCTACAAACAGCAGACTAAGGAGCACTTCACCTCCTCTGACCCCCGGCATATGTGGCAAGGCATACATACAAACTTTAAACCACCTAGCACTGTACCATCTAATAACTGTGTTTCTCTCCCTGATGAGATAAATCACATTTATGCTCATTTTGACAAGAGAAACAAGTTGATGTTTTTTTTTTCTAAAATAGATCCTCCACAACAAGATAACCCACTTACATTCTCCACAATGAATGTTTGTCGCATGCTTAGTAGGATGAATGCATGGAAAGCAGGAGGCCCTGATGGAGTTCCTGGCAGGCTACTGAGAACTTGTGCCAAGGAGCTCTCTGGTGTTTTAGCACATATTTTTAATCTGTCACTGGCCCAGGCAACTGTCCCAACCATCTTCAAGACTGCCACCATTGTGCCAGTGCCAAGGCATTCAACTGCTTCAGTCCTGAATGACTTCCGCCCTGTCACACTGACTCTGATCATCTCCAAGTACTTTGTAAAACTAGTTCTTTCTCACTTGAAATTCTGCTACACTGGACCCACATCAATTTGCTTACTGCAGCAACAGGTCAACTGAGGATGCCACTTTCACACCACTGCACACTGCATTGACCCATCTGGACTGTCAGAACTCCTATGTTAGAAGACTGTTCAATTACTTTAGTTCAGAATTCAACAGTCATCCCCTCCAAGCTAATCTCCAAACTTAGCCATCTAGGGTATCAGCACATCCCTCTGCAACTGAATTTTGGACTTCTGACTGACAGATCCCAGTCTGTTAATTCAGACAACCTCTCCTCCTCCTCCTCCTCTGTTCCTGTTTATGGCTCCACCACCATAATCAAGTTTGCAGATGACACCACAGTGATTGGTCTGGTCAGAGACAATGACAAGATGGCCTACAGAGATGAGGTGCAGCATCTGGTGCAGCATCTGGCTGTATGGTGCACTGTCAAAAACCTGGTGCTTATCACCGCGAAAACCTAGGAGATCATCCTAGATTTCAAGAAGACTAGAAGGTTTTCAGCCCCATCTACGTCAGCTGAGCTGCAATAGAGCAGGTATCCAGCTTCAGGTTCCTTGGCATCCACATCTCCAATGATCTAACCTGGTCTCCGAACTCCTCCACCCACTGCATCTCAGCAACTGCATCTCAGCATTTTACAACAACTACTCTGCTGCTGACTGCAAGGCACTCCGGCAGGTAGTGAAAACCGCCGAACACATTCATCATAATGTACTTAATTCAAATTTGCACTATTATTGTATATATTCATAGAATTGTACTTCATTCATAGTTGCCTTACTCATTGCACCACCTGCATGAATTCTATTGCACTTCTGGTTAAATGATAACTGCATTCCATTGTCTCTGTACCTGTATTCTGCACAATGACAATAAAGTTGAATCTAATCTAATCTAATCTAATCTAATCTAATCTAATCTAATCTAATCTAATCTAATCTAATCTAAAATGTCTGTACTAATCAACTCTATAGTGAAAACTACAGGCATATAGCTTTAAGCAGCATTGCTTCATTCTAAATGCATCTGAATGCCTCCTAGTTAATAAGAGAGACACCAGCTCAGGAGGCTGCTGTGCTTCTTAATGTTCCACTGTGCATTACTAGATTACAAATAAATTTCAGATGTGCTGTAAGCAGATGTAGGGGAAGCAAATGAAAGCCTCAGGGTGAAGTGGTTGGATCAATTGCATTAGGGTTGGAAATGAACAGCCAGCATTGCTGTGCTTTACAGTGTTACTGTGTACATTTTCTTCCATTTGATACTTGCGGTCAATAAGAGTTGTTTCCACTGACCACTGAATTACATATCTACACCCATCAGTGACACTGGCCTTCACTGGCAGATACAGCTTGTATAACATATAGAAAAGCACTGAGCAAGAGTACAGGATGCTCTGAAGCAGCTGTGTGTGTGTGGGCATAAAGGTAACTCTGCCCAATGCTAAGTGTGGGCTAGAACTGTGTTTCTCCGCCCTGGTTCTGGAGGGACCCCGACTCTGCAGATTTTAATAGATTCCTTGCTTTAACATGCACCCTGCAACATTGAAAGTTGATTCAGGCTTGCTGGGTTCGCTTCACCAGTGTGCTTTGGGCAACCATTACCAGTGGCACTGGCCACTGTATACTGGGAACACACCAGATATTCTGACCCAAGTGTCTAGTAGTCACAAATTTGGCTCTTGTGACACTGTCCCAGATTTATGTTATGTTTAGATTGTTTAGATTCTGCTATGTTTAGATTAGGTTTGTCCATGTTTACTGCTTCTAAAACATCAACCTCAAAAACTGACTGTTCACTTGCTGCCTGATGGATCCAGCAGCGACTGCAAACGGCAGTATTATTCACTTCACCTGTCAGTGGTTTTAATGTTATGGCTAGTATATGATATATTTGAGCTTGTATGTAGTAATTTTACTGTGAAATATTCCAGAAGGTCTAAAGTGACACCTTGTCCCACCTTGCCATATTCAGAATAAGACCTTTCTTCTAATCAATACAATTGGCTACTTTACATTGAACATATTGCCGACACTGATGTGCAAATGCTGCAACACACAGCTTGTCTAGGCCCTTTGGAGGAGTATTGCAAAAGAATAGGATTCTCTGGAGCAAATAAACACAAACTTAAAAAAACCCCACTAAAATAGGGTTTGCAAGATATATGAAACCTTAGTACATCTTTCTCATAGTGTACTTAATATAGCTACAGTTCTGAGCAGTTGTCAGCTGATGCAAAGTCTGTGTCCTAGAACAAGATGTTGTCCTCTCACTCTCCTGTCCTCTGTCCTCTGTGCTGGGCTCCAGGCTGGTCTGCTGGGACTTAGACTCAGGCTGTTCACATGTAAGCTCGCTGCTCGCCTCAGGCAACCCTCACGTCTTCCTAATTTATAGCCTCGGTGGTGACATGGGCTAGATTACACTGAACCCTGTGCACCCCTTTTCAAATGCCTGCCACACATTTGTGGCCAGATAAAAGGTGACTGCAGTGCTGAAGCTCTCCCTTGCACTTGAATGGCTGCCTTGCTGTTTGTATTTTTGTCTTCAGCTTGGGCCTTAGCATCATTTATCATTTTAAGTCTTAGAACCTGAGAACTTTGACTCTTAGAGCCGTCTTCTCTGTCCCAGCTCCTCTCTGGTGACGTGTGTTAGGTAAACTTACTGTTCTGCACTGCGTAATATAAAGAACGTCCCCCAGAAAATAGCGTAATGACTGTACACCCTTAAGCTCCTTGTGCTCTGTCAATATTATGTTCTGTGGTCTAACTCTGATTACCTCGAGGCAGTGCACATTCAAATCTACATATCTAATACTATCAAATGAATTAAATTAGGGGTATGTTAAGATAAGCTATTCATTAGCAAGATGTACACCTTATGAGTGTGATGAGAGAGTGTGGGAGGGAGGGAGGGTGTGAGAGAGAGAGAGAGAGAGAGAGAGAGAGAGAGAGAGAGAGAGAGAGAGAGAACAGAATGAAGGACGCTGTCTTTGGCAACAACTCTCCAGTTACAATATCGAAGCTCTGTCTCCGAGCTCTGCCAGTTGCTTGACAGGGGCAGATAAATGTGAATTGATTTGGAGCCAAGCTCCGTTAGTGCAGGAAATCACGCTATGATGTTTGTAGCAGGGAAGAGAGGAAGCTGGTAGGGCCGTGGGTCTTCTTGCTTTATGGTCAAGGCTAAGTTCAAACAATGTATGAGAGCAACAAATGTTTGTGTAGCAGTGTTGTACATATACTCGTTTCATATACTCTCTAACACTTAAGACCAAAGTCATGAAACTTGGTGGGTTGGCTTGACATGAGACATGCAAATGATTCATGGTTCACACTCGGCTGCACATGTGACATAAGGGAAGACAGGCATTATCATAGTTCTTCACTGATATCCTGACTTGGGTTATGCTGTTGTGATAGCAGCATTCTTTGTGAGCAAAATGTGCCTCACAGAAGAGTCAGAAAGCAATTAGAGCAGTTAGTCGTATATCGGACGTCTGAGAATCAGAATGGTCTTATCAACATGTTTTCCAACTTTTGTCTTGGTGGAGACGACCAATCTGTAGGAGTCTGCAGGAGTGAGAATATTCCAGCTGCATGGATGGATTATTGCAGTTTACCATTAGGAACCTTAGGAACTCCATGCCCAGTCATCTGGGATGTTGCATTGGCAAACATGGCGGCCAGGCATCCTATTGAGAAGGTTTTGTATGTGAAGCTTAACACAATTTGCTTGCATCAGCCTAAATTCTTAAACATAACTGTTTTTATTAGTTTATAAACAGATCCACATTCAGAATCAGACACAGAATATATATCTCATTGAAAGCATTACACCGTTCTGTGAAGATCTAAAAGTCCCTCAGGGTTTCTACTCACTGTATTTCTTCTTTCTTGAATACGAGTGGAATGACAAGTAAGTTAAGATCTACACCTTTGAAATACCTCATACCCTGTTTTGGGTTTATTTGAGCTGCGAATTCAGAACTCACATCCACTCACATCCAAGTTTTCAGTTGAGATCACACTAGAAAGGAATCCTGTAGGCCTGTCAGGTCATATTATCAAAAGTTGTGCCCCTCTGGAGTACATTCTTAAAAGAGACAAATTAAAAGTTTGAAATTTATCACAATCTTTAACGAGATGGAGTCTGAGAGGGGAGATTTATTCAGCACCACCCCGATCATGATAGATGTTAACGACAGACAATTATTGTTCATCTAATGCAAGTGCTGCTCCTGAGGAATGCTGACAGAGTGTATCAATCCCCTTGATGTATGATAATTCGGCTTTGTTTAGCCCAGCATCTGCCACCACCGCATTCTTATGAGTTATGAATTACACCTATGCTCAGGAATGTATTTCAGAACACAGTTAATAGTTCTGCCATGCTCAGTTGTTTTAGCTAGGCCCATGCCGCCCCATATATGCACTGTGGACTTGTTTCCAATTAGACTTCAAATGCCACTGAAACGACGGATCCCCTCGGCGTTTTTATGAATAGGACCACTCCCAGGGCAATAGATATTATATCTCATTACCAGCACAGTTAGCCACCTGGGGATTACGTTGAGGCAAGCTGAGCACTTAGGCAATTGGCTTCTCCCTCGCTCTTTCCCTTTTGTGGAACTGATTGAGTTTGTTCTCCCACAACACCCATTTAATGTCAAACTCAAAAACGGGCTGACCTCAATTTCCATGAAAAATGCTCATTTAACGCGTACAAGTGGCAGCTCACTCTTTAAGCCCACCGAATGCCAAGACTGAGTTACTGTGGGTCAAAATTATTGTAAAGGAACACAGGACAAAAGTATTGGGACACCTTCCCATTTATTGTTTCTTCTGAAAGGCTCTTAAAAAGTGTACATCCTGCTTTTGTTGGAGTGACTGTCTCCTCTGTCCAAAGAACGCTTCACACTTGATTTTGGAGCGTTGCTGTAAGGATTTGATTGCATTCAGCAACAAGAGTGTTAGTGAGGATGTTGGGTGATCATCAACCCACATGACCTTCTCCCCAGCTCCCCAAATCCAAACCCAGAAGTATTGGATGGAGCATCATTCCAGAGAATGCCTTTCCACTGCTCCAGAGCTCAATACTGTTTTTTCTTTACCCATCTACTCCACGACTGGCATGGTGCATGGTGCCAATAAGTTCCTATTTATCTGCTCTAGAGAGAACTATTCTATTGGCAGTACTGAATACAGAAGCTGAATACATTTATTAGAATGGGGATCTACAAACATTTGGAAATATCATGTATAATATTCATATGTTGGAAGTCAAAAAATACCTACACAACAATACTGATTGTATTATCTTTATTTAACAATATAACAACAGTTTTACTCTCCACTACATTGAGTTTATAATACTTACACCTTCTATTTTCTTATATCCAGTTGGAATTTAAGCAGATCAAGCAAAGGCTATACTTTGTCCAAATGTTTGTATACACATGCTTATCTTAAGCTCACAGCTGCTCCAGAGCTTCCTAATATATTGTTCAATCTATGTATGGAGATTATTCATGCTGTGTGTAATTAAATGAAGGGTGCACCTTAAAACAAGTTGTCTCACCAGAGGGGCAGTTTGGATAATTTTGGACATTGTATGCAAGTATTGACAAATATTGATTGTTGCTAATTTCTGACTGCACAATTAATCACAATATAACCATTTTACTATTTATTTATGACTTATTCACTACACTGTCTGTAGTGACCTCCATTGCATCCTCACAGACCAGCAGCGGTTGGCAGACTGTTCTCAACAAAATGGTGACACTAATAAATGTATAGGCATTTTATGAGAAACCCATATACAAAGTAGGCTTATTATTATTATAGTAATATATTATAATTATTGTACTAATGTATCTGTAATACAATTACATATAATGCAAATTCATATAATTCTCATGAATACAGTCATATCCAGACCAATCATCATAAATTACACACACACACACACACACACACACACTCACACACACACACACACAAACACACACACACATACACACACACACACACAAACACACACACACACACACACACACACACACACACACATATATATATATATATATATATATATATATATATATATATATATATATATATATATATATATATATATATATGCAGTTCGTACAGTTCTTATCAGAAATAGGGCTTGAAAACTGGTCTGCAATGAATATATGTACTTTAGAGCAAAGTCAACTGTATTGTTTTATATAAAAATATATTTATGTATTTTTTTATCATTTGCAGTTTCATTGGAATGAAGTGATACATATTTTGACAATATTTGAATAATGTAAAGAAATATATGTATGCATTTTGTTCCTTTTAGAATGAACATGAATGGGAATTTGATTTCATTAAAGTGATAGAGACCTCTCTGGTGAGAATGTGGAAGACTATTAAAGGGTGTGCTGTGACAGTCTCCTTTCTGAGTTGATGAATCTGATGATGTTTACATTCAGTCAGTAAGTGACATATTCACTCAATGATAGTCTGGAATGTCCTACCTGTTCTGCAAGAGAAAAGCAAACTACGCATTGTTTTATATCTGTTCAGGTCACGGAGCTCTCGCCACCTTTCAGAAGACAAGCCAGTGTTTATCCTGGAACTAGAACCCTAGGAAATGAGGGCTGATGTCTCGTACAGTTCGCTGACTCCTTTGCTCTTTCAGACCTACTAAATCTGACACAGGTTGAATCAGGTGTTATTAAGCAGGAAAATACCTTATGGACCTGTTCCCCAATCCTGCACTGAGGATATGTTTACATTATAAGTCCCTTAGTCAATTTCCAATTTTTTGCTCAGATCAGATCCAGCTATTTTGACACATTCAACAGGTTAAGTGAATTTTGCCTAAGCTGTCCAAATGATATGACCTTTAAATGAGTTATTGATCTGAACCCTACAATCCTGCCTGAAACATATGTTTTGTCTATTTACCACAAACAGAAAACTTTGGTTATTGTTAAATATTGTCAAATATAACCACATTATTGTAGTGTTACACTTTCCAAAAGCGATTATGAATGTTTTGTCACTGTGATTTTCCAGTGCTGTGGTGTTGCATGCTTCTATAATTGAAGATTCCCTGGGGAAATTTCCATAGGTGGTGGGTACTGTATTAGATTGGGTGCTCAAAAGCAATGAAACAGGGAGGCTCCATTCCCTGAGCCTTGCTGAAACATATCTTTAAAATAGTCATATTATAAAATGCTGACCAAACACACACACACACACACACATACACACACACACACATATATAGCTTGTCTAGTCTCTGTATAAAAGTACTGCAAAAAAATACGACTCTCTGATGCAGATAAATATGAATCTCTTGGCACCATACCTAATTCCAGATGTGGAATAGAGACGTATAAAATCAGATACTTACAGCAATGTTCCAAAATCTAGTACAAAGCCTTGCATGGACAGAAGAGACAGTTACACAAAAATGCTGGATAAATTCTTGACTTCACAAGAAATAATGAATGAGCAGGTGTCCAAATAATTTTGTCCATATAGTGTATATCAGGTCCAGTGCTGTTGCTCGGTATGCTGTCAGAGCACTTTCTTTAAAAATGAATTAGCTCTGAAAGGCTTTCTTGCAACAAGCACCACTTATATTAATCTGAAAAGATTGCTTTCAATATTCAAAATGAGTGTAACTAACTTTGACAGCACATGATATTTTTCTTCTAGACTTTTAAGAAAAGTGAAAAGTGAATCACTGTAGAAGTTTGAAGACTGTGATTCATTTACATTTACACTATGATTAGTGCTCTTCAAACAGCAGGTATGAAGTACTTACCATTGACCTACTGACAGGCCTTAAAGTGAAACTAATTTTCGAAAGATATGCTTGTTCAGGATGTTAAACACTGTTTTAAAGTTTTGATTTCCTTTCTTTATAAGAACAGGCTATGTTTTTTGTTGTTTGTTGCTCCAGTTTGAAAGTAAAGAAGCTGTCTAATGCAAACATAGGACATCACGTGGACGTCATAGGACTCAATGTGACAAAACCATGACAAGTAGATGGATTTTTGCTTATTTCTTATTTCTCATTTTTTAAAATGAAAACATCTTCATTTGGTTTATATCACATTAAACATTTTTGTGGGATGTTTTAGTATCTTTATTAGCCTTGAAAAGTATTTATGAGAGACACAAATGCCAGATATTGTTATTTTCTGGAGATCCAAGGCTACTCAAATTTGTCTTCATTTGAGATTTAAATTTAAGATTTTAAAGATTTTTAAAAAGAGAATTTAAATGTTTGTATGACTTTGACCATGTTTTTATGAAAATGTTCTACCACTCTTTTTTAAATACCTCTCAGAAATTGGGTTGGAAATTAATTATCCAGAGTCTAAGCTCAAAATGCAATACTGATTAATTATTTGTAATGATTATATCAACAAGGATATCAACAAGGATACTGCCCTAATAAGTTCTTTTAAATACTTGATAGTGGTCCAAATAAAATAGAAACAACCTGAATGTCCTTTATTATTTTTGTTATGTATGTATCAGTGTTATCCATACATTTTAACAAGCAAAGAAAACAGTAAATATACTAGAATGTGCAGAATTGTGTACACAAATAATTTCCCCAAGGTGCCACCACTGTTGCATAAAACTATACATGATGTATTTGCAAGAGATCACATCTCATCATTTAGTATACAAATAAACACTTCAATATATGACGTGAAATGTATTCCAAGTAATTATGGGCCACATAAACATTCTTATGAAATGTTTGAAATGACAACAACAAAGAAAAAAACAGCTTTTTCTGTGTGTCTAATAATTCTATAGCTTGAGTACAGTACACAAGGCTGGTTAGTGTTGGAAGAAGGCTGACCAGGCCTAAATCCAAGTGATTCCTGGGAGATCCAATATGCTCCATGAAATCTACTTTCAAATTCTTTCCATATTGCCCATGCTGGTCTGAAGTGATTCAGTGCTCTAGCCATCAGTGCTGCCACTGTTTGTGTTTATTCTGAGATACAGGCTCCCAGTATCCTCTATTGTCTTCTATCCTCTACTATGCAGTTTTCTAAGACATCTTGAGACCACCACAACATACAACACACACCAAAAAATAACACACCCTACTGTCCCTCTGAGCTGTTTATTAATCCCCTTATCTTTTCAAAGATACAGATGTTTAGATCATTAATTATACATTCAGTAATTTACTGCTGAGAAAAGGGGAGCATTTTACAAGCGCTCATCCCATTTGGCTCCACTTAAAATCAGTTATCGCAGAAAACAAATCTGCTATCTGTGAGACATAAATACAGACTTTGTTCCAAATGCGGGTTATCTGGACAGCTGCTGCAGTTATAAGCTGCTGAAATAAGCCTTTGTAGTCACTGTGTTACTTTCAGCACTTTTTCCACATGCAGCTTTTCAACATAGTTTTTCATGCATTATAGATGCTTAGTTTGTTTGAAATACACACTTTGCATACATAGTATCCACTGTATGATATCAGCAGCCAAGACTATTTTGTGTGTGTGCGTGTGTGTGTGTGTGTGTGTGTGTGTGTGTGTGTGTGTGTGTGTGTGTGTGTGTGTGTGTGTGTGCATGCGTGTGTGTGATCGAATTAAATCTGTAACCAAGTCAATTTAAAAAGATTTTCTACTGGACCATTTAAAATTTGGACATAATGTAAACAGGCATTTATATTGTCATGCCGTCACTCAGAATGGAATCTTTAGAGATGAGTTCTGTGCCTTGATCCACAACATGCATATGCTCCACATCAAGATCACTGATTTGTTGTCATGCGTCACATGTCCAGAAAGCCTGTTGTCATGGGGTGGGGTGCGATTTTGTACAATGCCAGATCAGTGCAACCAGTGGCCAATTTTTTCCTAAATGTGCACTGTGGTCCACTGTTCCAACAGGATAAAGCTTACCTGCATATAGTTGTCAAATCAAGAGGTTGCCTTGAAGACACAGATTCTATGCCATGGTCAGTCGCATCACGAGACCTCTCCCTGATTGAAAATGTATGGAATATTTTTTAATCATCAGTCCACCACTACTTCAAAATCTTCAAGCAGCATGGGATGGATTATCACAGGACACCATTAGAAACCTCTACAAATCCATGCTGAGATGTCTGACAGGTTGATTATATTGTTGTTTCTAGTAACCTTTATCCTCCTTCCAATTAGCACTGCAATACTTCCTTTTGGATACAATTATTTTAAACATTGAAGTGTTGAAGCAGAAATAAATTGATGAGCAACCATTAGAATGTAAGACACTTTCAAAGGACCAAACTGTGATGACTAAACAACTGGGTTAGACTATCTCTGAAACCTCAGACAGGTCTTGTGGTTCTTGTTCAATATTGCAGTACTAATTACTGATCATCTTAAAGCTGGCTAAGATAGACATCAGCACGTAGGTGGAAATATATGGCTTCAGAATGGTCACAGTTCCCATGCTGACCACTGAAAGCACCTTGCCATGTGAGCATTAGAACTGAACCATTGAAAGGCTGAAATGGTGACCAGCTCTGATGAATTGTAGGTGTCAAAGGTGATGTGTAAGTTATGGTGCTACAGGAAACAGTGTTCCCATCCATTCTGAATGAAGATGGCAGTTATTTCCAACAAAATGGGTCTCCATGGTGTTCATCAGTGGCTGGATATTCAATTCCCTGGTTATTGGATTGGCCGTTGTGGACCAATGGAATGGCCGGATCACCTGACCTCACACCACTCGACTTTTATCTGTAGGGTAATCTCAAAGAAATTGTATGTGCTGAGAAAATCCACAATAAACACCACCTTTAGCAATGCATCGTGGAGCATTTCTCCAGAGATTCTCATGTTTCGTAATGATTAGTTCCTGCACCTTCAGCTCTGCTTTCAGCACCAGGGACAGCACATTGAACACATCGAACTGTTGTGCATCACAGGTAACATTTCCAGTTGTTGTTTCAACTTTCTGAGTTGATATATTTTGAAACACACAATATATTGTAAATCTGATTGTGGCAATCAAGACAATTCTGGTCTTCTTTGATGTTCTACAGGACCACCTCACCATTTGAAAGACTTGCCCTTGATCCAATATGGTGGCTTTCAAGATAGCACCCATAGTGGAGACATAGTCTTAAAGATAGGCCCCCTCACCCATTACTTCCTGAGGTATTCCCTGTATATACAGTAAACACACAGTGGATTTGTGAATCCTCCACTACAGAAGATCTGGAAGCTTCTGCCTTAAACCTTATTTATTTATTTATTTATTTATTTATTGCTTTATTAGGAAATCAATTTGCAAGTGCAAAATCCTTCTTGTTTGAGTTTGACAGCACACCTGCACTTAATTATCCTATGGAGATAGGCCCTGACTGGGTTTATGCAAATGTTCCTCTCAGTTTTGCCCAGTGAGGGGGGCTGATTATGCCTTCTCATCTGAAGCCTCCAAACTCACAGGACATCAGAGGATGCTGTTCTGAGACACGCCCATCCCTGCTGAGACCCAACAGCTGCTTAGCCATGCAGTGACCGGCTGCTCTTTTCCTCTAATGCTTTGCTCTCTATGCGGAAACCTGATAGTAAATAAAGGAATCCCTTTGATCTTTTTTCCTGGAGAGTGTAAAATCAAAAGTTCATTGAGCACAGGACTGTCCACTCACCTGTGCTTCTTTTGGGAGTTCATTAAAATGTAAAAATAGACTGTAACATCATTTGTGTTGTGTAGAGCCTCAATCTGCAATAAACAGACTCAAAGTAGACTGAAAGTAAATTTCCTGAAAGAAACATTGCACAGCTTAAGTGGTTCCAACTACCTGTTGTTAGTCTGTTACTGTCACTAGAGTGGTTTTGCAAAGTGGTTGATATGTGGAAGGTGGAATTTCAGATGCTTCCTCTGAATTCCTCTGTATTGATAAAAGGTTGATATGTTGCTGCTATGTTGATGGATTTCTACCTACCTGAAAACCTGTTAGTTGGTTGGTTGGTTGCTTAGTTGTTGTTAGGGTGTCACTTAGTGGTTGCTCTAATACAATTGCATTCCAGATGATTGTTCTGGTGTTAATGTTAACGGTTAATGGTGGTTAAATGTTGCAATGACTTAGTGATTGTCATAATACATCCCACTATAATATTTCCCAAATATTTGCTGTAAAAGTGTTGCTGAAAAGTTGCTTTGGTGTTGATAAAATATTGTTGTGGTTGTTATACTGTTGTTTAGTGGTTACTGGGGTGTTGATAGGTAATTGCTGTGGCATTGTTAATTGGTTGTTGTAGTGCTATTGTATGGCAGATGTTTGGTATTGTATCCCAGTATTTTACCTTTGTAAGATTGTGTCTCTTTGTTATTGCATCAGCTGTACTCAGACACAGAGGCTGTAAATCAAGTGAAGAAACTGTTCAGGGAGACAATTAGAAGTTAACCTGTGAACCCCACTGTTTACATGCTTTGAAGCATTTCATAAAGTTAGCTTCCACCAAAACACAATTAAAATGGAATGTTGAGACCTTCATCAAATAAAGCTGCAACCAGTCAAAGTTCTTCCTCTCCTCTGGGACACAACCTTCCAGACGGCAGCTAATGTCTTCAATTTGCCATGGAAATTAAGAGACATAAAACAGCCTTTCCACTTGCTGGCCAAATCAAGATCTGGAAATTAGGTGCATTAAAGGAGATGATTTAGTTCATTCGAAAATGTGAGCTCATCATTGGGACAGAATAGCAGGCGACAAATTGATTGTGCATACAGAGAATGTTAAATGTTGCATATTAACACTAATGGGTCTGGTAGGTCACATTAACCCCTACAAGTCTAGAGGTATTACTGTTGTTTTGATATGCTGTTTCAGTGTATTTACTAGTGGGAAAGCTCCTGGGTCTTCTAGAGCTTTAGAAAAGGCTTAATGATTTCTGAGGAATAAAACATTACATATTTAACCAAGACTTGTATTGATATCCATATTCATCACTGGGATGTTTTGGCTGGAAAAAAAGGGATATGTTTGAAAAATTATTTTCTGTGCTTCTCATTATATGTGTTTGTTGTTCTCAGCTTATGTTCTTCCTTCTCCTTAAATCTGCAAAAGAGATCAGATTTCTCTCAATTTCCAACTCTGTTACATCAGTTCATTTATTTTGTAGTAAATCTAACATTTCTAGGTCTTTTTTAGGTTCTAACAATGAAGTTCTGTCTGATTTTACACAAATATGACGCAGTTCTGGATAGAAGTCTTGTACAGTTCCACCAAAGTTCCATATGGAATTAGCAGCATTCCAGTCCAGAGTAGCAATAACAGAGACATCTATTTCCCTGTTACAGTCAGTGGAGCATCAATATGAAGCTAATATTTGAAGGTACAGTTGCTACTGTTGTTTTAACCTTTAGAATCATAGACCAATTGTACAATCACACATGGCAAATATTGTTATAAGATTCCAGGTATAAAAATTGAAATTTGCATGAATTAGACTGTGTTTTTTTGTTCGTATAATTGATTATCCAGAGTGTTTTGAGCTGAAAATCTATACATTTTGAGTTATTCATAATGATTTGATTGGCAAAGATATTTATAATAATAAGTTGTTAAAAATACTTGACAGTAGTCCAAATTAAAATCCAAACCCTTAATGTCCTTTATTATTTTTGTCATTAATGTATATCAGTATTTTCACTTTTATCCTGGAATTTGAAGACTGTGTCAACACAGAGCCCCTCCCTTCTCATTTTCCTCTATAATCCAATATCTGGGTCAGTGATGTCTTTAGCCCCACCCACTCTCATTAATCAGTCAGAGTCTGCATGCACTGAAAGACTCCTTTGGCATTTAGACTGGGATTTAAATGTCTTTTGTTTTAATGCTGTTTTCAGATTACTTGTTATATTTAGATTAGTTAAGTATTGTAGTATGTTGTAATATGTGTCATGTCTGCAGTTAATCCTGAGTTATGAAGCCTAGAATAGAGTTTGTATGTAAAAGACAAAATGCAGCAAAATTGTTGACAATGGTGTTTTTTTCATGAGAAGAAATAAGAAATCAATTTCGTAATTAATTATAAAATATCAAGTTATTTAAATTACAAATATAATATAGAATATGCTTTTTTAAATATGGAGATGTATTATCTCCATTACTTCTAAAACACAGAGCTTAAATGAGAAGTTAGTAAAATTTTTACTTATACTTTTAACACAAACCTTACGTGCGGTTGCTGTTGAAGTCTCCATCTTTACAGAATTACAAACCAGCCTCTGATGACAAAAAAGTATTGTACATTTAAGACTTATACCCAGTGTCTGATGTGCTGAGTCTTTGTCTAAAACTCTTTTGGTATTCATGAAATATTGTCTTATTGTGAAACAAAATTCATCAAAATATTCATGCACGGCAGAACATGAGGCACCAGCTTACCCATTCACTCAATTTTCTGATCATTAAGGTACTGGAAAAACCAAGAAATGTGTCTGTAGGAGATGGGGGTCAGGTTTATTTAACGAGCAGTAGATAGATGAGTCAGAGCTTGCTGAGATTGAGATGCCTATCATCATGAGACTCTGCGAGAAGCAGCACTTTTCTATCTTGTCAGCTTGAAAGTGCTAAAATATAGCAAACGTGTGAAAAAGGAAAGGCCCATATGGGCTGTGTGTGTGTGTATGTGTGTGTGTGTGTGTGTGTGTGTGTGTGTGTGTGTGTGTGTGTGTGTGTGTGTGTGTGTGTGTGAGCGTTTGTATTTTGACATATCTTTGACCTTAAACAGATGTGCTGTTTCTTGTGTTTGCGGTGTGGGTGTCACACCTGTTTTCCACCTTAGCACAAACAAAACAACAGCCTGTATGGAGCCCTGCAGCATGGGTCCACATTTTAGGAGCCCCATTCCAGAGCCAGGAAAATAACATTCATCCAGCATGTTTAAATGGTCTCAAACTGTTCATCAGAGATGTTGGGCCTTGATTTATGACTGCAGTATTTATTCCAGCGCATGGATGGCTTGATCACTGACTCCTTGTCAGTCTTGATTTAGCAGTTTATCTACACAGACAGAGTGACAGCACTAACCTTAAAAATACCCATAGGTCAAGTTAAGTACATCTGGCATTATATGGAAATGCAATTCCATCACCACATGCGTCTCATTTCCCAAATGTATTACAGTATTAAGATGATCCCAGCTCAGAATGAATGGGGTCTTGATGTTATTGAGAAGCAGAGGCAGAGTTTTGTTCACAGGGTGAGTTATGCATTTCCCACCTCTGGAATAAACAGTTTTCACAAAGTTTGCTTTTAAGATTTTAAGAAAATTCTGTCCAATGTTTATATGGCTCAATTATAAGCATTTTTATGACAAATACATCCAGTTTATTCTTCTTTAAGACTTCTGCAATTCACCTTGGCATTCTGAGTATCATCGTCTGGGCAAAATCTTGAGTGATGGCAACCCATTATTGCCTAATCATTGCTTGGAGTTGATTGGAGCTTCTGGATTTTTGTTTGTCCACCCTCTTTTTGAGGACTGACCACAGATTCTCAAATGTTTTGTTCTCCAAGCCACTTGGTTATAACTTTTGTCATATGACATGGTGCTCCATCATGCTGGAAAAAAAAACATTGTTCATCTCCAAATTGCTCCTGAATCATTGGGAGAGATTGCTCTTGGATGATGTTTTAATATTATTCCTTATTCATAATAATGCTCTTATCAAGGCAAGATTTTGAGCAAACCCAATCCCTTGCATGAGAAGCAAGCCCAGACATGAATGGTCTCAGGATGCTTCACTGTTGGCATGACACAGGACTCATGGTAGAACTTCCCTTTTCTTCTCTGGACATTTTTTTCCAGATTTTCCAAACAATGTGAAGGGGGCTTCATAACTTTACACCAGTCCTCTGCAGTACAATCCCTATTCTTCCTGCAGAATGTTAGTCTGTCCCTGATGTTTTTCCTAGAGCAAAATGGCTTCTTTGTTGCCTTTCTTAACACCAAGCCATCCTCCAAAAGCATTTGTCTCACTGTGTGTTCAGATGCACTCACAACTGCTCTCTGCCATTGCTGAGCAAGCTTTGCACTGGTGGTGACTTGACCTCATAGCTGCATCCTCTTTAGGACATGGTCCTAGCTTGACTTTCTTGAGTGCCCTGAAGCCTTTTTAACTGCAACTGAACCACCCTATTTGAAGTTCTTGATGATTGGATAAATGGTTGACTGGGGTGCTATCTTACAAGCAGCAATGTCCTTGCCCGTGAATGCCTTTAGATGCAATGCAATGACGACTGCAAGTGTTTTCTTGGAGGTAAATGTGGTAAACAGAAGAAAACTTAAAAGCACCACAACCCCTTTAAAGCAACCAGTCTGCTAATCAGCAGTGCTAATCATCAGGAGTGATATCAGCTGTGGTTAACCTTTTCTCCCGAGCTAACCAAATCATCACTGAAATTATGTTAGCAAGCCATTTTGTCAGGCTGAAATGCAGAAATGCAGTAACTATTGTGATAAGGTCATTTTCATGGCAGAGAATGACTTATCAATTAATTGCAATTCATTTTGCTACCAGAGGCAGCAAACTTTGTGAAAACTTTTAGCCATAACTGTTTAGTGCTTCCAAGTAGTATTCAACAGATTTTGCAGGTTTACAGATTTAGCGTTATCTCACTGGACATATTAAATACTGACTATAAAGGCCCCTCCCCAAACAAGTGAACAACACTCATATGTGGTCAACATAGGAAAGACTAAGGAATATGTCAGAGACAAAATTGTTAACCTTCCATGGCCTGGACATCCATTTTTTATTTTTTTTGGACATCTAATGGCAGTCAGGAAATTGGTTTTGATAAATACCATAAGTAACTCAACAGCAATGGACTGTGTTCTAAGCAAGCCTGCAAAGTACCTTCCTCTTCCAAAGTGTCATGTCAAGGCCTGTCTAAGGTTTGCTCATGATCACTTGGAGGACCCCGAGGCAGACTGGTTCAAGGTTCTCTGGTCTGATGAGATCAAGATCAAGCTTTTTGGTGCCAACCCCACCTGTGGTGTTTGGCGAGAGGAGGGCACTACATACAACCCCAAGAATACCATCCCTATAGAGATGCCCAAAGAACCTAGATATCTTGGAGAAGATATACATGCAGGAGCAGTCAGGATTATTCCAGAGACCTGCCAACCTGATCAGTTCTTATAAAAAAAAAAAAATGCTTAATAGCTGTAATTGCAAACAAGGGTTATTGCACAAAATATTTAACCTAGGGCTTGAATAATAGTTGACCCACAATTTTATGTATTAGAATTTAATTATATGTTTAATTATATTTTTAGCTTGTAATATTTAGGCATCTGTTAATAAATGCTACTATTATTCAGTGTTTGACAGCTATAACTTAATTGCAACTTGATGAATTTGCTAAATCCTCAGGGGGTTGAACACTACATGGAGGCACAGTATATTGGCATATGAAGCAAATACATAAAATCCACACAACACAGCATTCTGAAAACCGTGAAATGTGTCCTAAACAAAACAGAAGAGGAAACACGGTCAAAATGCTATACATCTTAGTAAGTTGTCTGAGACCATCTGCATTTTCCAATGTGGGACAGTTCCTTTGAAAATGTGAGACACTGAAAGATCAATGTTAAAAGTAACAGCAAAGTTGCTACAAATGAATCTTAAAGTGATTTGGATCTTGGTATCTATGACAAAAATTTATTTAGAAAAACGTATTTTTATGAAACCAAAAGTGTCTCTTCTATGGCATTGCTCAAAGAACAGTTTCCAACATCTCTATTCAGCATAGTGCAGAGGTAGGTTGATAGGAGTAACCGAGGGAGTTTATTGTGCTTTTTGAAGACACCAGGCATTCAATGGTTGATAAAAAAGGCTAAGCACCTGCCACCTCACATATGAGAGTCAACAGCAAATGCTCCACCACAGTCTAGGAACACCATTTATGGCTTCTCAAGCAGAGCCAGGGAGAAAAGCAAACCTTATATGTAAACATAAACTGATTCCATTCCATGACTCGTTGCTCATTTTTCATGGATCTATAAAGGCCTATCTGAAGCAGCAGCTGTTTCCCATCCATTCAGCCTTTGGATTCACATATATGGCATATGTCATTTTTGTCTTTGTAGTGCCCACATAGCTATATCTACAGCATGATACCAATGTAGGCAGTGATGAGACCAGTAACTACATTTGAAAACAATAACCAGAACAAGTGAGATTGGACAGAACCTTTGAGATACAGTGCAAATTCTTGATATATTTAATAACTTATATTAACTAAGAATATGTTATTTGTGTTTTTTGAAATATATTTGGCAGATACTAGATATAATACTTGGAAGCATTATGTCAAAACAAAAGCAGTAAAAAAGTCCAGACATCATCATTGTACATGTCTGGGATGACTGATTATGAAAAGCATAAAATGCTTTGAGTTCTAAAACTGAACTTTAAAGTTCAGTTTTGATGTCAGATAATTTTTTGCTTCTCACCATCCAAGTCCTCCAAAAACGCATTCAACGATATTGAGGTTTGATCTATGTGGTGGTCAACCAGCTTCTTCTTGTTGGTCAATTAGCATAGTCAAGCTTAGTTATTCTGGTTGCCTAGCTTGATCAGGTTGATCATGTTTGTAGACCAGCTAAACCATAAAACCCAAACAAGAAAATTTGCTAATCAAGAGATAAGCTGGTTACCTGGCTTAATCAGTTTGAACTGGCCAGGCTGTTTATTTAGCTGGGATATCTTGAAAAAATTAAGAACAATTTGTAAAATAAAGCTTTATTGACGGAACTTTGAATAAATCAGACTTTGGTGATAAAAAAACAATAAAATAAACAAATAAAACTCCTCCAAATCCAGATACCTTTAAAGTGACTACGATGCTGGATTTGTGCGGTTTGATCGATTTGATGGATGCACAGCTTTCAGCTCACGTACCATCTGGAGAGGTGAGACACCAAAGATCTATCATTGACGGATGCGTCCCAGAGCCACTGTCGCATACTCTGCATCGTCGCTTTGGAGCAGGGATTCTTCTGAACAGGTGGGAGGTGCACTCGTATCAGAAGCATCGTTTGTCTCGCTGATGTTTTTCTCACCTGCCCGCTGTGTCTCCTTACTGAAGTGTGCCTACCGACCCTGTGAGTTATGTCAGCCTACTTTCCATAACTCATAACTTCAGACAGAACATGTGTTGGCTTATGTGTGACTGCAGTATCAGAGACTGACTGATGGCCCACCCACTATAACAGAAATAAACCACAGAAATTTAGGTTCTACTCGTGTAACACAGAGAGGTCAGGTATTTACAATGTTTCATGGAAGAGCCATGATGGATGTTGGCGGGTTTTGCATGTAGGACATGCCAGGTCTTGATGTGCAGAAACAGTAATGCCAAAGAAAGCAAGTAGGTTAATCTGTACATATGGGAAAATACCTCCCTGTTACCTGTAATGACCCGCAATCAATCTGACTCACCTCAAGAATGAACTATATCTCGTTGGCCATCGTACTAGAAGGATGAAGCTCTTTATCTTTAGAGCTTGTTGCTCGATTCTGTAAATAAGAAAGAAGCAGTTTTGGGCTAATTAGAAAACCCAAGTTTGCCAATGTTGTTCATTTACTTCTTTTTTCAAACTGCTCCACAAATTTTTAGAGAGAAAAAAGCAGGACATTTTTTCCCTGCTGCTCATTTAGTAAATACATTTGTCTTCATTCTTTCATCTTTGCTGCTCATACAGAGTGATCCCTGAGCCGTTTTTTTTTTTTTTTATGAATCACTGTCTCTGATTTATTGTGAATATGAATGTTTAAGTGATATATCTCATTAACTGGGGTTGTGGGAAAATTAAGAATATGTAAAATTTGATGTTGTTGTCAAATACAATCATGTAAAACATCTATGAAATGCAATGTACAAATGAATGTAGAGGTTTTAGGCACCTAATCACATAATTTAAAATCATTCCATCATCAGCTCACCTGATTTAACATCATTAAGTACTAATTTACCGAACCAGATGTGGGATGTAGACTATAAATAAAACTTCCATGGGCAGAGCTTTGGAGATGTTTTAATGAACACAGTGATGTAAAATCCCTACTGTTTATTAATGTTATTTGTATTTATTCTAATATTAGCACCTTATAGAGTATTAAAAATGATTGTGTCTTTCTGTCAGATGGCAGTTAATTTTTCCTGTTATGTCAGGATACTTAACCTCATCTATCCAAGATGAGAGGGTTTATTCCAAATCTCATAATTAAAGTATGATAAAGTTCTACTAATCAGACCCCGCCTGATTCCTTGATGATCAGCAAAGTCAATTACTTCGTATCTATGCATTTTATTTTCTCATTACATCTCTCTCTCTCTCTCTCTCTCTCTCTCTCTCTCTCTCTCTCTCTCTCACTCTTTCACTCTCTCACTCTCACTCTCGACACTTTTTAAATTAAAGCAAGCATTGAATGTATCAAGGCTGGGGGTTTAATCAAGTGGAAACCACCAAAGCCCTCCTGACTCGGCGTCAGGCAATCAACTCAACGCTCTCAACCCATCACCAGGAGCCCGGCCTTCATCAGGATCGGAGGCACATGCTGTCCTATCTGCATGACAGTGGCTGAAAATGGTGCCGCCTCGTTGAAAGAAAGGACTCTCACTGTGACTAATGCGCCAAGGGAGATGGGCTCAACTCAGGAGCTCGGTAAAATGACGAAGCAGAGGCAGGAAAGAACGAGGCAAGGAGAAACCAATGCCTCTCTGTGTTGTTTGAAAGCTTTGATAGCCTAAATGACAGCAGGGCAGAGTCTCATTGAATGATTTATGGTTGGTGAGGATGTAGGTCTCTGGCGTCTGTCAGGAAGATGTAAGCTTTTGCAGGGTTTACTGGGATTGCTGTGCTGTGTTGAGATCGAAGGTGGGGGGAAAATCGAACAGATGCTGTGGTTGAAGGTTGTCACCAACACATAATGAGCTTATCATTCTGGGTGGGGGGCAGTACATTGTCACTTTTGTAATAAAATTGCATTAGCTCTAAAGTGGAGAAAAAACACTCATAATATTATTGTATTTTGAATAGAAATAGTTTTAATTGAAATCTCAAAGAATCTAAGCATTCACTGGTTAGGATGCAGACAAATGCTTACAGAGTTGCTCTGGTGTGAAACTTTTTTGTACACTGGTGTAGATAGGAACTGAGGTTCCAAAGCTTCAACACAAATATTGCCATTTCATTTACTAGACTACACTTGTACTTGTATGTAATATATATATAATGATGATGGGAAAATGGTCTTACACACACACACACACACACACACACACACACACACACACACACAATGCTGGTGGTTTGAGATAATATTACACACACACACATATATATATATATATATATATATATATATATATATATATATATATATATATATATATATATGATATTGCTCTAAATACCTTTGTTTATATGTTATATATGCAAATGTTTAAGTTGCACTCCTTGCTGATACAGTTGTGCAAATGCAAATACACAGCTTGTCTAGTTACTGTAGAGAAGTAGAGCAAAAATAGGATAAACTCATTTTAATTCCTGTGATTTTAGACAGTGTACGAGTGGGTGTCCCAATAACTTTCTCCATATAGTGCATACCCAACATTTAACCTACTCTGCTCTGTTAGCCATATTTATGAAAACAAATCCATGTAAACCATAATAAATGGATTAGTTTATCACCGTACAAACATCAGTAACAATAGAGTGAAATAACTCATACTGTTGTGAATAAGAAAATGTATATATTGTTATGAATAGATGTCATTAGATGATGAAAATGTGTGGATTACCTAATAAATTGGTCAAGCTATTGTCTGTAAGCAGGTGTGATTCTGGCCTGTAAATGCTGGACTAGCAGATGGTGGAATAACTGACTTTGGTATTCAGCCTAATATGCAATATTCAGCCCAAAACCTACATACTTGGGATTAAGGTGACTTCTTACCATTTATTAGTCATTTATAGTAGTTTTAGTCCAGAAGAAAATGCCCCCAACACATATGAAACATGTGAAACCTACCCCAAGAAATTTGTGCAAACATTTCATACATATATTACGATTCACAAGAAGCTCCCGTCCACCGATGTCACAAACCATCTTGTCATGTGCATGAAGAAAAATTAAGAATAAGGTCTCACCACACCTGATTTTTGTCACCATGCCACTGCTAATTTTCTCCAATATGGAGAATTAATGAATGGAAACTCATGCAGAATCTATACCGCAAACTATACAAATTTCAGATTTTACTAAGGTTTAAATTTAAAGGTTTAAAGAATATGTGACATAGTAAGAATATTTCAGATACTCAGAACGGGACCATCGATTGGCCCACTAAATGGCACTTCTGCACGAGCAGATTAAGTTAAGGTTTATTGTTAGGGTTTAGTTTAGGTTTAGGTATAGATACAGGTGATATAATGCTGTATCACAGTGCTTGTTTTGTTGTAACATTCTTTATTCAAATAATTTAATTTCTGCATTTTGTGTCAGTAATTTGTGTATATCTATGAGGGTCAAACTGTGATTAGTACACATTGTATACTTTCTGGGATGTCATTTTTGTCTGCAACATCACGTATTCAGTTGTTATTAACTTATCTGTTATCTGTATTTGACTTTGAAAGGATCATTTGTTTTAAACAATACATGTGAATGGATCATGCATGCCATGGTGCTCACCCTTGACTAATGATAGATATGGGTCACCAACATGGCTTGCAAACATGAATCACATATATCCAAAACTCTAAATGTGCATAATGACTTGTAATATTATCTCAAACCCCCAGCATTGTGTGTGTGTGTGTGTGTGTGTGTGTGTGTGTGTGTGTGTGTGTGTGTGTGTGTGTGTGTGTGTGTGTGTGTGTGTGTGTGTGATATTCCCAGTGAGGGTCTATGTTTTCCAGAAAGCCACTTTCTCAGTCTGTGCTTCAGCTGGCCAATCACACAGCCCTGAATCTGCATAGGATTGTCTCAGGTTTGACCTTGACATCATTACAGATGATTTTGTGCAACACATACTGCTTCACTATACATTCTATGTGTATCCTGTGTAAATTCTGTGTGTTTCTAATGCAACAGAGTATTGAAATACAGCAAAGTGATTGAAATACTGATAGCCACAAAGATTCAGAATTCCAAATAGGTACCATATTGTGAATGGACAATGGACAAAAAAGAAAGAAAGAAAATCTACAGGAATCGGAAAAACAGGAACCCCATTTTCATGTGAAGTAGTTATTACACCCACTACCCTAATAGCTGGTATTTTCTCCCTTAATTTAATTTAGGCATTTCCTTTAAATACCTACAAGTTGACAATGACCAAAATTCTACTTTTCCATGCAGAATTATTTCACCTGAGTGATGTTTTTACATCAGATGGTCTCATCTGATCTAATCTATGCATTATTAAATAATTATAAAGGTGGGGGTGTTCTAACTTTTTCCTCAGAAGAATTGTTTAATGTTTAAAAGACGTTTCTTGAGTTATATGTGTTTACATATATTACCTCCATTTTCCAGAATGGATCAAATGAAAATCAATCATTAACCTATTTAATATTAGACTAAGCCTTTTTGTGTCCTACTTTTTTTTCTCATGGTTGTCTGAAAAAAAACAAGCTGCAAAAAATATTTTATGGTTCTCAACCTGCAAATTTTAGCTTAACGAATTCACCATGTTAAGGAATGAGGCACAATTCATTTACATAGATAAAGTATGTTCTGTATTGTGTCCTAAAGGCACAGTAACAAAAAAACATGAGTAAATACTAAATGGATGCTAGAAAATGGTTCTTGAAAAATAGTTCATTTTTGGTGCATAAGTCCACACAAATATCATACACTGACCTCAAGGTGAAGAAATAAGAATATTAAAAAAGGAATTACTGTATTTGTGACGTCACAAGAAACGGTGCATTTACTGTACCATGATTATTCAACAGTCCACAGTTTAGTCCGACCCGTTTGTGATGTTATAAGTGTTTCAGCCTGGACTGCTGGTTGCAAATTATAGATTCAGTTAATCAGAGTTATTTTACATATATTTATGGTGCAATAGAGCACAACCAATCAGAACAGCTCTCATTCACATTCATCAGTGTTAAAGGTACAGTAACAAAAAACATCTGTGTTAATAACTGGTAAATGGAAATTTTAAATTATTTATTTTATCCCACATTTATACATTGACCTCAAGGATGAGAGCTATAAGGATACATGCCTTTTAAACTAGCACCAACTGCACCAACTCCAACACTCATATACGTAAATCAAACTGAAGTACGTCTGATATGCTTCCTTTGAGATCTGACATTCATAGATAATGAGGAGGAGCAAGAGCATTCAGCCATCAAGAGAAGCCCAAGTCTGGCAACCATGATAAACACACACTTGACATACTTGACATTGTCACTTAAATGAAATGTCATTACAGCTTATGCAACATCAATACCAAAAGATTATATAAGCAGCGATAGAGAAAAAAAGTCTGTGTGATTGAAGCACCATCATGAAAGACAGTAAAAACAAACGATGTAACATCCACCAAGGCTAGCAATCACTTGACCCCATCACCAGGTATTCACTAAGACAGAATGCATCAGGGGGTAACTTGGGTTATGATTATATAGCTATGAATGAGTATAAGCATTTCTTCTCTATAACCAAGTTACGCAACACGTCTCTCTACAGATGCTGCAGTAGCAGGATGGGCAACCAGTGTACAGCAGCATGGTGAGTCTAACTAGGATGGTGTCCTTGCCTGGAGCACCATGCTCATTTGTTAAAACTGGCATTGACAACACTGCAAACATCAGCTGTGGGCCTGAGACAAGCTCAACACATGCAGTGTTTTTTGTTTTTCCTGGATGAGCACCAACCATGTGGAATAATGAACGTGGTGTTTGATGGACTGTTCTATATAGAGAGCTAAACTCATCGTTTTTAAGCCAAATTGTAAAGCCAAACATTACAGCTACTTCTGTATAAATCTTTATGTTCTTCCACTGCACAGATCACACTGCAGGCGTTATTCCTAACTTGGACTTAATGAACACATAGCATTGACTCTAACTGTAGAAAAAGAGTGACCTGCTTATAAAGAAATAAATAAAGTAAGAAATTAATATACCGTGAACATCCCATTTAATGTGTTTTAATGTTAGCATTTCTTTCAGTCAAATTGTAGTTCCTTAACTGGCTGCCTGTTCCTACGCTGTTCAGCTGGTAGTCGCTTCTCTAGCTCCTTAAACACGACCAACACCTTAAACACTGCTTCCCACTCTCTGTTTCCATTCCCACTTACCATTTGTCACACGCAGACAATGGCTTGGTGCCACCAAACATTAGTTTATTTACACATAGTAACAAATAGGTAATTCACAAACCATAAACACGAAGAGAACACTTCCCTGCGGTACAACAACCCTTGACCAGATCCCCATTTCCCCAGTCTAATCTAGTCTGTGTCTGTATGCCGAGAGCTGATTTTTCAAAGTGGCTCGAAAGTTCCACCTAAGCGGCTGCAGCTGGCCCACAATCTGGACGGGCCGATGACAAACTATCGACTCCATCCAATACTTTCCTTTTTGCTCTATAGCTCAGGGCATTAAGCTACTTTACTAAAAGAACTACTGCCATTAGTGCCATTCCGTGAGTGATTCAGTGCTGTGGTGAGACAGCAGCATGATTCAAATGCTTCTCAACTAATCAGCTTGCATGGAAAAAAAAAATCATCTTTTCACAGAATCTTATATTAATGAAATAACAGTAATCAGACTTAAACAAATGAACAATATTCACTCTTTTATATAGAGTAAACAAAAATCATCTTTTTAATACATTTTTTTTATTTACCGTTAATTTTTTTAAATAATCATATTCAAATGACAGTTATTTATTGAAATGTGTTGTGTAATTTTACAAGAAACTTTTTTTTTATTCTGAAATTTGCTCAGTGCATGGGTAAAAAATGAGAGCAAACAGCCCCTCTCTTCTCATTTTCCTCTATAACCCAGTATCTGGGTCAGTGACACCATTAGCCCTGCCCCTCTTGCTGATCAGTCTGCATGCAGGTTGAGGATATATACATGGAGCACTGGAAGGCTCCTTTAGCATTTAAACTAGCATTTAACTGGATTCTAATTGTTAATTACTTTAAATTAAATATTGTATTGACATAACTAAAACAAAATTGTTGTTTTGTTTGATGTTTCATTCAACATTTTATAGGATAGGATGTAATGCAATTATCTATTTTGAATAATTCTCAAAATGTAATCAGCACTTTGGGATATTCATTTATTACAACTTCATTCTTGATCTTCAGATTTCTCGATTGCTTTAGAATAATCTAACATTTTCAGATTCTTGGTTTCACAATAAATATTTCTAACATGTAAAACTGTTCATGATGAAAAAATGTGACTAATTTAATGGGATTTATTTTATAAACAATAAATAAATCTTGAAGAAAATACAGGATGGCACAGCTTATTGCAAAGATCTCCCAGTTGGTTGTTATAGGGTTGATAGGTGGTGGCTATGATGTTGCAAGTGGGTGTTATGGTGTTGCTATGGTGGCTCTTGGTCCTATTTAAGATGATAAGAAATAAGAAAAAGAGAAGAAGGAGCAATGCACTTACATATTTTATGTAGCCCAATAAGTTATCTATTAATAAACCTGACAATGTAGCATCACTTTGCCTGCAGATGTAGGTATATATCAGCCTCCACCTGTCTGAAGTGCACCTAAGGCTCTGTCAGGAGTTGTCACATCAGTCATCTTAAAATGGCTCCCACCCACTGCAGCTGTCGCATTGCACAGCTGGATTTGTGTGGTTACACCTAAAAGTGCAACAGGCTTACAAATTCAAGAGTGGCAACTCCCAAAAAAAACCTGAGGCTCTTTTAACTTGACCCCTGAGCCTAGTTGTGTGCTGACCAGTTGTTGAAATTCCTAAGGTGCTGAGTGTAACATAAAGCCTAAATGGGTAGGTGGTGATTCTGTTGTTAGAATTGATTGGTTTTGTTTATGTTTTATGTATGGTTTTTTTATGGGTTTTTTCACCTACGGGAGATGAGATTTCACAATGCATTGAATCATTCATCTCTAGGCAGTTTTGAAGCATCTCCAGACAGAGACAGTAATGAGATTCATAATTGAATGAATACCTACAGTTTACCTGTTTTGAGTTTCTCTACTGTTCCTGTTGTTTCAGTTGTTGTTATTTTCAGGAGATCCTTGGCTAATCAAAGTTGTCTTCATTTGAGATGTAAGAATTAAGGGGATTTATATATTTGTATGATTTTGGCCATGTTTTGATCAAACATTTTCTTGCTCCCACAACCTCATTATCCTTCATTATTTTGTTATGAATGTATGTATCAGTATTTTTGCTTCTCATGACTTTTATTCTGAACACTGTGTGAGCAGAAAAGGGAGCAAACAGCCCCTCTCTTTTTGCATTTCACATGCTAAATACACTCAAAAATTAGCTGACAAAAACCCAGTGTGATGGCAGTTTAAGATCAACAGAGTTAATAGAAATCTAGCTTAACAGTTCTCATTCATTTCCGTTAATTCACAAAAGTTTCCTTTCTTTCACATGGAAATGTCTCTCCTCATTAAGTTCATAAATCTTTTTATCCCAGAACCACACTGTTCCTCATTCTCCATACAGAAATATACAGACATGGGCAGATTTCAGATGGCCCCTGAGATGCAGCAGATGATGGAGGAGTGAGAGTTGTAATGCTTCAGCACCATGCTGTTCCCCTTGAGAGGCCTTGTCAGAAGCTCACATCTGATGCTCAGACGAAGGGGGTGGGGGTGGAGGAAAGCAGCAGGGTGAAGTCTGGTGTAGTGGAGTTCACACAGTTTCCTCCATCAGCTCAAGCATTCTGCCCTTTCCCCTTTCAAGTCACACTGATAAACTGCAGCAGCTTCTTCAGGCCTTCACAAAAACCAACTACTCTCTCTGAGCCAAACTTGAGAGACACTTCTCCAGCATGTAAGAGAAGAGAGAAGTTGACTCAAAGAAGTTCATTCGACTCTGTCCACTTTAATGTTTCCCTTTTGGCCACACAAACACACACAATCACAGACTACAAATCTGTATGCTGCAATAACAAGGATACCAATAATACATGTATATATATTTTTTCATCCATCAGAATCCAATTTCCTTCCCTACATCAGATTCCTCTCCTGAAGAGTTTTGTGGGAAGGCGTTTGATGACACACTTGATGTCTGCAGACATCCTGATGCACAATTGCATCCTGAAGAGACGATTGCAGAAAACAAAAACCCTCTCCAGCCAGTTGGACAGTCACTGATACAACCTCACATCATAAATGAAGTTTCCTGGAGAGCGATGGAGAAGGTGCCTGAATGTCACTTCATAAAAAGAGCCATTTCTGTTGGCTGATTGCAGGATTAGATTCACTGCATATTGCACGGACTGGATTGGATATAGAATCAATCAGAAATGAAAATGGAGAGACATTATTGAGAAAAAAAAGCAGTTTATTGTTTGTGGGTACCGCTAATAATGAATGCATTTACCTACATTAAGTTGCACCCACAGATGACACAGATTGTCTCACAGCTTGTCTAGTCACCTAGTGATAAGGAACTGTCAATTAAATCAGACTGTCTAGAACAGATACACATGAGCCTATTGGCATCATGACAGTGTCAGGTGTGGGATTTGAACATTGAGCAGTGGAGCAGTAGACCTGTGTTCTCTGAAATGATGGTACTCCATCAAGCATTTTGAGCTGAGAATAAGGTGAGGTTGAGATCATCTTACATCCTTACGTCACTTTGTATGTCAATGTACGCAATCAAATCCCCACAGTAATTGTAGAAGAAAGCCTTCCCTGGACAATGAAGACAACTAAAGGCAGAATAAATGTGTTTTATTACCCCTGATTTCAGAAGAAACAATAAATGAAGAGGTATCCCAGTGTTTTTGTCTCTGTGACACTTAAAGTACATGAATGCATTCATTAGAAGGGGTGTCCACAAACATTTGGTCATACTGTGTATCAAAGTTAAAAAAGTTAGCTGACTTTAAATCTTTATTATATAGAAGGGCAGGAAAAACAGCCACCACTCTAATTGCCCACGCAATATTTGATCAGAAGGTTTTGTTTTCTTTCTTTTTATCCTTGCACTCATTTCTAATAGCCATTTCCTTCCATACTGCACTTTCAAGTTCATTGCTTTTCATAAGAGCCTGTGTCAGACTGCCTTGGTTAAGCTCTCAAGAGAGAAGCGCTGCTACCCTGTTCAATAAAAGACAAGAGTTCAGGTGTTTTCTCCTTACTGACATCAGCGTCAGTGTTTCATGTCTCATAACCAGAAGTAGATACCTACACCTTTTCTAAAGAGATATACTGGAGCAATATTCTGAGACCTTCTAGTCAATAGAAAAATGAGTCCACTCCTGTACATTCAAAAGTAGAGGCGCAAAAAAGGATTTGTTGTAACTATTTTCCATGAACCATTTTAAATTAGATGCGTGAGTCTTGAGAATCTTTTTGAGAACCCATTTTTTTCACAGCAGATGAAACCTTGTTAACCTATTTTATACAGTCACAAAAGGCCATTTCTGTCTGTTTTGAATGTTATTTCCACTTTCCTTTAAGCTATGTTTTTTTTATCATTTCAATGCATTTTATCCTTTAATAATGTTGATAGAATATATATTTATGACCATTTGTAAGATTTAGAAAACCAGAACTGAATGAACTGAAAGCATTTAAGTGAGTTTATTGAATTTAAATGGTGTTCGGTTTATTGTGGCAGTGGTACAGAATAGTTTGTTATGAAGGAACCTGCAGTTTTACAGGGTTTTTTTTATCTCTGCATCAGCTTCTATGTGCAGACATTTTCACAGAAGGTGATTTTCACCCAACCTTTTTAGACCACAATGTTCACTAGCAAGCTCAACGCAGAATCTATACACATAGAGCAAATACAGCATTCTATTTATCTTTGAAGTTGGATGATATAGCTGGAAATGACGCGTTAAGTGTTATTTTGGATCTAAACAAGCAGCCTGTGACTGAAGGAGCTGCCCAGTGCTGCCAGAGTCTCATGCATGGGGTGGGAGGCATTCTCCAACATGGATGCCAGCTTGGCTAACATCCTTCCCACCACCTGCAGTGGGTCAGTGCAGGTGCAGACACAGTCCACAAAGTCCTAATTCAGTTCTCTGTTTTCGCTGTCCTCCTCATTGGTTATGAGGCCAATGATCACAGAGTCATCAGAGAACTTCTGGAGGTGACAGGTTGTTGAGCTGTAGATGAGGTCAGCAGTATACAGGGTGAAGAGGAACAGTGTCAGGACTGTTCTTTGAGGGCATCCTGTACTGCTGAACACCTTGTCTGAAAAACAGTCCCATGCCCTCACATACTGTGGTTTGGTGAGGTAGTCCAGGGTCCAGACAGGTGACTGTCCATACCGACATGTTCCAGCTTGTCCTTGAACAGCCCAGGCTATATGGTGTTAAAGGCACAGAAGTAGTCAAAGAAGGTGATTCTCACAGTGTTCCCAGACTTCTCAAAGTGAGAAAGATTACTGTGTAGAAAACAGATGACAGCATCATCTAGAGCTAGGCGAACTAAAGAGGGTCTATGGATGCACTCACCGCAGGGCAGAGATGGGTAAGGACAAGCCTCTCCAGTGATTTCATCAGATGAGAAATCAGTGCCACAAGCCCGTAGCTGTTAGATAGAGGTTATACAGACAGAGGTTAGAGTGTACAACTGATTTAATGAAAAACAAATAGTTCTAATAAACTGTGTAATGCTACTGCATGTATATTGGATTTTGAACTCAGGGGTGGTGAGGAAATCTGACTGACATCATTCCAGTTAAAATGTTATATTTAGAACTTGGAAAATCCAAAATCCTGCTTCATACGGAATGCACCATAAAAGTTTCCTAGTCAAAGAAACACTCTGATTACAGCATTAACTGAGATTTTATTTGATTACATTAATTAAACTATCCAAATCAATGGATGGCCAATAGGAGGCCCGTTGGTTGAAAGCACAATTCAAAATAAACATCTGCATAATATAAAGAAGAATCCCTACATTAGTATAGCAAGCTTATAACCCTTTAAAGGACTTTTGACATTCAAATATTGCTCACGGGGTCAATTGTGGCACATTTCTTAAAACTACAAATCTTTATAAGACTGACGTTTTTGTGCTCCACACAATGATTTTACAGATGTGTGCTGAGGGTAAAAAAGAGAAGAGAACAAAAGTTTATATTGGTTCCTTCATAGCAGACAGCCTTGCTTCTTTCACCTGCCCTGTCAATAACAAAACCCAGGGTGCATTTATTTTATTCGGAGAGCTGGCTGCTCTTATATGCTCTAGAAAACTTTCACACTCTCTTCTGCTCCCGTCAAAGTCACTGGAGTGGAGATGAGGACAACGAGAGCTTACACAGCCTTATATAACATTTTCTCATCAAATGTCCAATATTAATGTGGACTAATAATCCCCAGAGAAATGAGTGAATGCGACACTCACCAGAACCTGCTCTGACACTGAAAGCGCTGACGTTATGAAATTAGAAAGCCCTATCGCTTTGCTGCAGTTGTTCTGAATAAAACAGTGTACGAATTTGTATCGTTTTATGATTCATTTCTTTCAGGCTTCATTTGTTTTTTACTTTTGTTTTTCTTCATTTTCGACTCGTTTTGACAGGCCTCAAACAAAATAAAATGTTTCTAAGTAGTTATTGTCTTGTATACACAACTCCTGTATTAAATTTGTATTAAACCTTTACAAAAGTGGTTCTTTAATGAAATAAACTTCAGGAATCAACATTGTTCTAAAAGAACGTTTCTTGGCACCTTTATGCTGAGGAGTATATAGACCAAATTTATGCGGCAAGCATGGTGTAGGTACTGCAAGGCTACATACCCTATGAAGTATACATCCATAGAAATATATCTACATCATACAACTGTGATTGGTCCATTTGATAGATTTGTTCTGCTTTCGCCTATACTATAACAGCTGGTATTTCCCCAACTGTTGAAAGAACTGCAACTGGACATTTCCTAGAACCATCTAGTGGTGTTTGTACAACTGTGAGACGTGCAGAACTGTTTCAGCTGTGTGATGTTTTAGACTCAGTGTCATATTTTTCCTTTAGCACCCTCTTTCTGAAGGGCTCATTGAGTCTGACCTTTGAGATCCCACTCACATCAAATATCAAGAGCAAACCACACTAAATGAGGTTTAAATAAGACAGCCTCCTCAATAGTTCTAATAATCTGCAGTTTGTGTTCTGCACCTGATTCCAATTTGACATATTTTAAGCAGTGATAAATGTGGGTGTGTTGTCTAACAAGAAATTTACAAATGATTTGGTGATTAAAACAATCAAATGATTACAAGTAAATTAGTCAGCTTTATGTGTTTAGTTTTATCACATGCAATTCACTCAGTAAACGTCTATGTACAAGTATTTTCACATTACTGTATCTGTGTCGTGACACAGAGAAGGTTCATCCAGTCAGTGGTATGCAAATCTTCAAAACATTGAAAACTAGTGTTTCATGAATGGCTATACTGGTTACAATGGATCTGGAACAAGACTCAAAGCAAAACTAGAGCAAAACTAAAGCATCTAGTCTTGTATCCTTTTTATATTTCCTGTCATGAAACACAATATGTTTGTCTATACATACTGCTTTGATCATTCCCACCTTCTGTATATGTGACATGCAATATGTTAGTAGATGTGTGCGCATGATATCTACAGATTAACAGATCACCATACCCAGAAGAATACATTGGCCTTAATCTGTGCAGGGCAGTGGTTCTCTAGCACTATGTTTTAGACGATTTAGAAGGCAGTTTTATCCTGATGAAAAATTGATTAATTTCCTTCCACCAGTGCCCTCAAGGCTCCTTATATCTTTAAAATATTCTAGTGGCTTAAGCTGTCATACCTACCATATGGATGACCTGGATGACGGTGCCAGGGGCACGTCATGTCTCAGGGTTCTAAAATGTTGCTCAAAAACCTTTTTATTAAGTTGAACCAATGATATAGTAATACATAATGTACTCAATTTGGTTGGTGGTTGACCGGTGTAGCATACTCATTTAACTTTGATGCACATCTATCATCATGACCAACCTGACAAAGCTGGCCAGCATGATCAAACTGGTCAACCAGTTATACCAAACTAGTCAACTAGTTTGACAGCCTTAATGACTAATGTTTTCAAGTTAATCATGTTGATACATCAGTTAGTCTAAGATAATTAACTAGGTTTACTAGGTTTCTTACCTGTATAGTGTATGTTTTCATCTGGATGACCAGCTTTTCATCCACCTTGACCATCAAGGACTTCACCCTGGGTCTTGTTATTGACAGGGCACCAACCAGCTATCAGCAAAAGTGGTCTTCAGATTGTTTGTTTGTTTTTTTTCAACAAGGTTGTTGATGATAATTATACACCATCATTATGTTTGCCATGAATTGGGTGGACGGTGGACAGCGGTGTCTACACCAAGCTCTTCATGGGGCCCTCAGGTTGACATCACCCTTTATCAATCAATCACTGAATTAAGCCAATTACGCCTCTGGAATGCTGTCCACTGATGTATCTGACACATTGTGTCTGATAGCGACTAAATTGGACCCCATAGAAGATTTTAAAAAATAAATAAATAAAGTGGGCTTGGCCAGAAGAACACTTTACAAAGATCAAATGAGAAAAAGATGAAAGACAGTGGTCTCAGAAGAGGGAGATAATGTGAAAAATTAAGAGGTGAAGCTCAAGTCTTTGTTCTTTCAACACTCCAAAGAATTACAACAGATTGTCATTGATATGCCAATGCTTAAAATAGGCAATTTCTTTCACATCTTATGTGAGTTCCAAACCTGCCAACAAAAACCTGTTAATGACAACTCTAGGAGGGATTTAGCACTATACTCTATATATACAGTATATAAGGATCTGCATATGTGTTCAAAAATGACCTGAAATTACATACAGTACATAAAAGCAAGTGACAAGTAGAGTGGCATCTCACTTATCTTTACCAGACACCAGATGGGATTATTCCACCATAGACATAGCAGTGCTTAAACTGAGACAAATGTGAGGACAATCGCTTGTCATGGCAGCAGTATTTATTGAATGTAAGTCCTCTACAATTCGTCTGTCATTCTCCCCTTATGTGTGGATAGAAGCTTCAGGCCTCCATGGTTCATCCCCCACTCAGGGCCAAGCTATATGAGCTCCTCTTGGCAGAGCTTTGCCATGCTTTGTGTTTGCATCAAAAAAGCTACAGGCCTCATTTGAAGAGGCAGGTAGAAAGTTAACCCTGAACCTCTCACCGCTGTCTCAGGCAGAGTTCAAACATGCCTCCCAATGGCCCTGTCACTCTTGTGCGTGACACCCTGGCTCTAAATGGAATTTCATCTATCCAGCCTTGAATGTTTAATACAAAGAACTACCTTTTGTCCTTTTCCATAAGTGCAGGGTAATGAACTGTGGGGAATGCAATCTGGTTCTAACTAAAAACCTCTTTTCATCCTCGCGCTTAAAGGATGGTGTTAAAGACTGAAACCCCAGATTACTGGTTTTCTTCTTATTTTCTTCAATTTTCTTCAGCCTCCTCTTCTTCTCCTTTGAGAATTCGAGATATATTCACCAGCACATAGTTTTTTACATGTACACCTTTTTCGAACCTAAGTTTCAAGATGAATTTGTTCAAATATATGGCAAATTAAAATTCATATATCATTTCAGAAATCATATGTGTACTAAATATAGTTTTACTATAGAGTACTAAACATGTTGAAACTGTACTAAATATAGTTGACCTTTATATATGTACACAAATTACTGACACAACTCAACAGGGGATGATAAAAAAAAAAACTAATTATATTAGCTAAACTTACACCTCCACCTGAAGCTAAACTTAACATAAAGCCTTACCCTAAACTTAACCATAACTATCGCCTGTTAAACCACTCACTCCCTAGGACTCCTCCATCACTCGCAATGCTTCAAGCACTAGGATGGTGATACGTGTCAGCTACAATCTTTTTTTCAAACTGCTGCCAAATGCTGTATCACTGGCCATCCAACATGCTTGGAGGAAGATGCCAGGTCCCCAACTCTGCTACATCAGCAAAGCTGTGCCTGCCAGCATCACTTGGGAGTGTTGAGCACCATCTACCCACCCAGAGAGAGCATGACTTATTGTGTTGTCTCAGGCTACAGCTGCTGAAGGAAGGTTCTTGTGACATAATATATGTACAAACAATCTTTTGTGCAAATGCTACAAATTTCTTGGGGTTTGCTTTGGCAATATATGGCTGATTTTTATGATATTTTGTTGCCCTGGTGCTCATCACAAAGAGAGTTTACAATTCAACCCCTTTGCTGGACTTCGATCAGTTATCTTCTCATGAAAAGCATGTAGTTCAGTATTACACAGCTGCCTGTCTCAAGGAAAAAAAAATTAGGTGATTATGTGTCATTCCCTCTTGTGTAGGGCAAAAGTCGAGCATGCTTCTTTCAGATATTGCATCAAAAACCTTGCTCCCCACAACCCCACTGCCCTCTGATGCTGTCCTCATTTGGGATCCTTGCATTGGCTTACTCATTCCACATTAGAGACTCCACTGCCAGCTTATGACTGCTTAACCAGCACAGTCTTCCACATTAACAGTGAGCTTGTATGCTATGTTCACTGGTATTCTCTCATACTTCATTCTCGCCCATACACAGCATGCTCACACTTTAGCTATAGTTCTTTATTATTTTGCTCCTTTTTGTGCTTTGTCTGTGCTATCCAGTGTCGAGCAGAGGAGGATGGGCTCCCCTTTTGAGCCTTGGTTCCTCTCCAGGTTTCTTCCTCCTAGCCTGAGGGAGTTTTTCCTTGTCACTGTCGCCCGCTGGCTGCTCAGTTGAGGCTTGGACCCAGATTTCTGCAAAGCTGCTTTGCTACTAGTTTGTTGTAAAAAAAAAAACGCAACATAAATTAACTTTGATTCATTCATTCATTGATCATTTGGACTGTATATATGACATCCCAGTGACAAATAACAGCTACATCATACAAAATAAAAACATTCTGAATGATCCCTTATGTATTGTCAACATTAATAAAGAGGTTAACACAACTGTGCCTACATTGTTATTGTTGTTAGTAATAATATTGTACCTTACTCAGCCAACTACTACAGTCTCAGATCCTCAGGAAGTGTTTTCAACCTGTCATACAGATGCAAAATGACAGATGAATATGTTTTTTTTTAACTATCCTTGATTATGTTAGTATGTTGTTAGGATGCATACATTTAACACTATCTTCTATGTTTACTTTCAAAAAAGCTTTATTTCAGTGCTGCCACTTGTTTTTCATTTCTATTCCACAAGCAATGCCATTGAAATATTATATTTATGGATTGCTGATATAGTGCCCATCTTGATGCCTGTTTGCCCTTGTCCAAACAGTTAAAGTTTGGTGGCTATGCTACTAATTTGTTAACTAATTTCAGAGACCCTTGATTTTTTTCAATTACTCATTTTCCATTCAAACCACAATTTCTCTGGAGATAAGTCTGAGGAAAAGGTAAAGGCAACAGTAAATAAGCAAAAACATCAACAATATTCGAAGATTCATTGGCTTCAAGTGGCTCATTAGACTGAACCTGGCACAGTGGCTCAACATTCACAAGTTTGAATCCTGTGTCATGCTGCTTCACCATCAGCAGCCAGAGCCCTGACAGAGCACAATTGGCCATGCCTTCTCTGGCCTGGTTTACTGGTCAGCACAAGTGTCTGTTAGCCATTGTATCAAAGCTGCGGATCTGGAGCTTTCCGCCGTGTGCACTGGCTACCCAGCAATGGTGCAATGATGGCGGTTGTAAAGGAGGTGGAATTGAAGGTCCTTGTGTTCACCCTCCTAGTGTGGGGAGCATTGTATGTGATAAGGGGAGAGTCCTAATGGGATTGGGTAATTGACACCATATTAGGGGGGGAAAACTTTATAAGAAGTGCTCTGACTTCTTAACCTGAACTTTGCTTTAAGATTTCAGGTGCATAAAAAGGAATGTTGAGCCTAATGGCTTTGATTAGAATAGTGGGGAGGGTAGAAAAGTGTATGGAAATATTGTGGAAATATGAAAAAAAAAACATAATAATAAATACTACCATAAGAAAAACTCGTGTTTGTGACTGGTGATGGTCCTTCCCCCCCCTCCAAAAAAAATGCCAAAAAGTTCAAACAATAAAAATCTCAGACTAGTGCAACCTTTGGACTTCCCGGTGCTCTGCTTTACTTTTTAATTTCAAAGTAGCCTCCTCACAGCCCTGGTAACATGTCCTTGTTCATTACATTCACTTCTACACTCAAGCCTTCAGTTTAAGGTTTTAATGGCTCCATTGCCTCATATTTTCACCAGTATCTGAGGGGAGAAGACAGCTTTGGACACTGGCCAGTGAGAATGAATAAATAAATAAGCAGTAGCCCTCAGAACCCCTTCCCTGACTCTGAAACAGCCTGTGGTGACTGATAGGTCAGTGAGTGGGCCATAATGACTCAGATGGTTGGAAGGAGAGAAATCTCTTCCTGAGGACAGATGTATGAAGGGGTTTGACACCCTGCTGATGGCCTGCGTGAGCAGCACGTGAACATGGTTTCAATGTGGTTGTGACCAAGCAGCACGTTCTCTCACTGCCCCCCAGTGGCCACACTCCGTCATTACAGCAAGTGACAGAGACGAGATGAACATGATGCTACAGTTTGACAAAGTCAGCACAACTAGGATGAACCTGTAGCACAGAATAGAGCACTCCAGTTTGATGCCTTGTTGTCAAAAACTGTTTGCATTAACAGAAATTCTTAGGTTGCATATTTTTACAGATGGTGCAGGGGTCATAAACCATGTTCCTGGAGAGCTACCCTCCTGCAGACTTAAGATTCAACCCTAATCCACCCTGATCCAACTAATAACTGCCTTCAGAGGTTCTTGATTGCCTGAATAGGGTGTGTTAGATGGTTAGATGGGTTGGAGTTGAAACCTGCAGGAAGGTAACTCTCCAGGAACAGGGTTGGTGACCCCTGGTATGAGAAGCACAGAAAATAATGAGATCAATAAGAAAGAGCACTTTAATACCTGAGCAAACACATGCATATATAAAATTGTGCCATTTATATATTTATATACTGCAGTTAAAAGGGTGTGAAAATTACAAGCATCAAACAGGTGCATCACTTATGGGTTTAACTATGCTCAGATATATCATGTGTCTAATACTGTGTAGGTCCTCCTTGTGGTGCAAAAACATCTCTGACCCATAGAGGCGTGGACTCAGCAAGATCCCATGGTGTACAAGGTGTCCTGTGGTATCTGGCCCCAAGACGTTAGCAGCAGATCTTTTACATCTTATATGTTGTGAGGTCTGCCTTTGGGTGCCCACTACCCTCATGTTGCCACTTCCCTGGTTGTCCTTCTTTGGATCACTTTGTTATGAGTACTGGTCACTACATACCAGGGTATCCCACAAAAATGACCTGATGTTTTCTCGGGATTTGTTTATGTGTATTTTTTATTGCTTTATTATATCATATCAAATTGAGTTTGTGCTGTACTTCTTTTTTTTCTGTGGAACAGAGTCACCATTCTTCATTGAAGAAATGTCTGCAGCTCTGATCCACTAATTCTCTGCATCAGACGCCTGCAGCTGCTTATTACATCTCCAATATACAGTATGTGCAATTTTTTATTTTTTATTTTTTTACTGCCTCCCCCTGAGGATGGGCCTGGGGAACACTAGCAAGTGTTTCTTGGCCCACAGGCGGTCCCCAGTGAATATCCCAAACAGGTGTGGAGACAGGAAATAGCCCTGGCAGAGGCTAAGACCAACAATGAGGAAGCTTGATTTGTGCCGAGAATATGGACACAACTCTCACACAAGGAGTGCAAGGATGGCAGAGCTTGCATCAGCAGCCCCAGCAATGTATACTTCCAGTGCACCTTCCTCAACACATTTTTAGAGAGGATGATCATAAGCCTTCTCCAGGTCCACAAGACATATCCAAACAGGAGATTTGCACATTATATTACTATGGGAAACTGAGATGAAAAGTGTGCTTGGTGAAGTTAAATTGCATGACAAGTCTATTCAACATTTTATCCTGCTTTAGAGCCATATTTTATAACCTTAATTGCTCTGTTTTTGATTTGTGTTCATGCTTGTCCAGAACTAGAAGAATGTTTGGTCTAACTTAGTTCTGGAGAAGTCAAACTAATCTATCCAGTCATCTTAATTCAGTCTCTAAATCCACATTTTACTTACGACACTTCTGACTCAGGCTGCATACTTTACATCGCTTTGATGAAGTGTAAAGCCTGTAAAGATCTCTATTCATTATTTGAAACCTATCTTTAAGTTCTGTGTGTGTGTGTGTGTGTGTGTGTGTGTGTGTGTGTGTGTGTGTGTGTGTGTGTGTGTGTGTGTGTGTGTGTGTGTGTTGTGGTGGCAAAGAACAGAAGATTCCAAAAACCAAACCCAGATGTGCTCCCGTGTCCATGCCCAAACCGAACCGTGCAGGAATGTGAACAGAACTGAGAGGCTGTGTGCAGTGTGGAGCGCTTCACTGGAGGCTGACAGGTTTATTAAGGTGACTCTCTGAGGCTATGATATCCTGTGGAGATGGGCAGAGAATGAATAGCCAAAGAAGGAACAAAAGTTGAAGGAAGCCCCTACCACAAGGGGGCGACACTGTTCTTTTGTGCTCTCATTGTGCCAAGTGAGACTGTTCGGGATCAGATAAATGGCATTCAGGAGCTGCTCAGAAGCTTGCAAATGATATGCAGCAGCTGACTCTGACTTTTCTTCATTGAAAAGCACCTACATCACATCAGAAGCATTTCAGATATACTTTTGTTCAGTTTCATGATCAGGTGTGTGTGTGTGTGTGTGTGTGTGTGTGTGTGTGTGTGTGTGTGTGTGTACATATCTACAGGACCCCAAAAATAACAGGTAGATTAAAGCAAGGCCTATTAGCACTCAGCATTCACAGTCAATCAGGAAAGAGGGGAGAACTTCAGTCTGTTTTGTAACTTTGTTTGTTCTAATTTTGCCTCTTAATTACACCAGCCTGTCAAGTTCCAATCCACCCCAAAGTTTGAGGCAAAAGAGGTAGAAAATAAATTTTCTGAAGCTGGATGCAGAACAGAGGGGCTTTCAAGGGGTAGGTCAGCCTAACCACATCCTCTACACTTCTAAAATTAGCAGAAATCATTTTGAACTTTGATTATATATGCCTTTTGGTTTAATGAGTGTGGTTTTACACACACATTTCACACACACACACACACACACACACACACACACACACACACACACACACACACACACACACACACACAATAATAGCCACCTCATAAATTCGACTGAGGTCAAACATTCAGCGGTCTTTGCTGGGGTAAGAATATCTGCTCAAACTTTCAATTGACCAACCCAATGATTAAATGATCCAGTCGTTCCAATCAGCATTTTCCCACCAAGCTAAACAAGTCCAAACGAAAAAGCTCATGTGATTCATTAACTTTCCAAGTCCCATCAAATCCCGTTTATGATATAGTCACAAAGGAGTCACATCAGCCCAGCGTTTTTCCAGCCTGCTTTTGGAAAGAGAATCTGCCTCTACATTCAGACAGTGATTCATCTATTTGGCTCTTAAAATGCCAGAGGTGTCAGAGTAGTCACTAGGTCAGTAAATCTCTCTCTCTCTCTCTCTCTCTCTCTCTCTCTCTCTCTCTCTCTCTTGCTCTCTCTCTTGTTCTCCATTACTCTCAGGGTTCAACAGGTGCTGCACTATTGACCTGGAGTCCATTAGCTCCCATTACTGCTGTACCTCAGACCATACACTAAAGAACAGGCTGTGTGTGTGTGTGTGTGTGTGTGTGTGTGTGTGTGTGTGTGTGTGTGTGTGTGTGTCTGCACTTTGTTATCCATTTTTTCTCATTCTTCCAGACACGTATTCCTTCCTTTCCATTATGAATTGTATTATGGGACAATAGTGTCCATTGTAACCAAAAAGCAATGGGTATGTTTCATGGATATTTGAGTATAATAACTTATTTAATAACTTGACCGTATTATTTTTACACAATTGGGATGCATGCTTTGACTACATGGGGCAACACTACACTTTGATTTCCTATATTTTACTTTGGTTATTCATTTTATTTTATATCTCTGTCTGTTTACCTGAAATTGTGCAGTTATTTGGCTGATTTCTGTAGCCTTTTAAATGTACTTAAGAAATCATTTTTAGACGACTGTGTGCACAAAGCCAATGTATGAGGGATGTGCTATTTACTGATTTCATTCGTTATAAATAGGTTAGGGCAGGTCATGTGTTGGCATGGACAGAGTTATGTTGGCCCTTTGGATTAATTGTTTAATTTATTGCTTTTTTGTTATCATTTGAGATGCAGATCATCACACTTCCTTAATCTGAGATTGTCTGATTTTTGAAAACTGTTGTCCCAGTGACTTTATAAATGCTTACCTGTTTTTACATCATGTAACACCTTCACTGTCTGTGAAAAGTGTTTCTGACATGATTTCTTATGCCAGCAGTATTTTGGTCTTCTGCTAAATGTCACATCCAGTATTTGGTGCATAGCTGAGATCTACACTGAACAAACCGCCCAGTCACACTATAACTCATATGTCTGTGTAAATATGGTCAGTCCTTATCAATAAGTGACTATTAGCTGCTTCTAACTCTTACCATTGTTGTTTGTTCTTGTCCAGCATTGACTACATGAAGATGGACTCCCTATTTGAGATTTGATTCCTCTCAAGATGTTTCTTTCCTACACTGAGGGAGTTTTCCCTTGACACTATTGCTCTTGGCAAGATTTACTTGAAGCTCTGACCTAATTTTCTCTAAAGCTTTGCAACATCTGTTATGGAAAGTATTATACAAATAATTGAAGATACATCACACCTTCGTATTAGATGCTATTTAAATGAATGTGTTTCAGTGCCTTTCTGGAGAAAAGGCCAATATTCATCCAACACCTACTTTATCTAATCAGTCCTTCATTGAAGTTAATCAGGTGTACTTCTGGTGGAATTGAACTAATCCATATTGTGTCTGGAGTGTCTACTAACTCTGTTCTACTAGAGTTTTACAGGCAGACACTATCATTGACCACTGATTTTGTTTATTTGGGTTTGTGCTGGGTTTGTGCAGCATTTGATGCAATAGATCACACTATTCTCCAAGAAAGATTAGAAAGTGTGGTCGGAATCACAGGGACCGTCCTCTCGTGGTTCACTCTTTACTCTCCTCCCCAGTGTCGAGAGCAGGGCATGTAAAGTGGGAGGCTACTTAGGGGGATGGGTAATTGGCATATCTAAATTAGTAGGGGTGAAAATTGGAAAAATGGCAAAAGAAGAAAAAAAAAAAGACATAATGCTAAATCTGTCAGTTGTAGCAAAAAAAATCTTGGCATCATAATTGATTCAGATTTATCATTTGACCAACACATAGGTAATATTACTAGGACAGCTTTTCTTCATCTTTATATTATCTGTAAGTTAAGAAATGCCCTATTTTCCATGATGCAGAAAAACAAGTGCATGATTTTATTACCTCGAGGTTAGATTGCTGCAATGCACTATTGTCAGGCTGTTCAAGCAGGAACCTAAATACACTTCAGTTAGTTCAAAATGCTGCAGTCAGGGTCCTTACTAACTAAAACTAGAAAACTTTGACCACATCAGTCCAATACTATCAGCACTGCACTGGCTTCCAGTCAAATTCCGTATTGATTACAAAATTATTTTACTTACATTTAAAGCCCTACATGGACTCGCTCCTGAATACTTACAAGATTTAATTTACCTGAATGAGCCATCACGATCGCTCACATCACAGGGTGCTGGCTTCCTATTAGTTCCCAGAATTCAGAAGGCTTCAGCAGCTCTGGAATAACCTTCCAGATAATGTTCAGGACTCAGACACTGTCTCAGTCTTCAAGTCTAGGCTGAAAACGTACTTGTTCAGTGTAGCATTTGGTCATTAATGTATTAGATTAGTTACAGGCTGCAGATCCAGGACAAGGGATTTATGGGTAACTTGGTTGTTGGTGCTGCTGTCTGACTCCTTCACGTGATCACTCAGGTTTGTGATGGTGGAGTGGTTAGATGCCTATGTTTCAGGATGCTCGCATGCTTATGTTACCTTCTGGTTCTCTCCTTAGTTGGGCTGTTATAGTCAGATCTGCCGCAGTCACTCGTCACACTCTGGTAATGTTTACATTCTCTATTCTCTTTAAATTTAAACATCAAACTAATTAATCTCTGTACCTTTTTAGAGTTAATGATGACCCACCGGCCTGAGCTGATTAGGTGCTAACCTCAAGCTCCTCTGCCCCATCTGAGAAGGACTCCAAGCTCCCCTGCTTCAACTTTACATTGGCTTTCCATCTTTCGGCTACTAGATGTGGACTAGTTTCCCACCCTGCCATGGACTAGCAACTCACCCACCATCACCAACTATGTAGAAATCTACTGCTACTATTATGTCCACAAACTAACATTACTTCAGTATACATGAGTAATAGAACAGAGGTGTGGGGGTCCAGTGTCCCCTAACTGTGTATAAGTAGTTTGACCAGAGGAGGATGGGTCCTCCCCCTTGTGAGCCTGGTTCCTCCCAAGCTTTCTTCCTCCAGCTCTGAAGGAGTTTTGCCACTGTTGCCCTTTGGCTTGCTCACTAGGGGATCTATCTTTTATCCTTTGTTCATGTGTTGTTCACCTTTTTATTTCTTGATTTCTGTGAAGCTGCTCTTTGACAACTTCAGCTGTGAAGGGCGCTATACAAATAAATTTTGATTTGATTTGATTTGATTTTGATTTATTCTAATGTAATATAGTTTTACAGGTAGGCACTCTCACTGACCACTAACTATGTTTATTTAGGTTTTTTCTAATGTTATATTTGTTTTATAGGTGGACACATTTACTCACAACTAATGTGATGTTCATTATGGTTTATTCTAATGTGTTTTACGTCGTTTTACACACTCACTGCTGACATCATTGTCCATCAAAGTGTATATTGCTATGATATCATCATATATACTGTGTAAACTCCAGTGTACCCATATCTCCTGGATTTCAAAAGAAAAGTGAACCCAGACATCCTTCTTTCCAGCGATGTTACAATATTAGTGGCTCACTGTAGATTAATGAAGCCAGGCGAAACCTGAAGGCTGCTAGCAGCATTGCCCATAAGAAAATGAAAGCAAGAGCTAATTATCAAACTGGAGCTAATTAGAAGCTTGGTGTTCAGCAGGCTATCCAACATGCATGAGTGTTCCACTGCCACCTAAATCTGAGGGAAATTTTTGAATATCAATAGACTATTTCAACTGTTTAATTCAGTGAGGATGTTTTAACTTGTACACTTACACCAATCAGCCATAACATTAGTACCACCTGCATAATATTGAATGTGTCTCCCTCATGATGCCATAGCAGATCAGATCACTTGAGGCATGGACTCTGAAGGTGTCCTACGGTATCTGGCACAAAGATGTTAGCAGTACATACTTAAAAATTGTGAAGTAGGGCCTCCATTGGCACCAGTTAGGCTGTGGGTTTGAGTGTGTGTGTGTGTGTGTGTGTGTGTGTGTGTGTGTGTGTGTGTGTGAGCTATTCTCATCTATTTTCTCTGCCACTTTAGACACATCTACATCTCTGCTCATCATTCTAGACTCACGTTTTCTCTTTTCTTTTTGGTTTCTCAGTTTTCTAATAGATACAACTCTAAACAATAATTGTGCTACAAAAGGATCTCTGAGTGAAGCCATAGACATACTATTTTTGGTGCCAAAAAGAACTATATTGGTAGCATGTGAGTGTGTGGAACTTTTTTATTGATAAAGGACTTTTATATCAACTGAATATTCTTGAATCTTTTTCAAAGTTCTTTACAGATCTTTACAATCATTTAAGCTGCCTAACAGCACACCATTTTGAAATGATCCAGAGAGGACAGAAACTCTGGTAAGACTGGTAAAAATAATTGATGTGAATTAAGAGTGACTTGTCTTTATATGGCTACATTTCATAATTTTTCTTGCCACAATTAAAACATAATGCAACATATGATACATTTTTGACATACTGAAGATGATAGCTGTCCATTTGAGGATGAAATGAGGTTCACTCTTTAGGCAAGACAATCAACCTTGTATAACTGTACTGTCCCATTTGTCCTTATGTCCCGTATCACTCTTAAATCACCCTGTATAAAAAAAAATGCTTTTATTTGCTCTTGTTACAGTTACACTATAGCATGGCTATGTTATGTTCTGCAGATGTGGGTGTTCTCTGTAATATAAGCCAGGTATGCTATGTTCAAATGGTGTCAGAAATTGTGAAATTCCATTTGTACTAGGTGTCAGTTACACTCAAACTGCCAGTGAAGTGGGAAAATTTGGGATTCTAGATGACACACTAGTTTATGAGAAGTGATATATAACACAACCTTTTACCTTTTTCATATGTTTTTTTAAATTGAGAAAAATACAATATTCTTCTTTTTACACATCAGTGCTGATTAATATGAATTCATTTCATTTGATAATTCACCGTGTTTGTAGATGACTCAATTATGTTTTTTGGAATATCCTGCAGATTGTCATGCTCAGCTGGTGAATCTTCCAACAAGTGCTCAGAAGGACTGGAACTAACCATCATGTATATACAATATTTCGGTGAGTGCTCAAATGTAGCATAATCTATTTTTCCCCTATGAAGGCTCTATAAAAGGAAATCACTGTGTTGCATTCTGAAGCAAACGAGACTTGTTAAAACAAATCTGAGCATTTTTACCCCTAAGTCACATACTTAAACATCAGAGAATGGCTTACATACTCAATAAATGCCTTCTATGGCAGATTTAATGCTAGAAATGTTCTAAATGTATCTGTGAATTTATAGCATGGAGCCTGTGAATATAAGGTTTACTGTCTCAGTAGATGTTTTCACCTACGCATGACAGAAGCTTCAATGAAATGAGAAGAGCTGAGAAAAATGGAACATTACAGTGCATTGGAAGGCCATCTGTCAACATCTGGAACTATAACACTTTACTCTGAAGCACAGTATCAGTTAAAAGGTGAATATACAATGCTGTTAACCTACAGTCAGACATATGCAGTACATATGAAGTGTAACATCTCAACTGCCTCTTCCAAGCACACCTGGTCTCTCTCAAGCGAATCCAACACAAAGGTCCATGTGCTACATACTCTTTGAAAGAGTCACGTTGTCAGATTTCCTTTCAAGCTTTGGTTCTTCCTGTTCCTCAGAAGGGCGTGCCAGAACCTTTGAAAAGGTACCACTCAAGTGTGAGGGCTGACGAAAGTCGTAGTGCTTTTAGAGGCTGAGTGTTTATTCACAGTAATCGTAGCGTGAAGTGTAGTGGAGTTTTGGGGAGGGGGTTTGGCATTAAGCTGAGTGGGAAAGGGAGCCAGTTTGATTGGAGCGGGGTTTAAGCGTTATCACTTCTGAGTTTGTCATCCGTGCAGCTGCAGAGATGGTGAGGTGGAGAACTGTGGTGTCAAGTGTTGGTTTGATTGCCGTCAAGAGAAGGGGGAGTGTTGAGAGGATTGGGTATGCTTGTGGTTTCAGTTAAGCGGGAGCAAGTGCAACTTCCATATCTCTCAGAGTACTGTAACCTGTGCAGCAGGAATTTCTAGCCCCCTTTATACAGGCCCAACATTTTCTACCATGGGGGCATGCTGTTTCATTCTCTGACTGGTGTCTAAGTAACAATCTTAGAAAGTGTAGGCCTATCACAATATGGGGGCAATATTTTTCATTTCAAAGATATATTGATAATATAATAGGGCAGTTGCAGCCTTGTAAATAGCAGTGAACCTTTAATAATACATTGACATGACAAAGGTCATGGGACAGGAATTAGTTATTGTGTCCCATGACTTTTGCCATGTGTAATGCAAGCTAAAGAACACTGCACGGACCTGCAGGATATGCATGTAGGGCGTTCTGCATTGAATGTAAATGTGATTCCACTGCTTTAGAACTGAGCTGTTTTCTGGAGTGACAGTGCTCTATCCAAGACTTTTCAGATGAGCTGGGGAGTGGTCATCCAACATTCTGACCTCTCTAATGCTCTTGTCACCTAATGCAATCAAATCTTTACAGAAATCCTCCACAATCTGATAGAAAGTCTTCCCTGGATGGTAGAGACAGTTACTTAAAACAGGATAAACTTCTAAAATCCTACTTTTTAATGTATTTGATTTCAAAAGAAATAATGAATCCAAATATTTTGTCCATATGTTGTATTTCAACATTGACCAGCTCCACCTATGGGGAGACAGCTACAACTGATACAACTGTCTCCCTAGAGGTGGGAGAAAGAAATTGATCCTTACTGTGTGATTAACTTCACACTCACTTAGTCCTGGAGAACTCCAGCAGAGAGTGCTAAAGGGCTATGTGTAAGTGTGTGTGTGTGTATGTGTGTGTGTGTGTGTGTGTATGTGTGTGTGTGTGTGTGTGTGTGTGTGTGTGTGTGTGTGTGTGCTTGTGTGAGTATGGGTGTGTGTGTGTGTGTGGGGTGGGGGTGTTGTGGGAATGAGGGTGTGCGGGTATGCGTGTGATGTTCATCGGCCACCAGCTGTGCTATCTGAACAAGAACTGCTCCAATCAAGAGCTGCTGATCTGCACAACAAGATCTCACCATACCATTTTTATACACACTCCTTCTCTAGATTACATACAGAAAAAAACAGCAGCATGCTGGCCATGCTAGTCAACAAGCTTGGTCATAATGGGCATGATGGTCAACCACATTGGTAGAGCTGGTCATTCAGCTTGGTCATGATGGTCATGCTGGACAACAAGCTTGGACAAGCTGGTCCACAAGCAAATACAACTAGCTTTGTCAAAACAATCAAGCTGGTTAACCACTTCAACTACCTCGATCATGCTGATCAACCAGTTTGGTCTTCTGGTAGAGTAGCTAAATAGTAGTAGTTCAACAAGAGTTGTTAAACAACAACAAACTTTATATCAAATATGTACTCTCGATTCCAAAGGACAAACAGAAGGTTCCTTCTATAGGTAAGGTGCAATCATCTTTAGCAGGACAAGTAAATCTTTTCAAATTGAATAAAGCATTGCTAAGGACTCCCCTGATATGTCATTCATAGCATTAGAGGCATTCGACCTCTCTGACTGAATACCATCTGCCATAAAGTGGAATCAAATTGACTAAACTGAGCGGTTGATACAGTATGAGACGCTGTTTCAATTGCTTTGAGGATTTTTTTTTTTTTGTACAAATTTTCTGATGTCTCTCTATGTAAACAGCATGCCATGCCAACTATCTTCCAGTGGCTAACCATTTCCCATATGTTTTGTTTTATTTGCTACTCTGTAATATTCAGCATATAAATTATATCATTATAGGGCAGGCCCTGCAGCCCTTTTGGGGAGGGAGTAACACTCCAACCATATACTTATGCACTGAAGGCTTCCTTGCACTTCTGCTCAGACTTGTACTCGTTTCCGTCTCAGATCCAAATCTGTGCATTTAACTGCATTCTTCTACCCAAAAATCTGTAAGATTTCATCATTCCATACAAGCCATCCTCTCTCACTCGCTCTCTCCCTCGCTCACCCTCTCTATGCCCCCTCCTTTCTCTACCGTTATCGCATTTACTATCCTCCTTGTTTTCCACTTTCCTGACAGCAGTTTGGTTTTATACTTCTGAAACTTTTTGAGCCGGCAGTCTGGAGGGGCAACCACTGCCAGCAGAGAATCAAAATGAAGGATGGACGCTGTGAAACAAGCCTAAATCCTCTAATCCGTCCACATTCGTAGGGTTCTAATGCATTCCTGCTGGTGCCTAATTGCTTCTCGGCCACAAAACACAGCCTGTGTCACTGAGTTTGGGCCTCTTGTGGTAATTTTGCAATTACTGTGCTTGCCCACTTCCTTCTCAACAGCAAATGCACCAGATCTGTTTATCTAGTGAAGACGACCCAAGAATAATATTGCGGTAAGGCCTTCCTTTCCGTTAAAATCCTTCATTTAGGGGGAAAAGAAGCTTGGGCTTGGTAACTACATGAAAACAGTGCTTTGATGTGAGCAGATTCAAATATTTATATTGTTTCTATTTTGGAAAAATTTCCGTACTGAAAATTCTAGTCCAAGGCCTTTTGCTGGTCTTTGGTGTGATTGAAAAGTTGGTCATCCAGGCCAAAATATACCATTTATGGGTAAGCCAGTTATGGGTATATATATCAATTATGGGTAGTCCAGCTCTTGACCAGCACAACATCATTTTCATTTGAATTTGATGGTTTAAGCTGGTTTATCAGCATGGCTAAATTGATAATTTGACTAAGCTGGTTGACTAGAAGCATGGACATGATGGTCATGCTGGTCAGCCTTATAAACAAGCTTTTTTTTGATTGAGTGGCTTGGTCTATGATGCCTATGCAAAAACATACCTTATACTGGCCAAAACCTAACCTGATCAACCAGCATTGTCAAGATGGTCTTGCTGGTTAATAAGCTTGATCAAACTAGGTGTCTAGCTTGTCAGGTTGGTCATCATATGTTTGATAATCAACAACATTATGCAAATAGTTACCTAGTCATAAGATGGTTTTGCTGGTCAGAAACTGATCAACCAGTATAACCAGCTTTAAATGAACCTGCTTGTTTTTTTTAATCAATCATAATACACAAATGCAGCTACTATTAGCAATAAACTGATGGAGAGGGTTTAACACATAGTTATGCCAAGTACATGTAAAGTAAAACAAACTCACATGCAGGCTGGACTGTGCATATAAAAGAACATCTTTCAACCAGATGTAATTTCATTTTAGCATTTGGATTTTGTTTCTTTTTCTGCCTGAACCTAACTGACAGGTCTTGCACATTCAATTGCCTCTTAACGTTCAATTATTTGGTGCCTGGAAGTCTCTTGCCTGGCTCTTTTTTTTTTTTTGCTGATTTTCACATTTGGTCATTTTGGAGAGTCTAGTGGATGGAATATTAGCTGTGTAATTTTGTGGTCTGCGGACTGATGGATTGTGCTATCTGATATCTCCAGAAGAGGGAGAATTCTTCAGGTCAATAAATGTTTATTTTGAGCAATATCCAGGCAGAGAGCACACGGAAAGTGGGCTTGAAGGATTCCTGAGCAGGCTGCATCCGTGAAAAGGATGACAAAGTGCTCTTTTTTATTGAGAACGCTAAGCCTCTCTTTATCTCTCTCCCCTTTCCTTCCCTCTCTGACAAGCCTTTTTTATCTGATATAAGTCAGTTTGGAGGCTTGTAAACAATGTATAGCTATTGTCAATGTCTCGCTCTGGGTTCTGGGCTGCAGACGTTGCACTCTTTGAACTCGGCCTCCTTTCAGCGGTGCAACTGGCGATTTTACGAGGTAGGAATATTTGTAGCGCGTGGCAGCTAGAGACAGAGAGGCTCCTGAAGGATATGATTTTGGTCACTCCATCAATACCTCCACCGTAGCATCATGGCGAGAGCCAGAGCACTGGAACCCATGACTCTGACAAAACTGTTAGAGCCATTAACTATCGGTGAGCAAATTCTTCACTCACCATGCTGGCCTCCTTACTGCTAATTCGGTCCAACAGGACCTCTGACTCCTCATTGCTCCTGGTCCTCCAGAGAGGGGAAAAGTTCCCTGACTGTTCCTTCAGTGTTGTTTCAGCATTATCTGAAGGTTCTAATTAGTCTGCTTTTACTTGCCGCCGCTGTCTGTTCCCGTGCCAAAGGCACACTGGAGGACAAACAGACTTGGCTCAAAAGCTCCAAGAACAGCCTTTCCACAGCAGAACACCAAAGCTTCTTTGAGTAAGCTTCTCTAGGCTTTAAGACCTCTAGTAAGGCTTTCTGAGACCTAATTTGTCCAGAGTATAAAGAACTTGGCCACTGGCACCAAACTTTCCATGATCCCATTACATTTGGTCAGATATTTAGTGAGAAGGATGGGTAATCTGTCAAACATGAATGGAATCCATGTTCATCATGCAGTCTGTTGCAGCAAAGACTGGTCTGGAGCTCCAGCTAAAGGTACTCCTTTTAGTATCTCAGTAGAATGAGTCATTGGGGACAGAAACTTAGCAGTAACTCTGGGGAATGAATGCCAAAGAGTAACTTAGCTCAGCTTTACCTCAATCCTGTAATCCTGAGGTCCCTTTCATTGAAGTCCTTGATGTAGACTTGAAACAAATAACAAAGGTATTTTCTAAGTTCAAGTCGCTGTAATACTATAATGACTTACAATTTCTTGGAGGGTGGTTTAACCAATGCTGGGAGGCACATCTATGTTCCCAGGGCTCTACATTTCCTCAGCTTCTATCATACATAATACTTCACACCTCAATGTGATAGATTAAGAAAACTGCATAAGGATTTTAAACATAATGGTTAGGATTATGGTCATCAGTACACAATTACTGTTTATGTATTGTTTATTTGGAATAAAAATGAGTACAAAGTTATATAATAACATGAAAACCACATGTCCAATATTGTGTTTGTCCCCTTCATACCACCATCAGCTCAGACAGCTTGCAAGACCTCTAAAGGTGTCCTTTGATATCTGGCACCAAGATGTTACAGCAGATCCTATGAATCCTATTTTGTGAGGTAGGACCTCCATGAGCATCAATGAGCCTTGGGTGCCCATGACTCCTCATGTTCTTGGATTCACCAGCTGTCCCTCAGCCTCACAAGATAGTATCACAAACCTCATACAGGAGTGGGTGTTCTGAAGCTGTCCCCTGAACCAATGCCATTTCAAAATCAATTTAAATACTAATATCCCATGACCATTTTGGCATGTCAGCATATATGGTAATGGTATGGTTGATGTTATTTACTTCACTTGTCAGTGGTTTGAGTGTTAAGGCTGATTAGTGTACCTGTAATGTAATAGTTTTATCAGTATTGAAAATGTGTCTAAAACCTCTACTCATAATTTGAACATTGGTGCAAAATTTTGGAATATGACTGTAAGTTCCTTGCTCTTCATTAAAGAAGTGGCCTGTCTCCAACAACATGAAGCCATACCTCCAAAGATGTGCAGCCCTACCTACACATCATCAGCCCTGTTCTCCATCTGTTTTCTCCATTTACCCCAGCCTAATGTAACCCCACCAGGGTATGGAGAGAAAAAAAACTGTTTCTGGTTGTCAAAAACAGTGTCTTCACCTCAACTCGAAGAGGAGTGGAATGACGAATATTGACTTTTTCATTATGACACAGTATTAAAAGCCATCTGGTAGAGATTACCACCCCAGGTTGTTGATTATAAATGGCACTTTTCAAAATGGAGAGACCGATCAAAAGGAACAGAGGGGCACACATGTTTATATTTAAAACACATAGTCCAGCTAACCTAGTCTGTCCGTCTCCCTGTCCTTCTTCCAAAGAGCCAGCCAGCTGTTTCCGATCAGTCAGCGTCACCTGTGGCTGCTTCGAAGAAATGGGGAGTCCCTTCATGGTGAGGAGCTACTTCTTCTTCTGTTTTAGTGCATTCATGTTTTGGGTACAGAAGGGAGTCTGTTTAACAGCAATTCAGAATGAGATGTTCACTGGTTATCTAATGCAGCTGTCACCCTCAACATGAAAAGACCACAGGGATGATGTAGGGTTATGGCTCTGTGACATGGCAGGGTTCGGTTTTTCAAAAAACATTTTGATAATTCATTTATAGCTGTTCAAATTGCTCCATTTATCTATGGGAAATCCGGGCAATTACACTGATTTATGTCTCATTCAAGAGGGCATAAATGGTTACTGTGCCGGACCTCTCTCGTGGGACAAGGGAGGTTTTCATAATCTCTAACAATCGAGAGCCTAGACTTATTTTTCTAAAATGCTTGTGAAACCCCAATGATTGAGATGATGTAGATGTTAAAAACAGCTGCAAAACTATTTCATGTCTTGGTCATCTCATGTATGCAAGTAATACCACCGGATGTACATTCAACATTCAATCATTCCACTTGTATTAGCACAAGGAAATTCTGTGGACAGTGTTTACTAAATACATCTGGATATACATATAACATTACTATACTAAAACTAAGGCTACTCCTAATAATTGTTTCATTTATTTATTTATTTTTTTTGGGGGGGGGGTAAATACTAATTAATTAATTATTGAAAGGCATATGTGTGTGTGTGTGTGTGTGTGTGTGTGTGTGTGTGTGTGTGTGTGTGTGTGTGTGTTTGTGTGTGTGTGTGTGTGTGTGTGTGTGTGTGAGTTTAAAAAAATATATATACACCAATCAACTGTAACTTTTTGACCCTCCTTCTTTGTTCATATCCAGCCAACAGCATCCAGTGCACAGTGTCCTGTAAGCCACTGATGAATGACTAGAGGATGAGCTTCTCTCTCTGACAAATACTTACATTTACATTCATGACATTTAGCAGACACCCTTATCCAGAACGACTTCAAAAGTGCTTTGCTGTTCACTCAGATATCCTTAGCTAGTAGACCAGGCTAGAATCCAGAGATTTCTTAAGCTTAGATGCTGTTGACAACAAATGTCAGATCAGGGTCCAACAAGATTCAGTATAAATCTAAATTAAGTAAAATACTCATTTATTAAATAAATACTCTTCAAACAGATGGGTGTTCAGTCTGTATTTGAAGACAGCAAGCGACTCAGCTGTTTGGACCCCCAGGGTGGGATAGTGAGTGGACTGTGTATAAACACTCCAGGATCACTGTGAGGATCACTCATACAAGCGCAACACACCACCACTTTGTCAGTGTCACTGCAGTGTTAAGAATGACCCACCACCCACATAATACCTGCTATGTGGCGTGTGTAGTTGCACAAAGACATTAACAACAGATCAATTTAAGTTGTGAGATGGGACCTCTATGAGTGTCAGTGCGCCAGACACATTGTGTGTGTGTGTGTGTGTGTGTGTGTGTGTGTGTGTGTGTGTGTGTGTGTGTGTGTGTGTGTGTGTGTGTGTGTGTGTGTGTCTGTGTGTGTGTGTGTGTGTGTGTGACATAAACCATTAAAACAGTCCCAAATTACAAATTACACTGATTTATGTCTCATTCAAGAGGGCATAAATGTTTACTAGGTCAGACCTTTCTCACATAATACCTGCTATGTGGTGTGTGTGTGTGTATATATATATATATATATATATATATACAGTATATATATATTCAGATACATTCAGATATATTCAGATATTTTCACTATTTTACCATCATCAGCATTTCATGTAGATTCACTGGATGGTAAATAAAATATACGATATGAACACTTGTGTTGTCGACACGGTGTCCCCTGCCTGCTAATGCCAAAATATATAGGTTTTTATAGCGAACCACAATACTACACCAACCCCCCCTCAATTATTTTATTTTCATCATAATTATGCAGGTTTGATAAATTATTTAAATTAACATTGACCTTTGGTTGTATTTAATGAATCTCTACACTTGCAAACGTTTTAGCATCTAAAATTTGGATTGAGCAACATCTTAACTATACTGAACTAAAGTTTCCTGCCCTTGATTTGTTCCAGAAACATCCAACTGAATTTGTTCAAACCGCTTGCACTTTCCTTCTTTCCCAGCTTGACATGAGCAGACACGAGTCTGGCCTTATTTCCCTGAGTGTAGTTGTGGGTGTGTTTGAGCTGCAGAAGCTACCGATAAGAACTGATGCTTCACAAAAGCCAGGCGTGATAAGGCTGGGTGATAATGTCTTTGCATTCCTGGATGCTTTCCCTAAACTGGCTCTAGATTCCTCTACATGTCTGCTGAGCAAGTTTTTAGCTTGGCTATGTTCATTTATTTATTTACTGATTGAGGTGTTTGGCTAAAATGAATCTCCAGTTGTCAGTATCCCCTCTGAGATGAACTACATGTGTCTTCAATCCTTTACACTTCAGGTTAAATAATTACCTTTCAGTAATGAACTCTACAATAAAGTTATAAGAGTAGGGACAAGAACATTGCAATTTCATATATACATTAGCCTTTACTTCAAGGGAGAGCAGGGAAAGTGGTCAGAACAAATGTTAAAACTGCATTTTTAAGGTGGTACAAATAGTTCTTTAAGTAATGCCATAGAGCAGACGTGTCAAACCAGGTCAGAAAAGGACCAGTGGCTGCTGGTTGTTTAGAATGAAAACCTGCTGCCACACCAGGCCATTTCTGACCTGCTTTGACACCCCTGCCATAGAGGACCCAAAGTTGGCTCCTAAAGAACCATGTCTACAAAAGTGTGGTGTGAGTGTGAAGAACTTTCAAAAAGAACTTAACCCTTAACCTTCCTAGATAGAAAGGTGCACCTATGCAGCATCTATGCCAAAACCGGCATTGTTGATATGAAGACCAAGAACGTGTTTTTGATTGGTTTATTCAAATTCATTTTTCACTTGTTTATTGTCATTAAAATGTGGTATCTGCCACCATGACAGTGTGGTATCATGTCCAAAAATGTACCTGTGCATCAGACCATACCAGCTGCAACATACAAATACATATGTAATCCAGACAAATAGAAATGTTACAAAGAAACCAGTGTAATTTTATTACCTGAACCCACACCATTAACTTTCCTCAAAAACAAGTTAACCATAACCATGACCATACTAGAAATTCTTACTGTTTCTGCTTGAGGTTCCTTTTTTAAGAAGCCCTATAATGGAGAAAAAAGCTGCATGCTGTGTTGAATCTGTATTGTCCCTTTTTCTTCGAGAACTTGGTAGGAAAGGAATATGCAATATATGTGCAAATTTTATGTACGTGTTAAATTTTACCATGTACTTAAAAAGAGAATATGTGTGTGTGTGTGTGTGTGTGTGTGTGTGTGTGTGTGTGTGTGTGTGTGTGTGTGTGTGTGTGTGTGTGTGAGACATAAACCATTAAAACAGACCCAAATCTCTTGAACAGCATTCTATGTAAATTCTTTGCATATACATGTTCCTGTATAGTTTACATTCCTACATTCAGGCTATATTCATCTCTCTCTCTCTCTCTCTCTCTCTCTCTCTCTCTCTCTCTCTCTCCCCCTCTCTCTCTCTCTCTCTCTCTCTCTCTAAACATTTTAAACTTTCTCCAGTGGAAACTCCAGTGCAAACCTCTTGATGTGTTCCCCAGTCATCCCAGATGTTATAGATGATTAGAAATCAGCGTTCTGAGAAATGATTTGAAGCATGGTCATGTGGGCAGCTTTCATCAGTGACACACGGCATTACAAATGCAGTCTGCTACTGTGTCAACATCTGCATGTGACCATGCATGGGAAAGCACTGAAGGCTCGCCCTGTCATGGAAAATGACTGCTACGAATGTGATTGTTATCGTTTGTTAGTAATTTCATATCAAAACACGGGTGTCAGTTGCTATAAATCCATAATGAGACAGGTTTGACACATTACACACAATGAGGTGGTATGGAATGCCTGCTCACATGTTTGTGATAAATTTTTGTAGCTCTCCAAAAACCTCAGAGTCATCACAGAGGCCAAAAGAAACCTCTCCACCCACTTTTCCCTCTCTGAAGCATGGGAGTGAACATTCTGCACAAATGATTAAGCCTGGGCAAAAGTGTTGCATGACATGGAGAAATTGTGCTTTGGCTCATTTGATATTCTAGTTAATGCTCCTCAAAGAGGAGTATATGTGCTCCTCAGCTTTGTAGTGGTCTAGGCATCTGTGATGGGTTTAAAAGATTCCAGACTTGTGTCTTTTAAAGACTCAAAAGATGATAACTAGACCACCTTCAGGCTGGATAAATCTGTCTAGCTTTATAATTTGGACTGGTTTGCTCTAGGCTAAGGCTGAGGCTCCAGAAGGCACATGTAAAATCTTTGTTGATAGGCCTGTCTGCTGTTCACATGTACAAAAAGCCCACATACATTAGCAAAAGCTAATCAACTGCTTTAATATTTTAGTAGTTTAATAGTCATTTATTGAATGACAGCTCCCTGATTGCCGTAAACTGAGAACCACAAGCCCCAAATCACATTTGAATATATCTATATCTAGATATGAACATATCTATTCATATTTGTTGTACATATATTATGCTTCACAGAGAGTTCCTAATCACTGGTTTTGGCAAACTTGATATGTACACAGTGATTAATTGAGGATACAGTGTCGCCATGAATGAAATTTGAATAGTTGGATGGAAACTCATGAAGAAACATTCTTTTTCTTACATTATACAGTGGTTAAGATTGGTGTTAGACTTAAGGTAAGGATTATGTAACATTTAGGTTATCGTTAAGGTTAGGTTTTGATTTAGGGTAAGGATTTGGTTAAGTTTAGGTTATGGTTAGGTTAAAATTAGGTTATGGTTAAGGTATGGGTTCAGGTAGTGAAGTTATACTGATTGCTTTATAACATTCTCTGTTGAAAAAATGAATTTCTGCATAGTTTGTGCCTGTAAAGCCGTGCATGTCATATTGTTAATAAAAGAGTATAATGGAACTGGAACTGGAGCTGGAACTGTGTTCTCTGGATTGATGGTGTCCCATCCAATACATTTGGGACTGGGAGTTTGGAGGTTAGGAATAAGGAAAGGTGGTGATCACTCAACATTCTGACCTCACTTTACATTTTTCTTGCTGTAAGCAATCACATCCTCACAGCAATACTTCTAGTATATTGTATTAAATTTATACTGACATTCTTTATTTGCACAATACTTTTAGCTCAAATTTCCTTGGGAAATTTAGTAGTTTTCCATTTTGTAGTAATAAAAGTAATAGCTGTTATTAGAAGATTAATAGTTGTAATAGATATAAATTTCAATGTAGTGGCAACGTAGGCAACTGGTATCATCCATCAATAGAACACATCTATTTTCTGTGTGTTTGATACTGTATAATGTGACACATTGCTTAGTGTCTTTGTCTTTTCTTCAAAGGAATGCAGATAGCACTGGAACAGTAACCTGAACCCACACTGACTCTCTCTTTCCTCCTGACCAAGACTTTTCAGCCTTCCCCTGGTCCACTCTGAAACCGCAAACTTTTGCGGTAAATGATGACGGCTCCTTTTTTCCCCTCTTCCTCTCTCTGACAACTTTGATGGCCAATTATATTTAATAAACAGTTTTGGTGCAGAAATAAATCAATTTCAGGAGGGCCTAATCCTCGACTCCAACAGACTGTAAAGCCACAAGTTCTGGAGAAATGGTTGAAACGGGCCGTAATGGAACACATATGTCACGCCACGAATGCCTCTGGGAACCTTATATCTACCAGTACTTAACTTCAGATGCCGAAACGTTAACAAAAAAACAAAAAAGAAAAAAACATCCCCCACCACCTAACAAAGGAAAGGCTTTTTGCTGATTGTGCATCCACATGATATTTGACTAATTTTATGATGTGGAAGGAGAAAGTTGTGTTCGGCTGTAGGTCTGTGGTCTGTGTAGGTTCCTTGAGGTTCTTCTTAGGAACCCAACATCTCCTCTTAATCAGCATCCTCTGTTGCAGCTGCATGGCTCAAGTAATGTGGTGGGGATAGTTTACAAACTGTTGGGTCAGAGGTTTAACTCCTATCCACTGCCTGGTTTAGCTGGAAAAACCCAAAGCCCAAGCCTGGCACTGCCTCAACAAACATCTGAGCTGCTTTGATGAGTCCCTGTAGTCTTCTGTGTGAAGTGCTGTCTGAACGTTAAAGTCATTATTTGAGTAGGTCTGGGTGTGTTACTTGATTCTCTATTACTAAAATACATTATATGGACAAAGGTACGGCGCATTTGACTATTTCTTATGAATCCAAGGTTATTAAAATAATTAATCCTGCATAACCCATCTCTACTACCTCTAACAGATCATGGCGCATTGCTATGATGATTTGATTGTATTCAGAAAAAAGAGTGTCAGTGAAGCCAGAATTGGTTGATGACCACCACACCTCATCCCCAACTCATCTCAAATGTAGTGGCAGATGGAGTACCATCATTCCAGATAATACAGTTCCACTGCATCACAGCTCAGTGCCGGGGTAGCTGAATCATGTCCACCTTCAGACGGTCTCACCTGCAAATCTTGCAGGTCATATCTTGACTATCCTTGACTTGAAGGATAGTTTTGCTTTATCTTTATATTAATATGAGACACTAGCTCTCCCAACCTTGAGGCAAAGGGAGATAGGTGTGGAGGAACACAACCTTGATTGTAAGCAATACATTTCAGCAGAAATATTTCAAGCATTTTTTGTTTTACTTTTGATCATGGTTAATAACTCATGAAATCACTCAACCATTCACTTGGCCCCACCTGTCTTTAAAAGGCTTTTAGCGATGCTGACATCTTGCCTTTCCCCACTTCCCCACGTCCACCGCCAGAGTGGTCCCATTGGTGGTTACAGGAGGTTGGTTCTGTCTCAAGTACCGGCCTGACTACGGTGCAAATGCCAGTGACTTGGGTAAAATGTTTCTGACTCCTCAGAGTCTTCTGGTAGAAATCCAGTTTCTCAAATTATTAAAATATTACATTTGGAGTTTGAGTAAATTACTCTTGAACAGTATAAATTCCATCAAGTTCAGCATATGCAACCACAATCATGGGGAAGACTGCTGACCTGCCAGTTGTCCAGAAGATGATGAAAGGTAAGCTGTTCTCAGAGTGCAGTTCAAAGCATATTAAAGGAACGTTGATTGGAAGAGGAAAATGTGGTAGGAATATGTGCATGAGCAGGGATGCCCACAACTTTGAGAAGATTGTCAATTGGGACAGCATTACAAGGTGAATAGAGCACAGTTCTACTGCTCCATAGTTCAATGTTGGGGGGCTTTATACCCCTCTAGCCCAAGCCTGGCATTAGGCATGGTGCCAACAGGTTCATGCTTATTTGCACCTTCTCTACAGGGACTACAGGACTAGATATGCTGTGTGTGCATTTGCACATCTGTGTTAGTGAACAGGGCCTTACTCATCTCTCTGTTAGAAAACAGGAAAAAGGCACTCATCCTCAAAGATAAAGTGGATCAAAGCCAACAGAGCCTGGGTGACATTTTTTTCCTTCACTGTGTACTTCTACACAGATGGAATGACAATAAAAGCCTGTGGACTTGACTTGACTTGATTTCGTCTGAAGATTATGTTTTTCCAGGTTTTTTCCAATGGGAGTAGCCCCAAATGTCTTTCTCTGGGTCAGTGTTTCTCATACTCCTTTGAAGTTGACACTTCCCTCCTAGTTGCCATTGCCAGAAAATCACACAAGACATCTGCAGCAGACACAAAAAATAATATTAGGAACAGAGGTCATAACAATGAACATGATTAAAACAGTGTTAGCAATCTTAAAAATCACAATTCTTATCCATTCCTTGGTCCAAATGTCCTCTACAGCAGTGGTTCCCAATCCTAGTCCTGGATGAGCCCCTATATATGTTTGAGGTTTTCTCCTCTACCCTCTACTTCTCTGAGTTAATTACCTTCAACTCAGCTTAGGTGGTTGATTAGATGGATAAGGTGTATTAGAAACAGATTGGATACTACAATTACAGGGCAGAGGGTCCTACAAGTTTGGGAACAATTTCTCTATGATGGTTCTTTTGTGAGGTAAAATGAGTCATAGATTTGTCTCATGGAACTTGAAAGTTTCACTCTATTATTTAGCATCTTGATCTATTGCAGGACAAATAGTGGGATGGTCTGGAGTGTCCTCACATCTGTGGTCTAATGATTTGCATGTCTGTTTTGTATAGCTGCTTGCGCATCACTAAGCAACCGTGGAAATGTTCAATTTTGCTGGACAATATCCAGGAGACTTGACTGCTTTAATGCTAGAGTGGTATTTCAATGCAAAAGCAGATTAAAGAAGGGCAAAAAAAATATATATCATTGCCAAATTTCAAATGTTAATTGCAGGGCTCAGTCCACATTGCTGTTCACTGTGCTTTGTGCATACATTTCACTGTTACTGCTACTCCACGCAACTGCTGCTGGAGTTATACTTATTGATTTTCCAGCATTTCGTTCCAAGAAGCAGTTGGAAGTATTTCGTTAAGAGGGGTCAACAACTAGGTCAGCATGCAAGATCATACCGAGCGCATTGTACAAATTTAGACGGCATAAACATTCAGGCATTGCTTCAGTGCCTTTGTGTGGACTCTGAGTGAACATGTTCAGACTGGTTAGCAGTTAACTGTATAAAAAGCATAATATGCTAAGCAGGTCTGGCTCATGGCATAGGCTGTATAGGCCAATTGTAGAGATATGTCCATCCATAGAGGCGAATAATAATGATGAATAATAGTGAATAAAATGGTGACTAATAATCATCATCATTTCTGTGAGGCCCCATGTGCTTTTTTGACCACTGTCAAATATTTGAACTTATTATTATAAATATTCTTGTCAATCTATTTTTACAAATAAATCATCACAATTCAGGGATTTCCAGCTCAAAAAAACACTCAGCAGTATGTCTGAGAAATGTCTTTAGTCATTTTAAGCAAAAGAGGCTCAGACCCAGATCTCTGTAAAGCAACTTTAAGACACACTTTAATATTCCTATAAATATTCCTCCTATAAATACATTTGTAAATTTAAGAGAATAAAAGTACATCAAACCTCAAACACATGCCAAAAAAGTTATCCCGAGGTTCTAAAGGTTAACTAATCAACTTGTATGATCGAAATGTCACTGCACTGAAATGTGCATTTGTTTTATCAACCAGGTGAAATTAAGGAAGTTAAGGAAGAGGACATTGCTGGGAGCCAGTTATTTACATAGAAGCACTTCCATTTCTATATGAATGGTTTCCTAGTGATGTTTTTCTCTCATTGGTTTGGTAGATGATGCTCTACATTAAATAAGCTCACAAACAGCTTCAGTAACAAATAACTTGCTGTCTGGTGGTTTTAATAATTACACATAATTCGCCTGTTTTTTTGTGTGTTTAACATTAAACAGTGTTACACAACATTTTACATGTCAGACGTATTTAGATTCAAATCTGTCCATTGCAATGATGTCTTTAAATGGACAGATGAGATGACTTGTAGTTTTATAAAATGGCAGCAAATCAGAAAATGCAGAAGGGCCTCAAACTATAAATACAAGTGTCATCTAATTATGATAAATTGTGTCCCAACAATATTCGACACATTTATATTTAACCATCTGGTAAAAGATTTTAATAAAATGTAATGTCTTTACTAGGGAAACAACCATGGACTCATGGAGCAAGTAGAAAGTAAAAAGTAGGAAAACATTCATTATGCAGTTTAGCAGCAACTCAGTGAAAATAGCAAATGTTAAACCCAGCATGATGTGACCTGCAGCATTTGGCATTTCAGCAGATGTACTGTATATACAGTCTATACAGATGGAGGGATGTGAGGTGAAGTGTGTCCAAAATCCCTCAGAAGCCTTGTGCACTCCCACTTTTACCCACTCTTTGCTCTTTTACCTCACAAAAGTGTACACCTTTAGGGTGAGAATTGGAACAGAGTCTGTATAGATATAAAACGTGCACCACACATTACAACATTACTACATTACTACAGCAATGTACACCTTACAATAACAGCATAAAGTTCTATCCTAACTAGTGTAACACACCATTTGCTGTAGATAGATCCTCTTGCTTAGAGAGTCCTTTGCCACCAGCTACTGCCACACCACCCTATAACATTGTTTCTACATCACAGTGATGGTAAAGGGCTGTTTTTTTTGTCTCAGAATAACAGGATAGCGTTAAGATTGGCAGTTAATCAGCTATGGTATGTGGTATGGTCCAGTATGGGGAAAAAAATGATTAAAACGCAACTATAAACCAAATGTTCCTGAAACCTGCTGAACTGCATTCACCTATGTTATAAAATATTTAATATATTTACACTACCTTACAACATTTCAGCTGTAAACATTGAGTGTGTTAATAGATTAGACGAGACATTAGGGCAGGGTACATTCATGAACAGATTTTAAACAACTGTTTGTTGGAATGAACAAATGGAAATCAACAGAAAACAAACAGACATATGGCATTTTCAGACACAATTTCTATTTCTTGCTACATTTAGCATTTTAAAAAAATTACCGTTACATTTGCACATTGTATGTTTCCCACATGTCAAATTGGCAGAGATCATAGAGGCTAACAGACAGCGCTATCAGTTTTACTATTAATGTCTATGATTTATATTTAAAAAAATCTGCAACTCAGGTAAACATCCTGACATTAAATTTTGCTGAAAATCCATCCAGTATAGCTGCCAACGAATAATGGAGTGAAATTCTTCCACAGTGATTTAAGAGACTCAATTATCACAAATGTTTGATTGCAGTTGTCCCTGGTAAGGGTAGCATAACCGGTAATTACATTTAGTATGTATTCCTGTTAAGTATGTGACATTGTGGATTGAGAAATGCCTGCACAACTTCAGAAATGAAATGTTCCATCTATCTGACACCCTATCATGCTTTGCTCAAAAGCCCATAGTTCACATCATCTTGCCATAAGTATGCTGATGTTCAACCTCACTCACAAGAGAACACTTTATAAGTTGTTTCTTGAAGTAATGCCACTTCAAAATCAATGTACATATGCTAAACCATTATTTTTTTAAACCTTTCGCCTCAGTGACAGGAATGATCATTTATAAGCTATGAATTATGTCAAAAAGTGAAAATCAGTAACATCCAGATACAATGTTTTTTTGTATTTGTTCTGTCTGGTTTTGTTTTTTTGTTTTGTTTTTGCATTGCAGCAACAAATTGTACAGTTTGCTTTCTTCTTGATTTGCTTTACACTACCTGCTGTCCAGAAGAACCTGACACATACTCTACTGCAAATATTTTGGGACTGGGTGACTTAAAGACATTCCACAATGGGGCCGAATCCACTGCTGTTCATACTCTGCACTTCTCACTCTTAGTCATGTGCCAGCAGTGAGCAAACTGTGAACATTCAGTATAGTATGAGCTGTTGCCCACAGCCAAGGTACAAGGTGTAACAGCCTGTAGTTATTATTTTAGAGCCAAGTTAGAGAATGTCTCTGCCTTGATGATGTGAACTGATGTTTGGTATCTGTGTAGCTACCACTGAGATTTTGCCATGACCTCATCATGCAGTGAGACATGTAACACCATATTGATGCCTCTCACATTGTACTGTAGCCAGTGCTGGTCCTAGACTTCCAGGGGCCAAAGGCAAAACTTGACCCTTCAAGACTACACAAGACATTTGAAGGTGTTGGAAATGGTAACCAACTGACCTTCTGACCAACTGACAAAAAAATATAGGTGTGGTCCAAAAATACACTGGACCTTGACATAAAATGCTTTCCCAAGAGACTACTTTTGGGTAGTGTATGTCTCTGTGAGAGATTTTTGACTGCTAGACATGCTTCTATGATCCACTTGAAGACAGTTGACAGACTTTGAGAAGGAGCAAATCATTATTATATAATGATTATTTCTTTATTAGATATTTTAATGCATGAAAGCTGTGACTGACAATTAAGATTATTTCACCAAATTGTGATTTCTGAAAAATATTTTTTATTTTATTATTTATTTATATTTATAAATATATTTATTTATTTATTTATATATATTTTCTTTTATATTTATATATTCGTTTTTTACTATTAACTGGATTTCATTATTTGAGGTCTAAAAAACTGAATATTCTTGACATGTTTTGTGAAGTTTCTGCAAATAAATGCTCTAATTACTTGAAATTTGGCAGAACTGCTCAGTGCTTTCTAGAATAAAATGAAAATGCCTGCAAAGTGCAAAAATGGAGAAATGTTTTTCCATTGTTGTAGATCTCAAATAATACAAAGAAATAAAGTTAATAATCATATATAAACAAAAATACTAATGATTTAACTTCAGAAATCACTATTTGGTGAAATAACCTTGATTGTGAATCACAGCTTTCATGTTTAAAAATTCTTTCCTCCTGTCTTTCAAACTACTGCTGCTTGATCAAATGGCTGAAAAAAAACATCTGCCATAAATCTGACTTAAGAAAAAAATTCTCTTAAATTTTTTATGCTGCTTTAGGTGTTATAGAGGTTCTTTGTGCAATGCCATAGAAGAACCATTTTTGGTAAAGACATATACATGTAAAAGACATTACATTTTTAAAAGTCAATGTATAAGCTCTTTGCCTACCAATCTTTTTACCTACCAGTTTTTATACAGTTTTTATAAAAATGATTCTTTATATTTTATATTATATTTTATAGCATAGCTCAAAAAAACACTTTGTAACACCTTTATTTTGAAGAGTACATAGAAAGCTTACAGCAGGCATACTGACTTCTATACTAGCACACTAGAACCATTAAAGCACTGAGCACCAGAATAGAAATAACTGAATAATTACCACAGGCAGTTACAATTACTGAGAACCCACTAATTTAATCCTTGGGGAGTAAAGCTGTAGACTCTGAGGACTTTAAGGATATTTTAAGGCTATCTATTGTTCATACTATTATGATTAGATAGAGGGGTTCATTGTACACTATTTAAAGTAAAGGGCTAAAATAAAATAAAAATCAGATTCTCAGTAAATCCTCAGCAACATATCTGCAATGTAGGAGCAGTACATTTAGAAGATGGACAAATCACTGCTCCTGTAACAGTTCCAAAACAGACCATCTCAACATTCTCTATTAACTGGATTATCTTGAGATTAAGGAGCCAGGGTGTGGGTAAGGATCAGGCTTTGAGATGGGGTTAAAGTAAGGATTAGAGTCAGGCTGAGGGTTAGGAGTAGATTTTGGGTTAAGATTAGGATTAGAATTAGGGTTACATATAGGATTTGGGTAATGCTAGGTTAGGATTTTTTTAATGAAAGTGATATATTAAGTCCACTTCATGTAACATATCAACAGTAAATCTACTTAATGCTAGTAAAGCACCAACAGAACATCTTCAGGATCTTTACCTCTGTTTTCAGATGCTGTTATTGCACTGATATTTTGTTGATGTGAGAGTAATATTTGGTAGTCGTCCACAAAGAATATATATATATATATATAGATGGTACAAACACATATACATGGGACAAAACTTCTTAGTGAGTTCAAAATTATAAAGGCTCTTTATAAATTAGTAGGGGTTTTTCCTGGAATCAAATGTCCAGGCTCAGAGCTATTTAAGAACTCCATTTCCAAGAAAGAAAGTGATCGTTATTATTCATCTATTGAAAAGTGCTTTAGGGAAAAAAAGGTGGTACATATACAGAGGCGTAGACAAGGAGTGTCGTTTGACACACAATTAAGTCCACTTACAAAGAACAGAAGACCATCTAAAATTGCATGGGTTAAACGCTTGCCTTTGTAAGTACTCTATGCTCAAGTAGTGCATTTCTATCTTTGTATGTTATGTCACACCCACACCCACACACACACACACACACACACACACACACAAACGTGTTATATATAAATAAATATATATATTTATTTATATACACACTCACAATCTATGATGGGTTATGTTATTCTTCCATCAGTGATATGGTTGTTTCAAGTTAGTGTGTGTTGTACTGGTATCAGTGAATCACACAGCACTGCGACTGGAATTTTTAAACAATGTGTGTACTCAATGTCCACTCTATTATAGACTCCTACCTAGTGGGCCCACCTTGTAGATGTAAATTCCTGCAAATGTGTCGTAAAGATCAGACAGAGAAGACAAATCTGATAGATTTCTGCTCTTTAAATAAAATAGGGCACCCAATCACACCTGATTGTCCCTCATTGATCGAACACCTCTAATTTCACAAACAATCTAATTTCACCCTCAAATCACCTGCTAAACATAAATGTTCACATACTTTTGCCACTTAGAAATATGTAATATTGAATCACTTTCCTTAATAACTAAATAAGCAAATGTACTATGTTTTGTTTCATTTGCTTCTACTTTTAGGTACAATTTGATAATATGGATAGTCCTTATTTTGATTGCTGTGTTAATTTAAAGTAAGATTAGTTATGCTGGTTTTGAGTCTATTCAGGGTTCAGTCTTATCAGTGGAAAGAGTGGAGCATGCGGTATTTTCTCTAAAGACTGTTCCAAATCTTCCAGTGTGTTTTATGCATCTGGCCAAAGATTCAATTCAAAATATTGTAAACATTTTAAAACATTTTTTTTGTACAGTGTCAAATTACTGTACAAACCCTCCACCTTTTCAGATTCTGTAACTCAATGTGTTCATTCCCCTCTACAACTGATGATGTTCCTCTTCCAAATGAGGCATTATTCCACCACAGAAATATACCCTTAATTGGAAAAAGCTTACTGGCAGTTGTAGCAAAGCCTCAGCATAGTGACTACATGCAACTTTGCCCAAATGCTTGCTTACCAATGTAAGTTCACAATCTGTCAAAATCCATCTGTATCCACTTAAATTTAGGGTTTGGTGATGTGTCTTCTGACAAGCGAAGCCCTGAGAGCAGCTCATAAATATGCATTTGCCTTTTTTGTGGGAGATAAAAGCTACAGATGCATTAAGAGAAGCTCCAGCAGTCAGACACACTTTGTATTACTTTGGTGCCCCAGAGACAAAGAAAGTTCTCAGGATGAGTGAAGGCCAAAGTGTAAACTGTAATGTCAAAACTGCTCATCATCATTACACACAAAATCACAAGTATGCCTGATTATATCTAGAGGATACATTTGGAAAATCTCAGGAAATGACACTGTTAGTTACATTTTCCACTCTGTCATGATAATACTGTACTGAAATGCTGGTGATGCAAAAGACTAAGATGTATAAAATGACAAATGAGCATTTGTCAGTGATCCATTATATATTAGATATAGCAGTTTATGTTTATTTAGCTGCAATAATCTGCTGATCTCCTTCCACTGTGGTGTACTTTGTTGTTGCATCCTAATACCATATTAGCAGGTTACATTAGCAACCAAAATAGTTTTAACTACAGATTCTAATAAAAGAAGAAGAAATATTGTTTAGTAAAATACACAAACTAATACAAAATAAATTATATGGAAATCATAACATAATAACAATCAAAACATAAACACATTATAGAAATCATACTTCCAACACTATTTAAAAATGCACTTCAGATGAACTGCATGATTGCACTGAAATCACGACAAAAAAACTCATTTTATAAAAATTGCAGGAAAATATTCCGCTGTTTTTCAATCTGACTGTTTTCAATCAAAGCTAAAGTAAATTTGAATTTCTGTGAAGCTCTGAAATCATTCTCAGACTAAACTGTGATGCTCAAATGCTCAATTCAAATAGGTCAGATTGGCTTTGAATACATGTTAATACAGATCTCAAAATAATTGGTTTAATGAAGTAGCAAAAAGGCTTCCGTTTTTTGCTACAAACAACACTTCTTCAGATGTACAGTGAATCTATAGAGAGAGAATTTGTATACAGAGAATGTGAATAGGTTATTTTTGTTTGTTCATAATTAATTCAAGGTATATATACTGTATATACATATATATATACATATATATATATATATATACACACACACACACACATACACATACACACACATACACACACACAGTATTTTCCGGACTTTAAGCTGCACTGTAATATAAGCCGCACCCACAAAGTTTTTAAAAAACCTGGAAAATAACATATATAAGAAGAAAAAGCTGCACCTCATTATAAGCCGCAAAATAGTCCGGAAAATACAGCATATATAATTTTAATTTCATGTAAAGTAATTAATTAAATATTTGAATATTTGAAATCTTTTTTTTATTTTACTTTTGACCACTGTGGATTATAACTAAAAATCAGAACTCAAATTATTATAATAGTTTATCAAATAATAAAGATAATGCTCTGTGGGCAGATGCTGAGTTCAACTGGAAAAGGAAATCAGCTGCTACATAAAGCTTGTCAGCAGACAGAAGCATCTAAAATCTCTCGAATCTCCTGGTAGATGCTGCGTTGACTCTGGACCAAGACCAGCAAATGATATGGTCCCTTAAACCATCACAAACTATAGACACTTCACTGGACTTTTACCTCTCAACTCTTCTTCCAGACTCTACGAGCTTGAGTTGAGACTCTAGGACTCTTGAAATGTGTAACTTTAAATGTAATGAATAAATTTATCTAACTGTAACATATTTACAATGGTAAGCCTGTAAATTCCCAAAAAAAAGTTGGGAATTTTTCACAATATTGTGATTCCCTGAGATGCACTAGTAGAATCCTATTTTATTTTTGTGACATGGCTTTGTATTTCAGTACTTCACTACAACAAGATCTACCCCTGCATTGAGGAGTTGAACTGTGTGTGTGTGTGTGTGTGTGTGTGTGTGTGTGTGTGTGTGTGTGTGTGTGTGTGTGTGTGCGTGCGCGTGCGTGTGTGCGAGTGTGCATGTGTTTAATTGCAGGTTCCCTCGAACCCCTTGCTGTTTGTACAAAATCTATATTGCAGGCATGGCGTGAAAGTGTCATTACATCATATGACTTTTATTGGCACTGCTCCTAAAAAGGCCAAAAAAGCTTTAATCTCTTAATTAGTTCTATTTAATCACTTGCATCCGCTCAGCAATTTAACATCTGAAGCTCCGCCACAGATGTCATGGTTCAGTTGGTGTGCCATATGGCTGCATGCTTTACATTTAAAAGTGCATGGAAGAGATTTGACATAGATTTGTAAGAGGAAAGATGAAAGACTTCCAGCTCTGCGGAGCTGATAATGTCCTGTCACTGATACATAAAGAGCCTGTGTGTAAAATCTCAGTGGAAATGATCATTAGTGAACACAGTAAATTAAGTATAGGACAGGAAGGCAGCATAAACATGTTGGTGTCTCCATTAGTCGCTGGATGATGCGCTGCCTCGAGTCTGTATACGACCACATGTCCTAAATGTACATGAATTTTATAGTCTTTTGACTGCTGAAGGGAAACCAAATGCTTTGCTGTATTATGTATGTTGATGCCAGTCAGTACCCAGCCATCTGAACCAAAGCCAAGGTGACAGCCACGTCTTGAGGGTGGGTGGAGAGTTCAGCCCAACCCGCAGGTCAAATCCCTCAAACAGGGTTTGACAGACAGACAAAAAAATGCAAAAGGCCCTTTGCCAGTTTGTCCACATACTGAATGTATGTGTGAAAGCAGCTGCTCACACTTCCTGTCAGAAAAATTGTTTCTTTTGAATTTGCTTTGGTCTTATATTATTACAAAAAAAACAAAGAGATGCTGAATCAGAGCGACTTTTTGGTTCCCTAAAGATGTCGGTGGTTGTTGTGACCACTTTTAAATAAATTTACAGTGTAAAGATTTATCATCGTTTGTCATCATTCCATATTAGCAGGATTAATTATTTATCCATTTCCCTAGTTCCAACCATGGACTTATCCATAGTAGTGCTGGTTGAAGCCCCTCTCCCCACATGCAGTTGTGATGGAAACCACATTTGTGGCCCATTCATTTAAAAGCAGCTTCATGTGAGGTTACACACTGGTTACACCCTTGTCATATGAGGTTATCTGATTATACACTGCTTGTCAAAGGACGTTACATACACTGATTCAACACTGGTTAAACACTGGTTGTCATATGAGGTTACACACTGGTTACTATTGCTTTGAATACATTTCATGCTCATGATGGTTGCTTTTGTGGTATGATCATTATTAATCTGTACTGAGAAGCACCATCCCATCAGATTTGCAGCATTTGAATAAATATCAACAGGACGTAGAGCTCTGTACACATCAGGCTCCATCCTGCTACTTTTATCTGAAGAACGTCATCAATAAACACCTGTAAGCCAGTACCACCTGACCATTCTATGACAGTTCCTCCACCATGTTTGCCAATTCTGAACATCAGACCTCTGAATATATTCTGTAGTATCTGCAGGGGTGTCAGTGATTTGGTGATGGTTGACCCAAACGAATCAGGCCCATCCACCCGATTTGAACGAATACTACTTCCAAATGTTTTGGATATGATTCTAAAAATTTTGATTTCAGTTGTTTCTGGGCAGACAGTCTGAATCACAGACAGTATCTCAGATCCTAAGGCTTTCCAAATTTTCCTGATTTAAACACAAACGTCTAACTGCTCTCTTGCTTAATATATGAACTCTGAACAGGTGCCACTGTAGACGTCGAGAAGCATTTTTCACTTGTCAGAGGTACTAATGTATTGGCTGATCTGTGTGTACAATCACTGGGTACAACATGCAACCACTGCTGTTCTCATTAGTTGTTGGTGATCTGTACTTGAAACTTGAAAGTTCATAAAACATACAAAAAAGTATGGTTTGTCTGATATATTTCAAACCCCACAGAAAATGTGTTAATTCATAACGAATACAAAAATGTAGTTGCCCCATAGTTTTGACAGGCCAAGTAAAAACCCCAGTAAAATTAAACTCATGTTCAAATTAGCTCCTTGAAGCATGCAGAGAGGCACATATGTGTACTCCACTGCTGTACTAAAATAGCAGACTCCTGTGTGCCTTGTCGCAGTTATGCCATAGCAGCGGCAATGAGGGTAAAGGGCAGGAGCTAAAGTCACATCTCATCATTTCAGGGCAGTCGAAAAGCCAGCGGGCCAGCCTATGTTTGTGGATGCCGCATCACTGTGACTAACACATTTAGGCCTTGGATTTGATCCCCACCGACAGCGAAACAAAAACATCAGTGATTTCTGTCATGTGCAGTCTGACAGGTATGAGTAGCTTAGGCCAGCAAAGCACAAGAGCTGAGGCTAGATATGAGTCAAACAGGAATACCAGTGGACTTCTCTGTCCACTAACGGTCATTAATTCAGACTCTCTGGCTATATAAAGGTTGATAAATGGCTAGATGAGGCTAAACACTCATGAACTGAAAGCAGTGAGGTACTCCAGAAGCAGAAAGACAGCAAAGGAAGCTCTCCTCATGCTTCTGGTATTTTGTTTGTTTTTGTACTTGTGCGGAGCGTTTCAGGAGAGCGTCTCTATCACCATTTCCATCTGCAGGAACAAAGCAACCTTGCTTTAGAAGAAGTAGAAACAGCCACTGGTGGGAGATGTTAGGTCAAGTATTTGCCCCAGAGGCATTTTGCCTTTACCACCAGAGACCTCAATCTGGAGGTCAGTCAGCTGTTCTAAATCTCAGAGCTTGTAAAAAAGGAATGAAGTGGTCATGCTCTTACTTCATTCCATGATTTTAATGTTTACGTACATTCAATTCAATACTTATTGGTTCATCCAATGTTTCTTCAGGGAACAGTGAAGGGTACCCTTCATTGAATGGTAGGCTGCTTTCAGTCATGAGAGGTACTAATGTTGGTTGATTAGTTCTGCCACACTAACTCATCCCAAAGAAGTTGTGACCAGCCTATATGAAAATATATTATTGAACATATCTTGACAGATATACTATATGTCCAAATGTTTATGGACATCCCTTCAAATGAATGCATTCAGGATGGATTTTCATAAAAAAAAATCACTGTGGTCAGGAACTCACCATGACAGAAGAGTTCATGAAGGCCTTCCTTTTGAGTTTGTTTAATGAGGGACAATGGTCAAGCTGTGGCCAGTTTGCCATGTTTAGTGTTACAGGTTTAGTAAATCTGTTGGGTCCTGTTTTTATTCAGCAAGACCTGGAGAGGTTCTCCAGGAGGGACAGCAGCAACGGCCATGACTTCAGCTCGTTATTTTTGTAATGGATAATTAGAAGAGGGTTGTTTCCGATTAGCTCCTCATGTTACTCCCACAGACCACAGCCTTGTTTTCATGTAGATTAAATTAGCCCGCAGTGAACTTCTACCACAGCACTGCAAACCCTGAAAGCGAAATCGTATCGCTCACTGCTATTTTCGAATTCTGTAGGTTGCCGACTCACGAGTAATGACATATTTTCTTTGACATCTTACACTACCCCGGAGACAAAAGCAGGGATAACAAAGGTAGATGTGTTGTTTACACAAGATTGTTTTCAATGGAGTGAGAACCTCCTCCAGGCTGCAATCCAACTCTAGCCGTGTAGAGAACTGGTTCAACTCTTCCGCAACCCCTCTTCCCCTCACTCCCTGCTCAGAGTCAGATTTAGTGCCGGGAGAGGAATGCTCCTGACATTTATATTAGTACATAGTGATTTTTTGTTTTGATAACACACTCACCCTCGCTCTCCACACTCCCTCTGTCTTCCGCAGGATTCAGACATGTTTCCCCTTGACTTTTTCTTTCGGTAAAAGACATTCCCTGGACTTGAAATTTAACAATAATTTTGTATTCGTGTTTCAAATGACTTTCCCATGCTTGTTTGATAGTTGCACAATCACTGTCCATCTGCAATAAATGTTCTATCTCTTGTTCTTGGTCAGGCTGATGAGCAGTGCCAAAAGAAAAGACATTGATCTTTTCTTCTTCGATTCTTCTTTTATTTAGTCTTCAGTTCCAGTGTGCTGCTGAATGAATCTGCAGAATCCACTACAAACACCAGAAGATGATTGATTATGAGCAGCTTATTCACAGGTACATACCCTGGGAACCTAAATATGTGTAAATATGGCCCCTCAGGGCCCCCAGTGTACAAATTACAACATATTACCCTCCTCTCACAGTAGAATGGACCGTCCAAAAAGGTGTCAAGCTATCATCACCATTAATCTGGCAAATCACAACCCTAACATGGCAGGCTAAAGTTTATTTAGGCTACATTCACACAGCAGATAAAGTTTTTCTAAGCTTTTCGTTCTTTTGACACTGCAGTCGTATCTTCCTGGGACCACTTAGCGATTGCGAAATGTGCCTTCTAATTTTGTTTGAACAGAGACATCACCACAAGTTTTTTTGATGTCTGTAACCTCCCTCAATTCTGCCATTTGCCCTTCACCTGATTGCACATTGACGGACAGTTGGATTTATGTGAAAGTCACATGAATTGCAATCTGCAAATCAGATATGTGTCAGATTTCCAGAATTTATTCCTTCCTGTCTTGCCAGTCGACGGGAAAGTGGTGAAGGCCACATCACCCGATCAGCATATGTAGTAAATATTTCACTGAGGACAGCTGCATTGCATTCACTGGTTATGTCATAATGGTCATAAGTCTTACTGGCTAAGCTGTACATTTAACATAGCTTAAAATCTTAGTGATTAATTTGTTAGCTGCTTTTGGAGGAAGTCTAGATCAGAATTAATAGTAAATACAAGTTCCTGATGTGGAAGTTGCACATGAACACTCCCTCAAGTTGAAATTACTAGGGGAAAATAACCTGAGAAATACCAAGTTCACTGTTATACAACAACATTTTATATAAATCAAAATATGTTTCCAATTTAGTGGTACAAAATGTCCAGGAAATATTGTCACCTGGACATGACCTCGACTTACCAATGAGCTCAGTGAATCTACCCACAATAGGATTTCTCAAGTGGTTAGAGAAGAATTTGAGTAAACAGAAGGTTGAGATAGTCCCATATGCCTATGCATCTGTTTCAGAGATTGTGTTGCATGCTGTAGAGCAACAGCCATGCCATGAACCCAGACCACACATTCACTGATTGTCGCCACAGACAAAGCTTTCTACACATTTCTAATGGTTGCATATTCCTGTTCTGCACAGTTCCTGATACCAAAGGTAATAATAATAATAATAATAATAATAATAATAATAATAATAATAATAATAATAATAATAATAATAATAATAATAATATCAGCATTATAAATCACACAGTAACACAGTAGACAATAGAAGGTCTAGATCTGGAAACCTAAGGGTTAAACTACAGTGGCTATTGAGTCCTGTTTTTTTCTTCACCCTGCTGCCACTGCTGCCATCGTCACATAGCATCATTGACACTTCTCTCCTTATCTCTCTCTCCACACACAGTGTCATTTCCAGCCTTGCTGTCACCCTCTTTTGGGTGTCAGTTGTAGCTCCAAGCAGCCTGCCTGGCCTACAGTTCCCACGTTACCTTTCTACAGAGAGCAGATGCTATAACAAGAAGTAGGTATGACTTGAGTTTGCCACTTAACATCCAACTAAAACAGTTCAGTTTGACGTGATTTTCTAACATATTGGGTGAAAACGTTGGTTGTCATCTGTGATTTACAAATCAAAGAGCTTAACTACTGAACTTAATATAATATAAAGCATAAAACTCAGAGGCCTCATTCTTGGATGATGAATTCATTGTGAGGACTGTAATGAATCAGTTTCTCCAACATTGACATCTTTTGATTCTTTACTTTTCCCTCTGTTCTGTTTTGAGTCATTCAGGGTGTCCGCCTTGTAAAAGGAGTCATCTGGTTCTAATATTCCACACTTGTCCTTTGGAAACCTCTATAGCTAATGCATTACACGTTAGCCCACTTGCCAGAACACTAAGAGCTTAACTCAAGATCCAGTGCAGATCCCACTTTGCGGATTTTGGAAAGAGGACAGGGGGTTCCAGGTCGCTGTGCTGCATACAGTGCATTGGCATGTGAGTCGCTTCGTGCGTCATCCAGAACAGTGTCTCAATATATCACGACCACACGCTATGAAAAATCACAGGCATTTTTCCACGCTTTTCCGCTCCTACTCAGCAAACCCTGGCATCTCATAACGCTCTTAAATTTGGATCAACACTTTTCTTTACACAAGGCATGCATTTCTCATTTGGGCTCCCTCTTGAATTGAATTTGTGCTGTCGGCAAACCCAAAAGCCCATTCTTCTTGGAAAGTTCTGAACTAATCAGCAGCAGCTACTGTGCGTGCAGCCTTAGAAGTAGGTCAGATTGTGTTTTCTGATTTGTTGCATGTTAAACATAGTCTTCTGTCAGCAGATATCCTCCAGAACGCTTGTCCTCACTGACTTCTTTGCACTGACCCATCAACTCATATTGCATGGAAATACAAACAATAAAGAATGAAATCAGTTTATTTGAGGTAATGATGATTTAGTTCTGCAAGGAATGCTTTCTACTAGATTTGGGATCTTTGTTGTAATACTACATTGAAAATTAAGATTTTTTTTGTCTGTAAAGTTTTAATCATATATTTGCATGACAATCACAGTATATATATACAGTAGGTACGGAAAGTATTCAGACCCCTTTACAGTTTTCACTCTTTCATTGCAGCCATTTGCTAAAATCAAAAAAGTTCATTTTATTTCCCATTAATGTACACTCACCACCCCATCTTGACAGAAAAAAAAAACAAATTTATTAAAAAAAGAAAAACTGAAATTTCACATGATCATAAGTATTCAGACCCTTTGCTCAGTATTGAGTAGAAGCACCCTTTTGAGCTAGAACAGGAGTCTTCTTGGGAATGATGCAACAAGTCTTTCTCACCTAGATTTGGGGATCCTCTGCCATTCTTCCTTGCAGATCATCTCCAGTTCCATTAGGTTGGATGGTGAACATTCGTGGACAGCCATTTTCAGGTCTCTCCAGATATGCTCAATTGGGTTTAGGTCAGGACTCTGGCTGGGCCAGTCAAGAAGAGTTGTTCTGAAGCCACTCCTTTATTATTTTAGCTGTGTGCTTAGGGTCATTGTCTTGTTGGAAGGTGAACCTTCAGCCCAGTCTGAGGTCCAGAGCACTCTGGAAGAGGTTTCCATCCAGGATATCTCTGTACTTGGCTGTATTCATCATTCCTTCAATTGCAACCAGTCGTCCTGTCCCTGCAGCTGTAAAACAACCCCATATGCCACCACCATGCTTCACTGTTGGGATTGTATTGGGCAGGTGATAAGCAGTGCCTGGTTTTCTCCACACATACTGCTTAGAATTAACACGAAAAAGTTCACTCTTCATCTCATCAGACCAGAGAATCTTATTTCTCATAGTCTGGGAGTCCTTCATGTGGCCTTTCATATGTCTTGCACTGAGAAGAGGCTTCCGTCGGGCCACTCTGCCATAAAGCCCTGACTGATGGAGAGCTGCAGTAATAGTTGACTTTGTAGAAGTTTCTCCCATCTCCCCACTGCATCTCTGGAGCTCAGCCACAGTGATCTTTGGGTTCTTTTTTATCTCTCTCACCAAGGCTCTTCTCCCACGATTGCTCAGTTTGGCTGGACGGCCAAGTCTTGGAAGAGTTCTGGTTGTCCCAAACTTCTTCTATTTAAGGATTATGCAGACCACTGTGCTCTTAGGAATCTTAAGTGCTGCAGAAATTCTTTTGTAACCTTGGCCAGATCTGTGCCTTGCCACAATTCTGTCTCTGAGCTCCTTGGACAGTTCCTTCGACCTCATGATTCTCATTTGCTCTGACATGCACTGTGAGCTGTGAGGTCATATATACAGGTGTGTGCCTTTCCTAATCAAGTCCAATCAGTTTAATTAAACACAGCTGGACTCCAATGAAGAAGCAGAACCATCTCAAGGAGGATCAGAAAAAATGGACAGCATGTGGGTTAAATATGAGTGTCACAGCCAAGGGTCCGAATACTTATGATCATGTGAAATTTCAGTTTTTCTTTGTTAATAAATTTGCAAAAAAAATCTACATTTCTGTTGTTTTTTCTGTCAAGAAGGCGTGGTGAGTGAACATTAATGAGAAATAAAATGAACTTTTTTGATTTTAGCAAATGGCTGCAATGAAACAAAGAGTGAAAAATGTAAAGGGGTCTGAATACTTTCTGTGCCTACTGTACTATGCGGCTTGCAATGCTATACAGAAGGAATGTTCACAATTCAGAAAGGTTGCCAGGAACAATACATTATTAAAAACTTTGACTGATATGCGCGAAATTCATTAAGCTACACATACAGAAATAGTGTCTCTCAGCTAGGTGTCAGGAAAAATGCACACATTTCAGAATGAAGCTTCAATGTTCTCATTCAATCCCTGTAGATTTTGTAGAGTGGTAGAGTGTTGATAGCACACCATCACACTCATATTTTCAATCTGGGATAGGTCTAGCAATGCTGCTGGCCATTGCATAGCATCTGTGTCTTCAAGGCAAGCTCTTGAGACAGCAGCAGTACGCGGACATCCATTGTCCTCTTCGAACAGAATTTGACCACTGCTTGCAGGACCTCATTAATATAATTTTGGTCTGTCAAAGTGCCTGTAATGAAGAATACAGGTGATCTGGCATATCACCAGATCAGACACACATGTGCTGCTGGTAGCACAGTGTCATTGCAAGTCGTGCATGTGAAGCACAGCTCATGGGACCTGTTGTTGTTTTTTCGCTCACTGCCCCGGGCAGTGTCTATTAGGAGTTTCCCCATGTGTGTGTGGGTTTTCTCTGTATACTCTGGTTTCTTCATTCATTTCATTCATATTTACTCATAGAATTACAATTATTATTATTACAATTGCCCCCCAAACTGAGTATTTTATTATCAATAAAGAGTGGTTCTGGATTACTAACATGTTCTGGATATTTCTTTTTTTCTACTCAAACTAATCAAGTCTGTAAAACTAAAGGTATATATCCTTAGTTACACAGCTTTTGGGCAAAGTTTTGGACACCACATATGTTGGCCAGATGTTTTGGGACAGAGTTTTTAGGCAAACATATGTTGGCCAAATCTTTGTGCCCTCAGATTTTGAATTGTGGGATGCCCAAAAACCTACTACAAGCATACTAATATGTTAAAGCAATATAATAAATTCTGAGCCAGGCTTGAAAGAACATAATTTTGTTAGTCCAGAATACTATACACTGCTATGAAACACTGCATATATATATATAGAATATTGTAACTGCTATATATGAATAATACTTTGCTATGTTATACAAAAATATTCCTTCATTGTGAAATGCTTCAGCTTCTTCAACACCAGGTGTTTCACCAAAGGTGCATTCACAAATCAAATTTCCATGTCTTCACTTCTCTAAATGGCTCAACTCAAGGTAGACTGAACTTGTGTCACAAGGGCCTGGCTGCTTGTTTTGTTCACACCATCTGTCATCAGCATCCTCCACGAGACAAGTGTGGCCTTGCTTCCTTCAGCTCCAGCCCCTCCCCTCCTTGCTTCACTGGAACGAGATCACGAGGTCACGGGGAGATTCGCACGGGCATGTTCCGCCCCCATACCAAATCAGGACAAACCTCTCATGCACAGGCACTTACAAACACCAACACCAGCCAGTCCAGGAACTCCCTGGGTCTCTGTAACCCTAAAAAGCTCCAGAGAAGGAGAAGGAATGGATTTGTGGGCAGCTGTATATCCTTGCCATACATTAGCTGAGAAGGTGGAGCGTTGAAGGACTTATAGTTTAAGTATAAATAAATAAAAGGCTTACAAAACAGAGCCATGATTTACTGTCAACTTCAACTGTTCATTCCCCTCAGTACAGTCATTGTCTTGTGTAGGCAACATAGATGTGGAGCGAAAACAGATCCCAAAAGAGCAATTAGTCATCTTCACATGCCACCTCACCCTCATGTTCTCAATAAAATATAACTAAAGAAGACTGATGATTACTTAATGGCTGGGCTCTAAACACACCCCATTTTAGACCTTCATTGAAGATGATGGAAATGTAGTTCAATCTGTAGCCCTGCAGCATTATCTGTAATAACAATGAGTCCAACAAGCAGAGTTGCTTTGGTCAGACTGAGAGGTTTATTATTTTTTCTGCAAGCTTTTTTTTAATTTAACTTCGCTTTGAGGTCAATGCAAATGAAGGCTCTGTGACTCAAGTGCTTCAGAGACAAGATCTCTGCAAATGTTCGGAACAAAAAGTAATTTCGCTTTAAGGACTCAAGACTGAGGCACGAAAGACACAAAAAATGGAAAGCAACATAAAAATTAGCATAACTGCATGAAGTCATGAAGTCTGCATATTTTGCATATAAACAATAAGATGCATCATCTGTTCACAAGCACAGTTCACATACTGTACATGTAGAAAACATTCAATCCTGCATAGTACAGGCTTCTACTTACAGTTTAAAGATGTGCTCAAAAGGCAAGAAAAGCTCTTTTGTTATTATTATTAATATTGTTGTTGTTGTTTACCTTTATTTTCATTCACAGTGCTTATTTACAGCATCTGTTTATTATCTCTTTGTCTTTTATTTGAATGCTTAAGCCACCCACCATGTCTGCTTGTTATTTGTGTTTTTGACCATACAAAAACTCTGGCCATTAAGTACACGTCTAACTCTGCTTCTTCAAATTTCAAGGCCAATAACCCACTAATGAGTGTTCTCTCTTACCATAAATTGACCCAAATTGCAGAGAAGGAGACTGCAGAAGGCAGGCGACGAGGACAGTTGGCATCTGAATGAAGATGGAAGACATTTAAGAGAAGGCTGAAGGCCTGTTGGGACTCTTACAAGGCTGGCTTACATCTTATCAGTGATGGAACTCTGTCTGTCTCCTCGCTAAGCTCTGACTGAAGTGATCTCATTTTTGTGGCTGCATTGTTTGGCAAACAGGCCTGGAAAAGCTACTATACCATGTCTCCTAATTTTGTTTGGGAAAGAAAGTAACTGAAATACTTCATGGCTCTTTTCTCAGTGTGATTGTAACCTGTACAATGTAGGTTATTCTCAGTTATTCTTCATGTGAATTAGTTCCTTATGCTTCTAGGTGTCACCCTTTTGAGTTCCACTCAGTAATTCTTTCTTAAGGACCCCTTTTTGTATTTGTTCCTCTCCACGTTTGTTTGTAATGCTTTTTGGAGTATTGGTTCTTTTTCGTGGCTCTTCCCCATGCCTTAAAGAGGTTCTTCTTTTGAGTCTTGGTTCAAGTCGGTGCTTCTTCCACATGCTCTTACTGAGTTTACACCTTAGAGTCTTGGAAGCAGATAGCTCCAAACTTGCAGTTGACTTCAAAGAGTCCACTTCAAATGAACCCCAGACCTCTGATTTCAGGAGGACCAGAAATCGGTTCTCTCTGCCAAGCTCAAAAACAGCTTTCACACTCTCGCTGAGCACATCTGTGTCTGGGGAAAAAATACAAGTAAGGGTCCCCTCTTCAGTCTTGGTTTATCGTGCAGCTAGTTTTCTTATCCCTCCAATCTTACTCCAATTAGAGGCCAGGTTCAAGGTATCTGTTCTGTGTGCCTCTATTTAGAGTGTTTTGCAGTGCTTTTACCAAATCAGATCATTTCTAGTTAAAACAAATGTGTGTGTGTGTGTGTGTGTGTGTGTGTGTGTGTGTGTGTGTGTGTGTGTGTGTGTGTGTGTGTAACATTCGTGCAAATGCACATCTGGAGAAGAGCTGGCAATGATAAGTCTCTTAGTTATCCAAAACCAGCAGATAAACAAAGATTTGAAAAGATTAGCATCGTTTATGCAACTAGAGGCAGGGAGGGCCTACAGCACCAGCCCAAAATAAGCAGGCGGAGAGAGAGACATGTTGTTCTTTGGTGGTTACCAGTGATTAATCACCACTTAGCATAGTGACAGATTAATTACTCTGCTGTTCTACTAATCAAACACTCTGCAATTCAGTTTTTCTCTTACTGAGTCTCTCACTCCACCAACCAAAGGAAATGCTTTCTAACAGTTTACACAAGTTTACCAGAGCTGAAGTATGAATAGCAATAAGGAAAGGAAGAAAGCAAGCCTGTCTGCAGGCAGTGTGTCTTGTTAAACACAGGGGTGGTAAAACATAGTTCAGTCTTTTATTAAGGAAGAGTGAGTAGGAGAGACACTAAGTAAGAGTATGGCTACTGTAGTAAAGTTACTTGAATACAAGTAAGATCTTAGCAAAGAATGTAGCTCAATTACAAGTACTTAAACTACATATCATGTCAGCTTACCCTTCACTTGACCTTACCTCTCTATCTTACTTTACCCACTCTATCTAATCTTATCTCTGACATTATTATCTTTAATTAAGCAGTAGTATCAGTACTTTAGACAGTGAATCACTGAATCAATTAAAATGTACAGTTAATTAAGGCTATACTATTGTATAGCTAATAGTATACAATATATGTACATACATGTGTATAAATTATACAGTATATTATATATATTTGTGTTTATACCTATTGTTATATAAGGAATACTACACTTACTATATTTCTGTTGAATTACCATGCTGTAAATGGCAAACCTATTGCCTTAAACAACTAAATAAATAAAGTGGTATAAACCTTTGATTGAATAAAAATAAGAATAATTTACTGATCCAAACCTCACTCTGAATTAGCTCACACTCACACGATACCCAGATAATGTCCATGTGAGGCCTGTTTAGGTAACACCAATGGAAACCAGAAATTTTGTCTACAGGTTCCATGTTAGCCCAATGAATGGATGCACACTACGGTCCTGATAGGAGATAAAGATTAGCCTCATCAGGGTTGTATGCTGCACATTGCGCCTAGATGGGACCCATGTGATTATAAGGTGGGCTATAAAGATGGGTCCCATTTGGGAAGTCCAGCTGGGTCCCAGTTACAATACATGTACAAGCCCACTCAGAGTTCATGCCCACTTGGAACCCACCTAGCCCACATTCCAAACATGTAAGCCCCACAGGAGCATCTTGACTGGGAAACTCGTCCACTTTTTGTACAGAAATGAAAACATGGTAGGGATTTTGACTTCACTCGACGTTTGAAGGGGGTTTTATTTCTTTCCTTACCAAGCAAAGAATTCTGAAGAATTTGATGGTGTTCCAGGCCTTTTGTTGATGCTGTGTTGTTATAGACCAACAGAAATAATCCAATATGTCTTGGAATAAAATCCTCATTGCCAAAACAAAAATAAATAAATAACAAAATTACAATAGTAAACTAAATGACAATAAATGCTGCATCATAGGCATTTATCAGAGTGAAATCTGATGCAGGAGGCATTTGTAGAAGCATTTTTTTTTACTAGCACCATTTTCCACATAGCTCCAGTATATCAGTGTACTTTTAACTTTGCCAAAAAACATGCCCAAGACAATGTGGCATGATTAGTAAAGGAGCATTCCCAAAAGGATTCCAACCTAGATGAAGGTTAAAAGTTGTTTTAAACTGTTTGTTTTTAACTATAGACAGTTTGAGGGAGATAGTATAATTAAAGTCAGAAAGCTTGGGCTCAGCTTTGAAACCAGGTCTCCTCTTCATGTTAGGTTTGTGACACTAATGCAGTGCATTACATCGAGCTTCTGTCTGTGCAAACTATCAGATTACAGAACAGCTCCTGTGTTCTGGGCCTTTTCTCTCTGAAGCCTGGCTTTCTTTCCTCGCACCAGAGAAGCCATGTTTAGTTTTTGATTGATAGCGTGTATGCTGTTTTCTGCTTTGCTTTCTCCCCCTCAGAGTTACTGATGAGCTGGGAATCCTATTATTTAATAGCACACATGTGGATTGAATTGCTAAAACATATCATCTCAAGTAATTTGATTTCCCAGAATGTTGACGACGAAGAGGATTGTTTCCCATCTGTTCCATCTTCTTAATGTGGTCACCGTGCACAAAGGCCAGCTAGCAGCCACAAGACAGGCTGTTCTGGATCTTCTCCTGAACAGAAGCATCGCTGGCCTTTGGGTTGGCCTTTCATCATTTACAATTCAGTGTAATGAGTGTGGTGCCCATTTGAATGAGGTGTGTTCCAAGAAGTACACACACTGTATATGTACTAGATGCTGACACAGATTAGCTATCAGCATGAAGCAGACAGATGTTGATCACCTGAGGGCCATCATGATTTACACATGCTGTCTGTTGAGGAGGCAAATTTAGGTCATATGGAAGGAGATTTGTTATTCATGAGTCGTATAGCTCTGTTTCATCTGTAAAGAAAGAAGCAACAGCCTGTATTTTTATTTATACCTTCTGTAAATTCTGTCTATTCAAAATAGAGAACATTTTTAAACCCCATTTTATATTTGTTTTGATATGAAACAAATTTACTGCTGAAATGTGTGTTTTAAAAAGCATTGATTGGGGCATTTCACAAATTTTCATTCTTGAGACTATCCCATTATCCCACACCTAGCCAAAGTGTCTTGAGGATCTGGACTGCATCTGGATAAAATGCAGAAAAATGCATCCCCATAGATGTTGCAGCTGGGCCTGTAGATCATGCATATTTGATTGTTGGTAAGTTGAGCAATTGGGCAGGCCAAGAAAGTGCTGAAATCTTGTGGAGATTTTCCTGGGATATTCCTAGGCTACAGCATGTTCTGCACATATCGCTGAACTATTAGTGTTCCTTGCAGTGGGAATTCCAGGATCAGAACTTGTCTCATCTCACCCAATGAGACCATTTTTCTGACTAAATATTGAGCTCTGTGAGCCAGGGCAACTGGACGGTTGAACTTCAGAACAGGAATGTTGGAATTACGGTGACACTAATTCTAATAATCTGATATCCATATTATTAAGACCATTAGAAAATTCTGAGGGCATGATCAAGACACATAAACTGTACACACAGGTGACAGTTGTGTTACTGTCATGTTAAATATATTTTCAGCTGATAAGTGAATAAAACTGTTGAGCCACAAATACATTTTAAATATTTTTATCCAAAATTCCTCCCACAGTAGCAGCTCCATTATTCATCTGCTCTGATATAAAGAACTAAAAGCAGGAATCACTGATACATAATGAGCAGATTTGCATATTTTGTCCTGCACAGCAATCTGATTTCTATCTCACTAAGCAGAGACACATCGGAAGTGTAAATGCATGCAGTTAAAATGTTATTAGGGTACAATCCAGTAATAGTCACATGACGTGATTATGTGTAAATGAGGCCAAACACTCTCCATAGTCATATGGTAAAAATGTAAACAATGTCATTGCAAGTGGGTTTGGTGGGAAACACTCCATTCTAGAGAATTTCCTTACTGTGTCAGACTTGTTCAGAGGATGTAATGAAAAAATAAATGCCTCTAAAGAGTTAAAAGCAAAAATAAACTATTTTAAATGCAAAAAGTAAAAAAAAATTACATACAGAAGGGATCTACCAATTCCAACACAACTACAACCATGTCAGTGTGTCATGTAGTCACTCAAAATTGCAGCGGGTCAGTGATGAGTCTTCCTTTATTTGTGGTGTAAACCAATGAATACATGTGTGAAGATACTGTGTCAGGAACAAGATCATCAATTTGCTGTCACAAATTCAGAAGGCCTGGTGTTATGGCGTGGGGTGCAATTTCATACAATGCCAGATTACCTTTGATCTTCAATACAAGCCCTCTGACAGGCCAAAGTTAAATTTATGAGGTCTGGACACTAGTGGTCCTACGTTATCTAAATGCACACTCTGATGTGCTGCTTCAAGAGGATTATGCTTGTCTGAATACTGTTGCTGTCTCCATGGATTTTTCCTCCATGGATTTTCATTTTTACAGCCACAAAGGTAATTGGACAAAGTAATCCAATTATAATATTGTCCATCCATAATCACCAGTGACCCAGTTCCATTGGCAGCCATACATGCCCATACCACAACAGTGTCTCCATCATGTTTGGCAGATGCTGTGGTATTTGCTCCATAAGGTTCTCTTCTCATAAGTTTTGTACTATTTAATCTTGATTTCATCTCTCCAAAGAATATTGTTCCAGATTTGGGCTGACTTTTTCAGATTTTGTCTAACAATTTCTTTCCTTGAAATGATCTAAGTGATTTGAATCTTGGAATAAAGACTGTATTGACATTAATTATGGAGTCTCTTGATTGTAAACTTTGATGGTGATACTGTATGTCTTACTTCCTTGAATGTTCTTGACTTGGCTTGATGTTGTAAAGGCCAGTGTGGCCAGTCTTTCTGCTTTCTATTTGATCAGCTTTTTTCCAATCTAATTATGGCCACCTTTACTTGCACTGAATACTCTTTGGACCACATGTTGAAACAAGGATATAAGGAAACAAATCAGTTACATGTTCCATAATTGTGAACTAGTGAAATCAGTTTATTTAAGGGGATGGTGATTCAGTCATGCAAGGAAGGCTTTCTACTGGATTTGGGAGCATTGCTATTAGGATTAAGAATTAGTGTTTTGTTTACTTAAATCCACAAATGTGGGGCACAGACAGAACGTTACAAACTGTCCAAATACTTACTTATATATTAATGTTCACAATGCCTTTCACATTGGCTCTATTTGTATGGACTTGTTGCTCTTAATTATCTTTTTTTTCTTAACATTTGTTAAAAATGTAAAAAGACATTTACAGTGAGGTTTGATATAAAATGTTCTGTTTTAGAGAAATTTCAAATCAGAGTTGTTTGCTGATGGTGGTGAAAAAGAACAGATGCCTGAAGAGCCTAAAACCTCTAAAAGCTGGTATGAATAAATATAAATATACTGCATTTTTTCTGAGGCATTGTTTAATATATATATTTTAGTATTTTATCATCATGTTCATTATTACAATGTTCATTAGATATTAATCTCAGAAGACATGTAATGGTTCATTATTGAGGTGATCTTCAGTGAATTGTCATGAGTTTCTATAAATAGTTTGAAATGAATTTGGAAGGGTTGTATTGTTTTTAATGTAAATAGAGTTGCTATGTTACTACTAAAATATGTCCCTTTATTGATCGTGATGAAGACCATTGAGCATTTATTAATTTACTGTAATAACATTGGAAACAATAAAAAAATTGGCAAATTTTTGTAAACTATGGACACAATGTACAACTGTAATGCATCAATCTCAAATTTACACTGTAAAATGTGAACTAAAAAGAACTGTGGATTATTTTCTCTACAGTTTTTATGAATAATTAAGTGAACACTGTATAATAAAATAATAATAATAAGTGTATTAACTGATGTATATTCAATCGTAGATCATAGTGTTTTGCCTTTGAAGTCTGTAAGTTTCTCTTTCATTTGATGTTTTACACCAAACCTCAATCTAAATGACCTTGAATTCCTCTTTAATAATAAATTAAATGTATTTAATTTATTTGTATGTGTAATGTTAAGCAAAATAAAGCAGATATTGGTTTTACAGTAATGAATGAAACTAAGGATTTTCAGTACATGCACCCTCATTAACATTATTCTCCTATGTTACAATGATGCAGACCAAAAAAATGAACCGTAATATAGTAAAATAAACCTGATTATGGTTTTAAACAGTATTGAATTAAATCTTTTGGCTCATGCACCCACCTACAATTCTTCCTCTTTTTCTTCTTCTTCTTCATATTATTATTATTGTTGTTGTTGTTGTTGTTACCACCCCTTGGGAAAGGAAACAGATTTTAAATACATACAGGGCATGTTAAGGAAACATTTTCCCCAAAGGATAATGATGAGTCTTTCCACTATTTTAAAATGATCAACATTACATACAAAGCTTTGGTTTGTAAATAAAATTGTTGCAATACAACAAAAGTTATTTTTGTTCATAATTTAATTGAAATATTGAACATTTCATGTTTTATATATATTCTATTTAAAGTGACATATTTCAAGCCTTTATTAAATGTTGATACTGTCTGATTAGTAATGTATCCAAACTATAAATAAAATATAAAATAATCTAATAGAATTATTTAACTGAAAATATTATGAATTCAACATTAAACAAGTTCCCCCCACACACAGACAAACACAAACACACACCCCATACCACCCGCCCCCCAATGTGTTGATCCTAACCAGTCCTCTTTATTAATGTATCTCGCTGTCTGACCTGTGATGTTTACAGTATACTAATCTTGGTTCTGGTTCTTCCACAGTTATGGATGAAACCCAAAGCGCTTCTATTACAAGAGTTACGGTATCCCCCCCAAAAAACACACACACACACACACACACACATACACACCAACATACACTACCCCAACACACACACACACACACACACACACACACACACACATACACACCAACATACACCCCCCAACACAAACACACAGCTCCAACACACACCAACATACACCCCCCAACACACACACACACACACCAACATACACGCCCCCCTCCCTTCCCCAACACACACACACACTCACACCCAGCCAGGCGCACACACCCAGCCAGGCGCGCACACATACACAGAACCAACACACATACACACAGACCCAGACACACACACACACACACACACACACGGTAGGAAGTCTCAGGCAATTAAGTTTTCTCGGTCAGAAGTAGATCTCAGTCAGTTTCTCCGGAGTTCTTCCAATGCCCAAACTCCCTCCTCCTCCTCCTCCCCTTCCTCCACACACACACACACACACACACCCCGCCGACTCTGCGCTGGGACTCCAGTCGGGCTTGGCTGTGCCGCTGAAGCGCCATGGGCTTCGAGCTGGACCGCTTCATGGGCGCCGTGGACCCGGACCTGAAGTGCAACCTATGCCACAAGGTGCTGGAGGAGCCGCTGACCACGCCGTGCGGCCACGTCTTCTGCGCGGGCTGCGTGCTGCCGTGGGTGGCGCAGCGGAGCAGCTGTCCCGCGCGCTGCCGCCGCGTCTCGGCCGCCGAGCTGCACCACGTGCCGCCGCTCAAGAGCCTCGTGCTGAAGCTGTCCACGCGCTGCGAGCACAGCGCGCGAGGCTGCGGCGCCGTGGTGCCCCTGCAGCGCCTGGCCGAGCACGCGGAGGGCTGCGAGTACGCGCCGGCACCGTGCCGTCACCGCGGCTGCGGCCAGGTGCTGGACGCGCGCGACGTGGAGGCGCACATGCGCGAGCGCTGCGAGCACCGGCCGGCGGGCGCGTGCGAGCGCGGCTGCGGCCTCGTGCTGACGCAGCGCGAGCGCGCTCTGGGCGCCCACTGCTGCGTGCAGGCGCTGAAGGCTCAGGCGGGCGCACTGCAGGCGCAGGCGGACGGGCTCGGGAAGGAGCTGAAGAGGCAGGCACTGCGAGGCAGCAAGCGCGAGAAAGCGCTCGTGGCGCGTCTGGCCGCCGCGCACAGCGAGCTGCAGGTCACCGCGCTGCGCTACCAGAAGAAGTTCACCGAGTACAGCGCGCGCATCGAGTCGCTCAGCAGCTCTCTGACGCCGCCGTGCAAGGTGAGCGGTGACCTGAGCACAGAGAGGACTTGGGGTGGATTCTAGGATGGAACGAGATCCTGTTTGGTTGGGTAGATGTTGGAGAGCTCTGGAAGCAAGACAGATGTGTCCCTCTGATGGTCTGCAGGTCCCCTCCTAATCAGGGCCAAATAACCGCTTGGTTGGGTAGATGTTGGAGAGCTCTGGAAGCAGGACAGATGTGTCCCTCAGTTGGTCTGCAGGTTCCCTCTTAATCAAGGACAAATTACAGCTTGATTGGGCAGATGTTGGAGAGCTCTGGAAGCAGGGCAGGTGTGTCCCTCAGGTCGTCTGCAGGTCCCCTCCTGATCAGGGCCAAATAATCACTTGGTTGGGTAGATGTTGGAGAGCTCTTAGGGCAGATGTGTTATTCAGGAGGTCTGCAGGTCCCCTCTTAACCCGGGACAAATAACGGCTTGGTTGGGTAGATGTTGGAGAGCTCTGGAAGCAGGGCAGATGTGTCCCTCAGGTGGTCTGCAGATCACCATCTGATCAGGGCCAAATAACCACTTGGTTGAGTAGATGTTGGAGAGCGCTGGAAGCAGGGAGACGTTTCCCTCAGGTGCTCTGCAGGTCCCCTCCTGATCAGGGCCAACTAACCTCTTGGTTGGGTAGATGTTGGAGAGCTCTGGAAGCAGGGCAGATGTGTCCCTCAGGTGGTCTGCAGGTCTCCTCCTGATAAGGGCAAAATAACCAATTGGTTGGGTAGATGCTGTAGAGGTCAGCATACTAAGCGTTAACTATCTTAGGTTGTTGGGTGGATGTGTAGAACAACAACCATAACACTGTCAGCCTCTTTAATTGAGGATGATTATGGAGCTCTCAGCCTGAACAGTGTCAAAACTGTCAGGTTTGGTTGGGTAGATGTTGAAGTTGAAAATCAATCTTGACATCACCTTTTGGATGTTGGGTAGATGTGTAGCACTGGTATTTTGGTAGATGTTTAGTTCTCAACTGTACCAACATCTGCTTTTGGGAATTGGTTAGACATTGTGTAGGTCTGGAAATATGTTATATGTTTAATTTTCAATCTTAACATCATTTTTTGAACGTTTGGTAGATGTTGTGTAGCTCTGGAAGTGTGATATATATATATATATATATATATATATATATATATATATATATATATACACACCATAACAACACCTTTTGCTAGTTGTTTCTCTTTTGTAGTTCTGGAAGTTTGGTAGATGTTCAGCTGTCAACCATAACACTTTCTGAAAGTTGGGTAGACATTGTGTAGCTCTGGGTGTTGGGTGTATGTCTAAAAATGTAATGTTTTTGAGAGTTGGGTAGATGTTGTGACACTCTCTGCCCTTACAAATACCTCCTTTGAATCAATAACTTTTTATTCAATTACAGATTTTTGGTGCTTTGTTTTTATACAACGTTCCTGTTTCAGTTTTACATTGATGTCTTGCTCACTGAGGGGCCTGCAGCTGCATGTTCTAGATTATTTTTACTGTTCAAAAGTTGAATTGCCTACATAGTGTGGAAATTCTTGTGGTCTGCTGTGACTTTGTAGACCCCTGTACCTTTATTTACATGCTTTCCAACTGTGAATAACTCTGAGAAGCTAGGTTAAGTGGACAGAGAGGGTTTTTTTTGTTCTCTGTCTCTGCTCCCCATCCAGCCTTGAGACATGTCTGTCAGCTGCAGTTTTAGCCACCTGGCAGTCTGAGGGGGAGGGCTGAATGTTTATTAATCTGTAGCCTACAGGCCGCAAGACGCCAGCAGCAAATTACCCACATACGTTTCTCTGGTACGCTGGAGTTTATGGAGTTTCTGCGTGGGTGCATTAAAACAGCACAAGTGATGATTTAGACTTCGTGTACAGCTGAATCCAAATCAGAGCAGGTCTTTGTGGCTGAGGAGAAGCTACAGTTCTGCAATTCTGCTGTCTTTAAAATGTACAGCCTTGTTCTTTTTTGTTTACCATTTGGTTTAATGAAATCAAGATTAAGTTATTTTATTATTTGAGTTCCTTCAGTTACACTTAATGTCCAAATGTCCTAATGAATGCATTTAGCTACTATAAGTTGCAACTATTGCTGACACAGATGTGCAAATGGACACACAGATTTTTGCCATTACAGACAGTTGTTCCAACAAAAGTAGGAAAAATCATTTTGGAATGTTGGGGTGCTTTTCTCAAAACTACATTAGCAAGTTATGTTGTTAATTTGTGTTCATAATTGCATTGAAAAAAAGTTATTTTATATTCATTACATATAAAGTGAAATATTACATATATATTACATATACATTATATATATATATATATATATATATATATATATATATATATATATATATTCACCTTAAATTTTATGAATACAAAATCTGACAGATTACCTTTTTGAATTAAATCATGAACAGAAACATTTCATGATATTCTATTTTTTTTAGATGCATTAGTACATGAACTAGTAGTACATGACATTTTTTGAAGAACCAGTCCAAGCCTGGGACCACTTACTTGTTAAGGGTGTACTTTGTTTTTTGAAGGGTTTTGAAAGATGTTACCCTTTGCTGTCTATGACAGTGTCTGATGAATCTTAAAGCATCGGTCCTAGTTAGAGGATGTGAAAGAGGCCTGAGTGGTGTCTGAGAGAACATGTGGTCTAGTCTCCTCAGGGAAAGTGGACTCTAGTCGTTTCTACGGAATGCTTTGTGGTGAACGCCAACATGGCTGTATCCCTATAGGCCTGTGTCTGGAGAAAGCTGTGCGATGATAGAAGGCTGTCATCTGCGGGATTGAGTCCATCCACTTAACATGGGATGTTGACCCAGCTGCTCCCAACGATTTTGTGCCAGCACCCCTCTTGGGTTTTTGAAGTAGATGGTGCAACAGGATGCAACATCTACTCGTGCTACAGCATTCGGCATCAAGTGAAACTTTGGAGGGAAGCACATGCCTTTCCATATGGGTTATTATATTTGTGGGCTTTCAACAAGTGAAATCGGGTCTTGAACGGTCACTAACGGACCATCAGTGATGCACTCCATTCTCATTTTAGCACCCTTGGAGTTATGGGGCATATGACCTGCCCTAGGGAGTAGCATTCCACTGCCTGGCCTACAGTCAGCTAAGATGGCTGGCACTGTACATACCATTAATATTTGTATTATATTTAGGACTTGGGTCCTATGGTGCACAGAACTAACAGCTGACTCCCCAGCACTGTCATCCTTCTAGAAAGTGGGGTTAACACTCAACTCTAGCCTTCAAGCTCGTGTCATCCCACTGTTGAGAGAGCCATTGGCTGTGTGTTTATTAATATACTCTTGAAATCAGAAAAGACAGAGGCTTTGACCCTTAAAGCTACTGGTCATTTGGCAGCTCCTTTGACCGAGACCTTTTAAGATGTACAGAATGTGTTTTACTTGTATTGATGTTTAGGGTTTAGCTGGTACAGCCCTTCACTGTGACTAGTTGTGCCCTTCTGAACTGTTTAAATGTAACATAAGTTTCACAGTAGTATTGTAAGGCCCAATGATTTCTGTCCTGATACATTTTTGATTACTTATATTTACCTAAAGAAAACACTGTATGTAAAACAAACAAACAAATAAACAAACACCACAAACGACAACAAAAACAGTAAAGGAATCTTAAAACAACAAGGATCATAGAATTTGAATGATATTGGTATCAACACATCTAGTTGTATCTAAATATTTGGGCAAACATGGACAACCTATTTATGTAAATACAACTACAAGTACAGGAATATGCTGCAAAGTAACTGCATTAACATAAAAAAGTTATTTTTTTATGATGTTCACTTGTATTTGCTTTACTTTTTACTTTTTACCCAACTCATGTCATTTGTGCAGGTGTGCCCATATTTTTGCCAAGATTTTTGCAACTGTATGTTAATGTATTGAAATTGATACTTTCACTAATTATTCAAACTGATAAAGTTTACAGTAGAGCTAAACATTTAACAGAAGCTATTAAGCTTAATTTTACTTCACTTGTACTGTAATCGTGGTAGATCCAGTCTCAGTTTTCAAATTTACATTTTCCAAATTTGTGCATTCGTATATGAATTTAAGAAACAAGCAGTGTGTATTATACATTATATCATCTGTCTGTCTGCATCTCCATGCTATAGGAATTGTAGGTCATATGTTATTATTTGTGCTAGAGTTGGACATTATGAAAATATTTACACAAAAAATGTATTTGAAACATGTAAAATACTGTTACCTGTGGGTGCCAGGATCTATCCTTTTTTTGTTATCTTTAAATTAATGACTGAAAATTTAACCATATCTTACTGTTGCGAAAATGTTTAGAGGTGAAATGCTGTTCTATAAATACAGGATATTAACTGTAAAACACGTCTGTAGAACAGTGAAACACTGTAAGTACAGTGCATACGGAAAGTATTCACAGTGCTTTTCATTTTATGTTACAGCTTTATTTCAAAATTGATAAATAAATGAAAACATACATAAAAAAATAAATATTAAAAATAAAAACACAAAAACATGCACATACATACAAAAGTATTCACAACCTTTGCCATGACACTCAAAATTGAGCTCAGGTGCATCTTTTTTCTACACCTGTGGTAAATTCAGTTGACTGGACATGATTTGGAAAAGCACACACCTGTTTATATAAAGTCCCATAATAGACAGTCCATGTCAGAGCACAGACCAAGTTATGTAGTCTAATGAATTTTCTGTAGACCTCAGATTTGTATCGAAACTCGGAAAAATTCTGCTGCATTGAAAGTCCCAATGAGCACAATGTCCTCCATCATCTGTAAATGGAAGAAGTTTGGAACCACCAGGACTTTTTGTCAAGCTGGTCACCTAGCTAAACTGAGTGATCGTGGTAGGAGGTCCTTAGTCAGGGAGGTGACCAAGAACACAATGGGGACTCTGATCGAGCTCGAACATTGCTTTGTGGAGAGGAGAACCTTTCAGAAGGACAACCATTTCTGCAGCACTCCACCAACCAGGCATGAATGGTAGAGTGGCCAGACAGAAGCCAGTCCTCAGTAAAAGGCACATGACAGCCCAACTAGAATTTGATTAAAGGCTCTCAGACCATGAGAAACAAAACGATTGAACTCTTTGGTCTCAATGCCAAGCTTCATGTCTGCAAGAAACAAGGCATTGCTCAGCACCTGTTCAATATAATTCCTACAGTGAAGCATGGTGGTGGCAACATCATGCTGTAGGGATGTTTTTCTGCAGCAGGAATTGGGAGACTAATCAGGAGTGAAGGAAAGATAACTGGAGTGATGTACATAGACATCATTGATGATAAACTGCTTCAGAGTGTGGTGGACCTCAGACTGAGATTCAGGTTTATCTTCCAACAGGAAAATGACCTTAAGAAGAAGCCAAGATAACAAATGAGTGGCTTTGGGACAACTCAGTGAATGTCATTGAATGGCTCAGCCAGTACCTAGACTTGATCATGATTGAACATCTTATATATATATATATATATATATATATATATATATATATATATATATATATATATATATATATATATATATATACAAAGATTTCAAACCACCTTTTCTCACTTTGTCATTGTGAGATATTGTGTGTAGAATTCTGAGAAGAAATGAATCCATTGTGAAATTAGGCTGTATCATAAAATGTGAAAGTAATATGCTGTGAATAATTTCTGGAGCTGTGAACCTCTTTTCTGAAGAAAAGCAAAAAACAAAACATTATCAGCTTGAGATATCAGTCTACTCTGAACACCTGACCAGGGGTGATCCTTTACTGCAATTTTGTGGAAATAGTAAAATTATTCAGAAATCATGCCTGCTACATTTTATGAGATTTGTTGAATGAAATGCCATTTCTTCTACAAGCACATATAATATTTGCTCTCTCTTTTCTTCAGGGTGGGGAGAACAAAAGTGTCACCGTTGTGCTCTACAGGGAGTCTGGATCTTTGGGCTTTAATATTGTTGGGGGACGACCATGTACAGTAAGTCTACACTATATTAGCTTACTCATTTTTTCACCTATACATAATATTTATTAATGTCACATGTCATTAATATTGCTTAGGTTGCACTGATTGGGCTGCTCCAGATACTTCTCTGACCAAAAATTCTGATGAAAGAAAATTAAGAGATCAAATGGGTGGCAAATATTCTTGACATTCCTTTGTAGTTGGAAGTAAAAACAACCAAGGTTTCTCGTTGTTGACTAGGAGTGGCAGCTTAGAATTTACAACAAGATCTAGAATTTTGTGTTTTGTGGGCTTTTTGAAGTGATATTGTACCCACGAACCTGCTGTTGGTTCACTGGTTGTTCATCCATAGAGCACTTTCAGAAAGTCCTGGTGACTGGTGGCGTGCTAGGAACACCCCAGAAGACCTGACTGATGTACTTTGCGATGTTCTGACCCAGTCATCTAGACATCACACTTGCTGCCTAATATATCCCCCCAGACCCAGATGCTCAATGTGATTCACATCACCTGTCATTGATTTTAATGTTTAATAGCAATTATTAAATATTACAGTAACATTTTAATATTGTCATATTACCCCTTCTGTATTTATTCAAATGAGTGTCAAACTGTGTACGTTACTGGGGCTGCTGACCTTTCAAGCAGAAGATTGATGTTGTGATATGTCTGTCTGCTCATAAATAGATATGTTTTTTTGAGCACACCCTGCAGCGAGTTAGGATGAGTATTCCCAAGTAAACAAGTTTGTTATTGTTTTTGTTGTTGTTGTTGTGATGGGAAGGGGAACAAGCAGAGAGGAAGCAGGCCTAATTAGTTGCAGCATTCACAGCTTGACTTCCTGCGGTTTCTCAAGTATTCCATTAAAAATTACTGCACAGTATCACAGGGCTTGGCATGCAGTGGGTACAGGTTTGATGTGGTTGGGCAAAATGTTTCGAACCCCCTGGAGCCCATGCTATCAGGTTATAGTCCTGTGATGGACACTGAATAGCAGCCCTTTATCCTTTCCATCCAAATTGCCTCTGCCTTTCTCAGCATATGTGAGGATCCTGACACCACTTGAGGCTTGGGAAGTCTTTCAAGTGACAGACCGTCACTTGGTGAAGCTACTTAGCAAAGCACAACATTGAGTACATTGAGTGCTTTGTTGTGGGCACCTGCAACCACTTGCCTGTCATTTTAGGGGGTGTGAGTCTCGCAGTGTATGATTGGGTAGCTGGAGTTGATTGCTGTGATTGCTGTGGTGATATTTATCTGTTCTTTACGACGAGCTGAATCATGGCATGTGGGTTGTTGAACAATGGAAGATGAAAAAGAAGACCAGATATGACATTATCTTGACTGTTTAAATCCAACACAAAAATGAAGCAATGCCTGTTCTTGAATTTCCTCTTTTGCTCTAATTTAATCTATATCTTTAATATCTCATTGGTTCAGTGTGTTGCCTTTAATTAATTTTGATGTTTAATGAACAACAGGCTGGTAGGTTTGATACCCTGGTCCACTGAGATGACACTGTTGGGTTCTTGAACAAAATCTTTAACCCTCAGTGCTGCATGGGCAGTGTAGCATGTCTGACTCTGTTGAGTTCAGACTCTAGCTTTCTAAACTGTGATATGCAAATGAAGAATTTTATTGTACTGTTTAAATGAGAGCAAATGTAAATTACTTGTAAGAATATATGTTAAATATATTTTTAGCTCTATAGGCTTGTATATATGAGGCCTGCAGCACTTTAATAATTTAATAATGCCAGAAATGCAGCCAAATAGTGTATTAATGTATTTGATAAGGTATTACATTATGTGTTTCAAATGTCTTTAAATTAAAAATCAGGATGATGAATTGCATTATTCAGCAAAGTATAAAGCATTTCCAGACTTTAACAGTGATGCTCGAAAACTGTATTTGTGCATGAATTGAAAAAGTTTCAGATTTTCACACCAAATCAAATGAATGAAAAAAAATATTTTACTTGGTCATTTATTTTTTAGGGAAAATGATTAAATTACTTATCTGTAAGTTTCAAAAGTATGTGAAAATTTTCGGATTAACAGTTTGAAGGTGAATGTTTTCAATAATGGGGGATGACAATCGGGTGTGAATAGCCACCTTGTTTTTGTTTTTTGTTTTTTTTTTAAGAACAGGAATCTATCAAAGTCAGATCTTTACAACACGTTTGTGGATGTGTATCATGGAATTAACAAAGAAGATTTCTGAGGATCTCAGAAGAAGGTAGCTTCTATGCAACAATAGGCCTTTCTCATGTTGGCTGTTATTGACCATGATCCCACCACCAGAAGAACACTGAACAGCAATGGTGAGCATGGAAGAAAAGCAGCAAGGAGCAAGGAGAAAGCTGCTGCTGTCCAAAAAGGAAATTTCTGCCCAATTGTTGTTTGCTAAAAATTACATGGACAAGCCATAAGTCTGTTGGAGCAATGTTTGTGGACAGATGATACCAAAATAAATTCATCATACAAGCCTTATCCCACTTGTGAAATGGGGTGGTAGTATTGTGATTTGGGTCTGTTTTGAAACATCTAGGCCAGGATGACTTGCCATTGATGGAACAATGAAATTAGAGTTTTAAAGTCAAATTCTGAAGGAAAATGTGAGGACATCTGTCTGCGAGTTGAATGTCAGTAGAATGTGGGTAATGCAGAAAGACAATGATTTTAAGCACACAAGCACATTCTACCAAAGACCGGTTAAAGAAGAATAAAATGAATGTTTTGGAATAGCCCAGTCAAATCCAATAGAAATGTTATGGAAGCAAGCAGTTCATGGGAGGAAACCCACCAATGTAACGGAGTTCAAATGTAGGAATTGGCTAACATTCTTCTACAAGACCTCCTCAAGCCTCCTCAATCAATGAACGACCAAGTATAATATGTTTGTCTCTTTTGTTTGATTTGGTTACCTGTATGTACTTTCAGAACTGAAAAATTCAGTTTTAGGTTAAATTTATACAGACTTTTCAGAAAATATCACAAGCTTTCTTCCACCACTGTATGTGGTTAAGCAAAACCCAAATCCAAATTATTGTTGTGGAATATCAGCATTCTTTTCCATCTAATAGTTTTATTGTTTGAGAACCAGGCGATGCCCCAAACCAGTACTTTTGTCTTATGTCACTCTACATTTTTCCCAGCTCTGATCTAATTAGTAGATTATACATCAACATGTATGTAGTTCTAATTATTAATAATCATTCAAATTTAGTTCTAATTATCATGAAAATTCAAAAATGTGTTCCCCCAATTGTACATCAAAGTGTTTTGCAATATTCCTTAGCCTCTATTGTGTAGCTTTACTATTATAGCCTTTGCTTGTTTTGCAATATTTTATATTTATAAACAGATGTTTTTTTTTATATATTTTCAGACAAATAAGAATCTTAAATGTTTTATTTATTAATTTCACCATATGTGCTTGGATTTACTTGAGAAGACCACTGCATATTGTTTGATTTTCAGGATAGTGAAGATGGGACTTCGAATGAAGGCATTTTTGTATCAAAGATCGTAGAGAATGGGCCGACGGATAAAGAAGGTGGTCTTCAGATTCACGACAGGATAATGGAGGTAGGTGTGGCGGAAATTTTTTACCTTATCTCAAACATCAGTGTGTAAAAATGACAAAAAAGGACAACACATGACCAGAGTAAAACAAAAAGTGACTAATAATGCAGAATAATTATGTTAAACCTAAACCAGTGGGACTCATTGAAGTAAGAATTATATCGAATCTGATCAGAAGATGCTGTGACTGTAATTGTTAGTAGTAATAGCTCGGGTGTAAGATGTCAGTCCGAGGTTTGTTTCACTCAGACCCCAAAGCTTAATTTGAGCTGAAATGTAAATATTACTCAACCCCCACCTTTGCTGAGCTGTGTAATTGAGTAGAGTGATTTTGCAGACTAGTGAACGAATCCATCCATTTGCTCAGAAAGCTCTCTCTTACCTCTGAACAGAAACTAGTCTGTTAAAAAAGGCCAGCGGTGTTTGGAGGTCACTTTTTAGGATGTATAGAAAGTCACATCTACAAAGCTTGCTTTTATAGTGGTGTGAAACCTTAGTGTGTAACAATGGATGCATTGAGTTTGTTTTAGAAATGGGTTCTACACTATTTGCTGGTGGTCCGGTGGTCTTGTGATCCTTTAAGTAAGTTAATGTAAATATTTGCACTGTATTGCAGTCCTAGCCCTGTCCCAGAGGAATGGTATATTCTACTGCTATGTTTAGGAGGCTTTCTTTGCTCATTACTTTTAGGAAATTCTTGTCTGCATCAGCTTCAGTGATGTATGAAGGGTAGAAAGAAAAAGCAAGAAAGTGAGAGCACCTCTAAATTGTAAGTGGTTGTGCCTGAGCCACCAAAAGCGACAGCAATCCAGGCGGCGCCTGGTGACTTAAAGCCACGAAAGGATAGGTTTTGAAGTGGGTTACGTGGAAAATGAGGGCCTGGGTGAGGTTTAAAAGTCTTGTGAACATGATACAAGGCTTTACTTTGATAGCTGATAGCCAAGAATTTTGCACTGCTGTTTGGTATTACTGTTGGAATTGTGTGTCAAAGAAATAAGGTCTTGATAGTTTCTAGATACATTAATGAAGTGGTAACCTAATACTTTTGTCCATTTATTTTATGCTTCTTTAAATACTTTTAAGATACAAGATGTGCATGCTTGAAGAACCTATTAAATGTTCTGTATATGGTTAGGCCAAACACTACTTAGAGACAGTGAAGGGCACTACGAAATCTGTTTTATATTTCCCAAATTCCAGTTTATTTATTTATTAATCTTTTCATATTTCTTCTTTTAGTTAAAGTCTGCATGGGGAGAAAAAGACAAAAAAATATGGGATATTAAAATTGAATTCAAAGGGCTCTAATAGTATTTAGATTGAATTATTACAGTAGCTATTTTTGTTGTCATGCCTGAGCAATTTCTCCTTCAGGAGGCCTCTAGACCTACATATGTGATGTTTTTGTCCTTGTCTTTAGTAAGATTCAGGCTTTAGTCACTGGGATTATCTAGAGAAAGAAATGGAAGCAACAGGACACTCAGTGCCCGGGGTCTGTCTACTGTTTATTTAGTGGTCCTCAAAGAAGGACCTGCTATAATGAATCAGCACATCCTGCCCACAGTGTCATACTGTGACAGTGTGAAGGTACTACAGGCTTTTATAGTGTGATGTTCAGAAAGTCGATATGAGTCTTGCATACTTTCAGTGCCTTTAGGAGTTTTCTAAATGCACAAAATTGCCCCAGTTTTTAAACCTCTGTAATGGCCTCTCTGCCTTTTGAAAAAGGCATAATTATGCTCTTTGTTAGCAGAGTTTTACCCTTGAGCTTGTTCTGTGTGCTGAGTTTGGGAATTATGTGTATCTTAGCTTTATTCGAGCACTCTGGGTGGTACCATACACAATCTCTAATTACCACGTCTCAAGAAATGAATTTGTGTGGAAATTTAATCAAGGGAGGGAAATTAATACCAAACAGCCAGCGGCAGTTTCTTACTTTCATTTTTTTAGTTTGTATGTAGTTAAACCAACAGCCATGGGTCCTATCCTGATTTTTCCCCCATGAGGAACAGGACGCACAGCTGGAGTTTGCATTTTTAAAATCTGTGCCACTGGAATCTTACCACTGAGTTGCCTTTAATCAGCACTTCCCCCCAGTTCAACCTGAGGTGTTGGATCATTGGATCTCCTTGCGTCTTCTTTCCTCAGCACAGCTGGATCAGGCATCTCATTAATTCTCCTGCAGCTTTTAGAGGTGTATTTTTTTTGACAGGATTTGTGTTTTACATTTAGATTTATGGCATTTGACAGACACTTATTCAGAGCCACTTACACTCAAATCAGTTGGAAGTAGTAGAATATATGACTCATACTGGTGTAGAATGGCACCAGGGCTGGGGAATCAGATTTATTCCCAAAAGCATTATCCACTGCAGTGTAACATCCGTTTTAGGTTCAATGTTTATAGCGTGATGTTCTGCATATTTTTATTACATATACTGAAAGCCCAAAAGTCATGGGACTAGAAGTAGATATTTTGCACCATGACCCATGTAAAACCCATTAGAATTAACCCACATAAACATAAAGTCAGTGGTCAGTGAGGGTGTCTACCTGTAAAACTATATAACATTAGCAAAACCCCAAATAAGCATAAGATCTTTGATAAGTGAGAGTGTCTACCTGTAAAACTCCATACAACATGAGAATAAACATAAAGTCAGGGGTCAGAGGTCAGAATGTAGGTGTGGGGGCCGATCTTCTCTTTGAAGTCCAGGCACTGTATGGATCAGTTCAGTTCCACCAGCAGCTCACCTTATTTACTTCAATTTACTTTAATGAAGGATTGGGATTTATAACTGGGATTTATAACCTTCTTCCAGAAGACATTAGACACTAGACATTTCTAATGTCATATTATTACTGTGCTCTGGAAGTATTATTTGAACAAATAGATGTTTGTTACCCAAAGCTTTATATAGCATTTCCTTAGACTCTCTATTGTAATTAGTCATATTCAGTGATCAACACTGTAATGTAATTGCATATCTTATTAGGAGACTACAATTGATGTGGCACTTCATTGTTCTGGCAGTATTTGTTGGCTGGATTTGTAAACCATTAATTACAGCATTCACACTACTGAAACTGGCTCTGTGCCACAGGTGGTGAACATGAGCATCACAACAGGTGTGTAACACATTTCAGCACAACAGCAGACTCCAAAAAACAAGCTGCAGGAGGTGACCAGTACATGCAAAATGAGTAATAATTGCATGCAGTCATGTAACACATAAACAGCCTCAGACTGTGTGGTTTTCTTTCAGAACGTGGTTCATCTTGGTTCCATCACCTTCAATAATCAGTACAAGTCACTTCATACAAGAGAAGCTCTGACTTCATTGGGTTTCTGATTAAACTATGAATAAGAAGTTATGTCATAATTTAAGACAGCCTCTGTGCACATGTTCTTTACAGCAACAGCCGTACTCTGAAAGGGGCTTTGTGAACACAAGCAGATCAGGAGAAACACCGTCCATGCATCATCTCCAAACAACTTGCCGGGGGACCATTTGAGCTTTGTGACTGAGCTCTAATGAAACACAGCTGCTGTGCCTCACGCCAAGCCAAAAAAACAAAAGCAACAAAAACAAAGCCCTTAATTGCTAACATCTATCTGTGAGAAATCAAGAACATCACCAAGAAAGCTCCGGAGTCAAGCTCCCGTGGTGGCCTTTGCCACAGAAAGGGTACATCTATGTATGTAACATGTTTATAAAGATCCAAAATTTCTCCACAATGCCCAAAAAAGGAGGAGGCATTTAAATGGGAGATGTCCCTGTGCAGCTACGGTGAGGCGAACTCTAACACATCTCTGGATGAATGGCTCCTTGTTTGGTACAGACGTTTTCTCATAAAACAGAAACAGCCTCGGCTGCTGTGTTTGCTTTTGCTTGCTTTCCACAAGCTGAAAATCATCACACTTGGGGAGAAGCCATGTTTGCTTGCACAGATTTGGTAAATATGCTTTATTGGACTAAATCCAATGTTTGCACTTGCAGAATTTTGGCATTGAACTGAAAGCTGGCACAAGGTTTCATTTGTTCATGTGTAGTTTCTGATGATCAAGCTGATAAAAAAAAAAAATCAGTGTTCTTCAATTCAGTGAAATGGGTAACAGGCCTGAGTGTGGTCTTCTTCCTTCTGAAGTCCACCACCGTCTCCTTGGTCTGACTTGTACAGAAAGACTGTGGTGTAGGGAGAAGAGGAAGGGGGACGTGTACATTTCCCTGAAATGCTCCACTGTTGCAGACTAGAAGATCAGAGAAGCTGGTTCCCAGCTGGTTCCCAACTACACATACTGAGGCCTATGAGACAGGTAGTCCAGGACCTAGGTTATCATGGACGTATCCACATGCATTTTATCCATCTTTTCCCTAAGCAGGAGGGGTTGAATTACACTTGTGCAATTGGTGTTGTTCTGGTCCAGATTGTAGTGTGCCTTCTGCACTAGGCAGATTACTGGCAGCAAACTGCAGGGGGTCCTGGAAAGGCCTGGCCTGAGCTCTGAGATGTAGCGATAGTCTTTCCAGGACCTTCATGACATGGGATGTGAGGGCCACTGGTCTGAAGTCATTGAGAGATCCTCATCTCCAGATGACGTCTTTGGAACTGAAACCATGCAGCATGTTTTCCACAGGAACTAATGAAGAAATATCTTATCTGTAAGACACTTGCTCTTGCTTCAGACCCAGGTTAAATAGAGACACTGAAGAATCCCTCTCAGCTCAGTGCAAGACCCTTAGTAGTCTTGGGCTGATTCTATTTGGTCCTTAGTAGAACCTTGTGTTTAGTTATGAAGGCCCGTTCCTTCTTCTTTAACTACATCTTCAGGTCCTTGGTGATCCACGGTTTGTTGTTGAGAAGAAAAAGCACCTGCTTGACTGGTACAATAGTGTCTGTGCGGAAGTTGATGTAGTCAGTGATGCAGTCTGTCATCTTGTTAATGTCCCTACCAGCTGATTCACATAATATCTCCCAGTCTGTAGTCTCAAAGCAGACCTGCAGAACCTCCTCTGCCTCTTATGACCATCTCCTGATAGTTTTATTTGTCACCAGTTGCCTTAAGACCACTGGCTGATATGTGGGAGTCAGTAGGATCAGATTATGATCTGATCTTCCCAAAGGTGGAAGTGCAAATGAACTGCATGCATCCTTCACATTTGCATACAGGTGGTCCAGTACTTTGTTCTCCCTGGTTGCACAGTTAGCATGTGGTGCAACTTTGGTAGTGTGGAGAAATGATGTTGAAAGCGAAAGTCTGTAGTCTCACCGTTACAGAGTAAACTGGGGAGACTCGTAAAAACTCAAAGTTCAGCATCCGGGCAACAGTGACACTTCTTCAAAGTAACATGCGCTGGATGATACCACCTGATGTTTTACAGTGTGATCCCTCCACCTCTCTGTTTACCGGTCTGTTTGGTGTCTCTATCAACCCTCATGATCTGAAAGCCGGGCATCAAGATGTTTGAGAGAAAATCCGCATGACGCCATGTTTCTGAAAAGCACAGTAGGCTGGCCTTACGGCACTCCCTCTGAAACTCAATCAGCGCACTCAGTTTGTCCGCCTTGTTGACCAGAGATCTGATGTTCCCCATGATTATAAAGGGAATGAAGGTGTTGTAGTGATTTCTCTTCACTTGGGTTTATATATGTATATATATTATATATAAATTATGTAAATTATTGTACATATCTAAAAAGTAAATGGTTCAATAATTACTTGTGACAAAAGTGACTTTTGAAGCCTTTTTTTGTTGTTTTTTTTTCTTTTTTTTTGATCAGTTGATCAGTATGACATACAGTGTATGAATATCAGAAACCCAGAATCTTCTATGAATTGTATTGGGTTTGAATGCATTAAAATAAAGTGCTTGACAGTTTACATGACAGTTTTTCATTATTTAATGAGCCAAAAGATATACTCTATTAAACTATATATTTCTAGATTAAACTACAGAAAATGTAGCCTGAAAGAGATTATTTTTATGATACGTTATTTGCTTTCCACATGTTCCACAGATTTTACAGAATATTGTCAAATGACCAAATAAGATCTCTTAAATACTGAATACCCATCAAAACAAAATCAGGCACAATTAGCATGAAGGACTCTACGGCCATGATAGTAAGACTGTAGGGTCTTTTCATTCTGGAATTTGCACAAAAAAAATAAAGAGCAACAGCAAAAATAGAGATAATGTATGTGTTTGTGTGGCAGCAACAGTAATTAAGTTTAGATTTAACAAATTAATTCATTAAATAAATGACTAAAGAAAGAAAGACTTGCAGATCTAGTTCCATTCCATCCAGAATTCATCCCTGGAAATGTCAAAGTATATCTACAATACCAGCAGTGTCATCTGAATCCACCCCCTTATTTTTTCTCCACAACTGGACATCTGTTCTGTTACAATATGAAATCAGTGCTAATAAAGTTAAGTGAAAATCAGATTTGCCTGAGCAGCAGTGGAGATGTTGGAATAGGCTGAGATTGTAAATGTCACCTTGTTAAAGACTGCAAACACCCACAGGTCAGAGGTTGAACAACAACAGCTTTTAAAAGCCCCACCACCGAGACACCACACCGTTTTCAGCTATCTGAGTGTGAAACCTGGGAAGGGCTCATGGATTCCAGGGAAGAATGCATGCTGTCCCTGTTAGACTGTGCTTTAGTCCTGCCTGTGAGGTTTGACATCTCCAGTTTTCTGTTGGTGAAGAAACTGGTGCTAAAACCTGAGCCTTATTCAGAAACCATGCTAGGTTCCCAGAAATGAATGTATTATGGTGAATAGAAGTTTTAGAAAAATAAATAAATAAAAATTCACACCAATATTTTTAATATTTTTCCTTAATTGTCATTTGAATGTACACTTTATCATGTTAACTAATCTTTATACAGATATGCCAATCAATGAAATTACCCACAACTTAGTGAAAAAAACACCTCCTTCAGCTGGACTGGGCATTAAACGGACACTACTTAATAGTCAGTGTTGGGAATGGGGCCCATTGGTAGCATGCAGATGAGCTTTTAGCCTCTTTTGAAGTGAGGGTGTCGGCATTCCTTTCTGCTCTTGGTTAAACAGGAGCTAGTAGTTTAGAGAGCTGTAATTAAAGAGTAAGGAGGCAGAAGAGTTGAAAATGTAGTTGTTTATAGTTAAGAGTTGAGTACTGTAAAGCTTTGGGATGTGTTGTACATTAAATAACAGACACAGTTTTCTTCATTTTTACAGTAGTTTTATGTAAACATGCAAACATCTTAATACTCAGTTCATGCTGTCCATATATAGAAACTAAGCTTCATTCATTGTGTGTAATGTCACAAAATGTACATTTACACATATCCACCTTTTTATTCTGTTGGAGTTTAGCCCTGCCCTCTCACACTGAAGTTATAAAGTGTTTCAACTGTTTTTGTAATGAGGTTGAATATAGAGACACCAGTGAAAACAAAGCTTGTTTACATACTATATCAGTCTTAAAGACACAGTAACAAAGTAAGCAGTTTATTTCAGCATGTAAAAATGCTGAAAACTGAGTTTTAAAAAAATTAGTTATGAAAAACAAACAAGAAAAAATGGATCTTTAACCCAAGTTGATCGCATGTTTTGATGCCCTAGTTCTTTAAAGTTTAGAATTTAAACCCAAGTTAACCATTTAGCAAGGGGCCTCCAAATATGTTGTTCATATACCTGCGCCATGCTTGCAGTACCAATAGTTCCTAGAAAAGTACCACACCTTATTGTATTGTTTTGAATTACACTCCAGAAAATTGCATTGTGTCATTGTTCTGACTAGAGGTGTATGAAACTCACCAGCATTGTGCAGTGAAACAGTGCATCTGCGTTGTCTGTAATAATGACACTCTATTTAGTACTTTTGGGATGAGGTGCCATGGAGATCATCCAATATCCCAAACTCACTGATGTCCTTGTCACTAAATACAATCTTCAAATGCTTCAAATGCTCCAACAAAAGCATGGTAAACCCTTTATTTTTGGAAGAAACAATGAATATGTATCCCAATACTTATGTCCATATAGGGTCATTTTAAGAGACATTATCCTGCGAGTTTGTAAAATTCTTGAGCTTTAAGCTAGCATTTTCTTTCCAATAAAAGCCTGGATTGTGTGCTGAATCTTTTGCAATCATCCAGCTTTTCAATTAGAGCTCAGTTGCATGCATCCAAATGTTCTTCAAAAGCAAGTGTTACTCAATAGTCATCAGGCTTAATCAGTCAGATTGAACCCAAAGGATCACATTGGACAGTTTTGGATCACCGGCACCATTTGCAACTTCTCCAGGGACAAGCATGAGGTTCACCTCCCTTGTCCTCAGTGCCACTACTAAGATGTCAGAGCACATGGCATCTTTAGCTTGGCATGTGTCACAAGGTCCCCTGAGTTTATTTCTGACCAGAGACGACAGCTATTTCACGGAGGGAGGGATCACATGTTGTTTGGTATCTGATGGCAAGAAGCAGCCCTTTGTGAAGGACTTTATTGGATTTGGGCTCCTGCGCTGCCGGTGTATGTGTGTGTGTGTGTGTGTGTGTGTGTGTGTGTGTGTGTGTGTGTGTGTGTGGGTGTGTGTGTGTGTGTGTTGCTTAGACAAGGCAAGCGAGCAGGCGGGCGGTCCAATGGAGCTTGAGCAAGCACGTCTATGAGAGTGCTTTATAGGGGTCTGTGAGTCCCAGCTGAGACTTCAGCCACTCCAGTCCTCCCTGGCTCAGCTAACTAAAGACATTAAATTCAATGGAAGTCTTAAAGGAACCATAATCAGCTTCTAGTGCTGGCTGCTGTTGAAGCAGAGCATGCTGGGATAGAGTGGGATGGCTTTGGTTTAGGGGCAGTGAGAGTAGCTGTGGCTGGAAAAAGCTGAGCTTAGTTTTCCTAACTGTCAGCAATAGTAAAACATAGAAAGCTTGTGGCGTGGAAATTCGAAAAGAAACGTTTATTTCCTCAGACGAATTCAGTTATATTGCACATTAAACATGTTCAAATGAGAAAATATTGTCCAATATACACTCTGGAATAAAAGGAGAATGAAGTAATGTTACGTACGTTTGTGTCAGCAATACTTGTAATCACATACCTAATTAAGCAGTTTACTTTCCCAAATTTCCCAAACATAATGTGTTTTTATTCATGTGTCCCATCACGTTTTTCACAAACTTCATTATTAACATGAAATCAGTGTGGTTTCTTGAAGCATGATGAGCCACCAACCACAATAACCTCCGTTAGAGACATTAAGGTGGGAGGTTCTTCACTTGTGGTGTAACCTGTAAGCTGATTGTCTCTTTTTGTTGAAAGGTTTTGTTGTGTGTCCTGAGAATTTCTATTCTTCTGTTAAGCTCCGGGACAATGGGACAATGTCAGTCTGGAGCCATGGATCTGTCGTGTATTACTAGGGCTACCACTGCTGGCTTTAGATGTGTGCTTGGCTTGTATATAATATTGTAGACCGCATGTACTCTGATCATAACTAATCTGTTGACACCCTGACAGCCTTGGTGTTGTTGAGCAAGGAAGCCGACAGTGTTTTGAAACATAACTTCCCATTCATGAAGCCTTTCTCAACCAGTCAGTGATTCAAAGAGTACAAGGTAACTAGTAAAAAAAAATCTGATTTAATTGAAGGCCAGTTCAAGTTAGATTTTAACAAAACATTGGACCATCATTGTGGACCAGTTTAAGACTAATAGCTTTTAAGGACACTATCTACACAGCACCTGAAATTGTTCTGTAATTATTATTGTGTTTGGTACTCCTGAGAACCCTTTAAAAGTCTTGAAAATCAAGCCCAAAGCAAGGTCTCATAATACAACTATTAAGCCATCTATAAAATGCTGTGACAAGTGCTTAAGAAAGTACATTATTAGCATTTCCATATTAATGGTAATCGTAGTGCTAATTTATGGGCTGTAAAAGGTCTAAGGGACGTAGAATCAGCATGTGTAATTAAAGCTAATTGTCTTGTCAATCAATCAACCAGGCTTGTGTAAAAATAACTGTAACAATAGGCTCAGGTTGCCAGGCCAGCTGGTCTCTCAGTCAGATGCTCTTAACCCCCCACCTTCGGCGCTGGCTGCCCACCCCACCCTACCATCTCCCTAATTAACTACCCTCAATTAAATACTAATAGGCTGATTAACTGGCCCTTGGTCAGGTTGTAATAGCTCTTTACTTCCTTCTGGTTTCCCTCAGTAACTCAGGTCAGGCCTCCAGGTCCATTCATCAGGTGCTCTGTTTGAGGATACAGAACTGGCAGGACTGTCATGATCCTACTCATACAGCCATGATGTTGCTTGTCTGCTTGTTCAAATGTAATAATGCAAAAATAAAATGTGTCCAAATGGCCATGACATACTGGTTGATATTGAAGGGCAGAAATGTTGGATTCATGAATATGCCTGGGCAATATATTATAAATATCAGAATATTAAGATTGTAACAATGTGCCTGGTACACAGGTTATCACTGTGCAGTCTAATTCCAAAAAAGAACATGAGTGTGTCATTTGTCTGGATTTAATTTGGGTGCTGGAGGGATGATATTCAGTAGAGTACAGTCTTATGCATATTATGCTGTAGAAACATCACAATTAAAGGAGTAGCCTGACTCCTTTTCTTCACTTTCTGCAGCAGCAAATTCCAGTGCAGTTGCTGAACCAGTAAAATACCACGAACAATGCACTTATTTTTTTTTATAAAAATATATATTAAAGTTTTTCTTTAAATATTAATTTAGATATCAATAATAACAATATTTTGTGGTGTTACAAATAATTACCAATACTGCCCATGAGGAAGAGCTCTTTTAGCTTATTTTGTATCCAGTTGATGATTATGTTCATTATGCTTTAATGTAATTATTTATTTATTAATAAATAAATGGGGTTGTAATCATTGGGTTCTATTCCATCTCAGTTTGGTGGAACAAGAAAGTAAACCCACTAAAGCTAAATGTGTGGTAAATTGAAATGAGATAATATATGTGTGTGTGTGTGTGTGTGTGTGTGTGTGTGTGTGTGTGTGTGTGTGTGTGTGGGTGTGTGGGTGTGTTTTCAGGGAAAAAAGCTCAACAAGAATTTTAATTCTGAATGTTTATTTAGAGAAAACACATACAGTATTTAGGCTGTTTGACAGTGTGATGGCTTTTTAACTAAGTGTTTTGACTTTGTGGAATAGTTAGAATTTCTGTTATGGCAGGAATTTGGAAAAAAATTTAAAGTTCAGTTTAAGTAGCTGGATTGTTTTCATCCTCTGACAGTTTCCTAAAAACATCAGAACAAGATATTGCCTAATAAAATGCTGAATGTTTATGAAGCCCTCTAAAATCACAAACTCCAGTTCTGGAACGCTTATGGTGAAGTTACAATGCTTGATTTGTTGTTTAGTGATAGTTAGACAGTCAGACAATTTTCAGCAAAAACACAGTATTAAAAGAGAGGTAATTTACTGTGCTGTCCATTTTTATGATGATGCATAGAGATAGTCTTCCTGTTTTAAAACTGGTATTCCAATGTTTTCTTTCCTCCCCAAGTGGACTCAGAGTTACTGCTGCCCTTGTAAATGTGCTTATTGAAATGTCCATACTGTAAGTTAAGCAAAGTTTGTACTGTATTTCAACACTCTTTCACGACTCAACATTAAAGTCTTTCTGCATTCGAGAGGCGTCCCTGCAGTCACATTTCCTATCATAAATCACAGACCTACTGGTCTGAACTTTTTCTATTTTCCCTAACAAATGGAAAATTGTAGTCTATTAAGTGTCTCGACTCTCAGAGCTGGTTTAACAGCATGTACTTAATACTCAAAAAATATATTTTATTACATTTTCAGGTAAAATGACTAGTTAAGTAGAATCTAATCCATTTGCATAAGGAAAATAAGTGATAACACAAGAGTTTCCAAAACTTGAGTTTAAAAAACTGATTAAAAGACAGAGAAAATTGGACCATCTAGCAATATTCATTAAAGACCTGGAAGACCTCCAAAACTATCCACTTTGAATAATCAGATAAAATTAAAACTTGAAAGAAAATGAAAAGGATCAATTTCCACATTGGTTTCAGATCTGAAAATCTGGAAAAATCCTGTCCATCTTTTCACTGTGAGTAGAAGACTCCGTTCGTGACTAATGGACTAATGTGCTAGCATTAGGATCCGAGGGTTGCAGGTTTGAATTCCGGTTCGTGTTGCTTGCCATCAGCAGCCAGAGTCCAAGAGAACAAAATTGTCCACGCTCTCTCTGGGTGGGTAGATATTATTTCTCCTCTCATCACACCCAGTGCGATGGCAGTTGTCTCAGTGCAATGAGCACATTGGAGCTGGGGACCAGGCCTGGGCTGGGCTGCCCAGCAATGATGGAATGGCAAAATGTCTGACACAAGGCACTGAAAGGTGATGCTCTAAATTTTCAAACATCCCAAATTTGATGTAACTATTCAGGCTCCTCTATAATTTTTGTCAATTACTAGTGCATCTCAAATAAATAAATAGATACATAAATACTGTGAAAAAGGTTTTGGATATTTTAAACTGCAATATTTTATATTCATTACATTTCATTTCAAGCTTTTTTGTTTTAAAATTGATACTGTGATTAGTAATTTATTCAAATTTAAATGACATTTTCTAATAGCTATAAACCAAACTGATCAATAGTACAACAAAAACAGACTTGCTCAAAAGAGGCTGGGATCTCGGTAAAGCTGAGTTGTGAAAAGTTCTATATAAATACATTTAGATTAGTCGGTTGATTAATTCTACTTTTTTAAGTGGAAATCATATAGATTAAATGTGGTCTCTGGCTGTCTGCCTGGTTCTCTGTCTTTGAACAGATGCCTTCAGCTGTAAGATCCTTCACTACAGTTCATCTAATGGGGCCCATGTGTTTTTTCCAATGCCCCAACTTAGGGTTGAGTCAGTTAAACCCCTTGGAAGCGTCACAAAGGACACATGGCCAGAGTTTGATGATTCGGGCCTTTTTTGGAGGTAGGCCTCAATAATCAAACTCCCTCTCTATGGTCCTGACGCCTCCTAATCCCAGCATCACGGGCTTCTTTAGAAATTCCTCCACACCCGTCCCCACTAGATTTTCCTTCAAGAGCCGTTTGAATAAGCAGTCTTTCACAGTCCAAACAAAGTGGAACCAGCAACTGCTGTGCACAGTTCTCATGCAAATGTGTGCAAATAGAAAACATTGTTCCCGAGCCGGCTCTTTGTTTGCTCTCGACCCTTCTGTGCCCTGCCCCTGACCCCCAGAGAGAGATGTAGTCCTTTTCACATTCACCTTCTCCATTTGATTTGAGACTTCCTACTTCATTCAAACCAGAGACAGGGAAATTTGCCAGCCTTGTTACAGTGAGTGAAAGGAAGTTCTGAAATATGAGTGAGCCTGGTTGTTTCTTGGATTCGGAGTAAGGAACTAGTAACTGGAGTCTGCAATACATTCCCAAACACACCAACCAATTTTCAGACAGAAATCAAGTACAGGCTTTTTTTGCAAGAGTAACTAATGAACTGAAGTCTCTTTCAATCAGGACACAAATAAAGGAAAACATCTCCCAGGCATTCTGGAGACTCCCAGCTGAGATCTCTGTGCTCACACACAGGGTCATTGTCATGGTGTCCAACATGTTTTAAGCTTTTGTGATGTCTTAAACTCCAGACAGCTGTACATATTCATATTGATAATGTATGGCATGCTAAATTTTGTTTGTCTAACTAAAAAGGGTTCAATGTATGTGAGCAATATGGTGAAATATTATTACAGTACTTAAAGGCATTTTCACAATATACACAATATTTATCTCAATATTTTGACAGGAATAACAGCAAATTCTTAAAATCTGATATTCTTCCATAACCCCATACAGTGATTTTATTAAAAAACACTCTCTAATGAAATGTCCAATATTCATGATATAATTAGAAGGTGAAATTGTGTGAGCAAGATCCCTGTTTTATTGAAAGAACAGGGATCTATTAGTCTTTAACATGTTTGTGAAAGTGTATCATAGCACGAAGTGGGTCATGCGGCAAGACAATGACCCTAAGCACACAGGTTGTTCTACCTTGAATGGAATGGCAAAACATTTTTCAAGAGAACCAAACCTTAATTCAAGAGAAATGTTGTGGAAGGCCCTGAAACATTCAGTTCAAGGGAAGAAACTCACCAGCATTACTGAGTTGAAGAGGTTTTTTGTGGAGGAATGGGCTAAAATGTCTCCAAGCTGATGTGCTGGACTAACCAACAGTTACTGAAATGTTTAGTGCACACGTTATCATACAAGATTGTGAAAACAAAGGTTTCCATACTTTTGCCACTCATAGATATGGATTAATTCATCACTTTCTTAAATAAATATTTGACCAAATCTAATATTTTATTTCAGTTTCTTTGATCTTGTTCTCCTGATGTATTTTAGGACGTTGTGTGAAAGTGTTAGATCAAATACATTCAGAAATCTAGAAAATGAAATCACAAATGTATTAAGTATATTTCAGATGTTTTGTAACAAAGAAGTTTCCTTCTAAAGACTCTTTCATAAAGATTAGTTTTGTGCAAGCAATACTGCACAGTAGAGCAGTGCAACACCCTTCTTAATTCAGCCAAAGTTTGTGGAGTCCAGGAATGTTGATGGTTTGAAAACTTGATTCAGCTGACCTTCCTAATTACATTTTAGTGACATGCTTCAAGCTTGATTTGCCAAAAAAGTCTTTGCAATGCTTAGGGTGTCCAGTCTCTGACAGTGTTATACTAAACCAATTCCTTTACTGAACAGTCATTGAAGAACCATCTTATAAGGGTGTAACATTCATTTTTAGACTGTTTATGACTATATCAGTTAGCAGTTTTGATCATCGATCATATGGAAAGAAGCTGAATGTAAATAGCCCTACAGGTCAACGTTCCAGTATAAACAGATGCTGCAGAAAATAGCTTGAACCGAAAGATTCTATCACATATCATTCAGTGTTTAATTCATCATATAAAAGAAGGTATAAAACAGGTGAGGGTGTGCTTCTTACAAGCTGCTGAAAGTGTGTCAGGCTGTCATTAGTTTTAAATTAAGGACTGTTTGGGGAAATTAAAGCATGATGTAACCCAAGTTCATTACTTAACAGAGGTGTGTTCTGAACAATATGTCATTGTAGAATAATGTAAAAAAACAAGGCTCTGCATGTTGTAAGGCAGCCCTATTCAAATGAAATTTCAACCAGATCCTCTCTCTCTTTTATTCCTTCGTTTTCGTTTGTCATCAGGTTAATCCATTACCCCGGAATACATTACACAGTTTGAAAACAGTCGTGGCTGTGTTTGACTTGGCATTGCTTCTGATGGACTACAAGGCTGAGGAAAACGCCGAATAACTTAGGAAAACACCAGAGCCATAGTCTAGCTGCAGCAGAGGGAGACTGAGAGAGTATGGCTCAAAGTCCTCACGCTTTGAGAACATACCTGTCTGGCTTCACACTGGGACAGTAGACAGGCACCCGTTGTGGAGCTGGGCTTCATGCGAAGATGGAGTCGTGGGTCAACTTAAGCCGTGGAGGGGCGGCGGAAGCACAGGGTCAGAGATGAAACGAACCGGGGCAGAGCCGACGGTCGTTTATCCCAGTGGGGTGTGTATGGAGGGGGGCAAAAACGTGGGATGGGGTACAGCAGGGGCGGGCGTAGAGTGAGTTTTGTCGGACAAGGTAGGTGATGTTAAATAAACCACGCCACATCTGCAGCTAGGCATCAGGTTTCTGACTATACTGGCAGCCTGACAGGCTCTCCATTGTGGACCAGAGGAGAAGCTCTTCTCTACAGTCAGCTATTCTTTCTCTCTCTCCCGCTCCCCCTCTCTCTTTTCTCTCTCTTTCTCTCTCTCTCTCTCTCTCTCACTGATTTGCAAGAGGTAACTTTCAGTATCAATGTGTCATTTGTATTTCATGCCAGAAATCTTTTTGTTTTTTTGTGATATGCTGTCATCTATTTCTATTTTGTCTGGGCAAGTTGTTATCTTGAATTCATTGTTTTATCAGGTGACTTCAATCATGTCACATTTGATTACACACTCAACATTTCATCAGTATGTAGACTGTCCCACAAAGACAAGAACAGAACCATAGACCTCCTGTATGCCAGTGTCATTGATGCATACACTGCCACCACTGGGAAAATCTGACCACAACCTCATCTTCCTTTAGCGTCATGCTTAAAGGCAGCCTATGGCAACACATTATTTCAGGAAGTTGTCTCGTGAAGCAGAGGAGACTTTCAGGGACTGTTTTACATCACTGACTGGAGTGTACCTCAGGATTCTCATGGAGAGGGTATTGAGGGGTTTACACACTGCACAACAGACTACCTGAATGTCTGCATGTACACCATTGTTCCTGTGAGCATTATATGCTGCTTTGCCAATAACAAGCCCTGGATAATCAGTGACATCAAGAGCTTCTTGAATAAGAAAAAGAGGACTTTCAAAGAAAACCAGGAGGAGATAGAGAGTGTACAGAGGGAACTCAAGTCCAGCCTAAAGAAGGCCAAGGAGTCATACAGGACTGCTTGAGCAGGTTGCATGAGTGAGATCTGGAAGAGTGGACAGTCATAGATAAAGGGTGTGAGAGAGAGAGAGCAAATGAGTTCAATCTCTTCTACAACTGCTTTGACTGCCCTGTCCCAGCCACAACTGCTCCTGTCTGCCCAGACATCATCACTCCCTCTTTCTCTCCCTGCTTGGTAACAGTGTCAACAACAGCTCAGACTTCTGGCAGTGCAGCCATTCACCCCTTCACAGACTCTGGATCATCTCAGCACAGCTGTTCTCCTGCTGCCCCCCACTCACTTCACTGCAGACCTGACAAGGTGTACCCAAGACTGCTGAAGACATGTGCTTTGTAACACATGAGTTTTGTGAGTTTGTATTTGGGGAGGGTCCTCACACTTTGGAATACCACATGCCTGGTTCCAGTGCCAAAGAAAGTGTGCCCCAGCATGCTTAATGACTTCAGACCAGTTCCTTTAACATCTCACATCATGAAGACCATGGCACACCTGCTCCTCCATCTACTCAGACCCCAGGTTCAATAAGTACTGGATTCCCTACATTTTGTCTATCAGGAGAAGGAGGGTGTAGAAGATGCTGTCCTCTACCTCATTCACTGGATGTATTCCCACCTGGATTAGAGGTGTGGCGCTGTGACAATAATGTTCTTCTGATTTTTCCAGTGCCTTCAACTTCATACAGCCTCATTTTACTGAAAGACAAGCTGGACAAGATGCAGGTTAAACCACACCTGGTAACCTGAATCATTGACTACCTCACTGGCAGACCACAGTATGTCATGCTGAGGGACTGCTCATCTGAGACTATGATCAGCAGCACAGGAGCACCACAGGGGACGGTGCTCTCAACTTTCCTATTCAAACTCTACACATCTGACTTTCAGTACTCTTGAGACGTGTCATGTACAGATTTTTTTGGGGGGGACAGGACTACAGGAGACGAATGGATAATTTTGTCACATGGTGCCAAATGAATCAACTGCAGTTGAAAACAGCCAAGACTAAATAGATGGTGGACTTTGGTAGGTCTGGACTGCCCCCACAGCCATTCTCCATTGAGGGGGTTGATGTGGAGGTGGTTAGGACCTATATGTACCTCAAACTGAACCTGGATTACAAACTGGACTGGACTGAACTGACACTCCATACAGGAAAGGGCATAGTCAGCTTTACTTCCTGAGGAGACTGGGATCCTTCAACATCTGTAGAAAACTCCTGCAGATGTTCTACCACTCAACAGTAGTCAGCATTCTCTTCTACGCTGTGGGGTGTAATTAATCTTAAGACCTGATCATACAGTAATTTTCAGTACTATATATAATGGTCTCAATGTATACACACAGCTGCATTTTTTAAAATTGTTTCTGGTTATGTAATATTTTAGACTCATCACATTGCACATCACGTCACTTATCAATTTATTTTTATGACATTTTGCTGACACTCTAATCCAGAGTGACTTACAAGGTTAATCATATTACTGAGGTGGGCCAGAGTCTTTTTGAAGGCTTTTGGTGTTGCCCAGCATAATTCCCACAGACTGGGAATCAAACCCCTCTTGTGTGGTGGCTCACTGGTTGTGTTATCTGTTGCAACGCACCAAGCACTATATATTTTACATCTTTGTGCATCCTTATTTCGACTGAGGATCATCCAGCTGCAGACTTCACCACATGACTCAACCTACTGATTCTTGTACTTAGTATAATTTGTATTTGTATTTATTTAATGTATTTTACTGTTGCATATATCTAAGCCACTGGAATCCTCCATTTCCCTCGGGATTAATAAAGTGTCTGTCTCTCTATAAAAGAAGGTAGAAGTAAAAGCGAATAATTCAGCTGAAGAAAAGCCCACCTGATGTTTCGACTGTGAGAAAATGGACCTAAGCTGTGAGGAGAGCGCATGTCATCAGCTTGAATGGCGGAGAAATCCCTTTTTTATGAAATAGGGTGTAGAAAAGAATACGTGCTAGAACTTTCTTGGGTTAAGTCCAGTGAGGAAGTTGCAAAATAGGCTTTGCTTGTTGCGTTGGTGCTGGGAAGTGAGCTGTTTATTGTTTGGTGAGAGCTTTGGTTTCTAGAGGTTCAGTATGAACATTTATCTTGTATGAGAATGAGAGTGAGAGAGAAACTATAATGCTGTCCACTTCATAGCCACACTGTATGGACAAGAATATGGAGACAGCTGCTCATTCATTGTTTATCATTTAGAGTTTATTCTGAGTTTGTTGGAGTATCTCTCTCTACTATCCAGGGAAAACTGGCTACTAAATTCTGGGGTATTGCTGTGAGGATTTGATTGCATTCGGCAGCAAGAGCATTAGTGAGGTTAAGATGTTGAATGTTGAACTCCCCAAAAAGTATTGACAAAGCACAATCATTCCAGTTCCACCATTCCATTGTTACAGTTGATATTTTTGAACAACCTTTTTGTGTAAATTCTGGAGTGCCTTCATTTGTACCATTGCTGAAAGTACTGTCCTATACAAAATAAAGACCACTTTTTGTGTAGTTGGCTTTTACTTCAAATGACAATTATCCATTTATCCTTCCATGTATCCAAAGAAAATCATGAAAAGAAATACATGGATGAACCTCTGGCCTGCCATTATTCAAAAAATGCTTTCAGAAAAGCAACAACAAACATTTTCTACTCATTCTGCAGTTTAAATGGAATTCTTCAATGTGAGGGCAAATCAGCGATAATGAGCCCTTTTTTCCAAAACAAATCCAGATTCAGCCCAGAGTGTGGACTTATGTGTTCGAGACAAGTGAGAAAATGCCCTAAGTTTGCCAGATTTGGAAAGTTTTTAGGGTCCAGTTTCTCTGTATTTTTGAATAATTTTCTGAACTCTAGTTTTGGAAACTCTTGGTTTTGTTGTTGTTTTGTTTGTTTGTTTGTTTTTTTTACAAATCTTATTTAACTTCACTATATGTAATATTCTCAGATATATCCCCTAAAAATGCATATTTAAAAAATAAATGCATTATAGAATTTTTGACTGGAAATTAATAACTGAAGGGTGGTCTGACTTCTGTAGAAGGGCACACAAGAGCCTTTTTAGCCTCAAATAAGGCATGTTGCCAAGCATGGATGAAGGTTATATGGGAGCTTGTTACCAACCAGCCAACATGATACCGCTGCTGAATTCCTTGAACTGAAGCCAAAGAAATGGAAAGCTTCCCTCCAGCTGTGGCACATGTAGGCATGGTCTGTACATGCTGCTAGCAAGACAGTATAGAGGGCCTCTGCTCTCCAGAACCACTTAAAAGATTTTAATGACTTTACAGATGAACTACGCTATATGGACAAAAATATTGGGACTGCTGATTGTGTTTCTTACAAACTTAAGGGTATTAAAGAGTTTATTTTGCTTTTGTTGGAGTAACTGTCTCTACTCTCCAGGGAAGGTTTTCCCAGCATTGCTGTGAGCATTTAATTGCATTCAGAGACAAGACTGTTAGTGAGGTCATGATGCTGGATGATCACCACCCCCCTGTATCTCCAACTCAACAGCTCATCGCAAAGGTATTGAGCTGTTGGGGGCAGGGGGTTTGAATGACTGTACTCTGTGCCAATAGGTTCATGTTTGTCCAATAGGTTCATGTTTGTCTGCTCTAGAGAGTCTTGTTTTGTTGGCACTACTTCACTACAGGGACTAGTAAAGTTGTGTGTGTGTGTGTGTGTGCATTTGCACAAGTGCAATGGGTGCAAATGTATTAATTAGAAGGCATGTGAACAAAATGGACAAACAGTGTAAATTTGAGTGAGGGTCCCTCGGTGTAAATAGCTGATTTGGACTGATCTGCTGATGAAGTTGATGGGATAAGAACTTTCCTCATGTGCTTAACTTGTTAGAAGTCTTACGCGTCCTTGCACTGGACAAGCTTGAAGTTGCTAATGTGGTAATGACATTAGCATAACTTACAGCAAAGCACTAACACACATGCCACATCAATGGATGGTCAGTTGTTTTGAAAGACCTTAAAGGTGTGTGCTTTGTCCTACTTGTCCTCATTTGATTTCACTTCAATATTCGGTTCGATTTTTAAACTGGCTGGAATCCTTGCCTGCAATAATATTTTTGAATATTATCACTCTTGTTAAGCTCTGCAGATGAGAACCACATGTTTGGCCACATTATGAAAGTAAAGGTATGTGTGTGGAAGAAAGAAAAAAATAGGGAGAAGAGGAATGAGTGAGTGAAGCTCTGTTTCTTTTCGAACCCCTACCTTTCCTTTACCTCCTTGCAGCAGATGTGTTGGACAACCGCGTCCGCATTCCTCGCTGAAGACGCTGTACTTAGCCTTTCAGCATGGGGTGGTGGTTTTAATGTGGACATCCAAAGGGAAGAAGTCCACCCCGGTGCTCTGAGCGTTCTTTGACTCTCCCAGAAATCAAAAGAACTTCAAGCTGCATGCTCTGAGTCTGAGACAAAACAGTGAAGAGATTGTTTTGGTGCGAAGATCCAAATAAACCCTATGTAGGCCATGACCTCTGCTGATCAAAGCCAAATGTGTTGTGGTGTTGAAGTTAGGGAAAGTTGAATACCCCTTTTCTTGAATTAAGGTTATTATCACCATGAAAGGTCTTGTTATGTTTATTAGATTTAGTGAAGTCATTACAGCAGTGTGTGTGTGTGTGTGTGTGTGTGTGTGTGTGTGTGTGTGTGTGTGTGTGTTACTGATGGTTTATTGATTCAGAATGGTTTGTAGGCCTAAATTTGTCAAATGATCGGGATTCAGAGCATTGTCGTTCTGCTTTTGCATTTTGCATTATGCCTCTTTTAAGTATACCATAGTATGAAAGTTATTGGTTATTAAACTCTGTATATTTGGTACCAGTTGGGGAAAAAGCAACCAAACCAAGAATTCCACTATTTTTTAGAATTAAATATTAGATCACCTGAATGACTTGATTTCATCAAACCACCCACAGAAGCCCATCTGGACTATCAGGGAATGATTGGCATTAGTTTTGATGTTGCTTAATTTTGTGAAAATTGTACTGTATTTAAATGACCGCATGTGTATTATTTTATTCTTTTCTACAACAAAATACAAGTGCATTAAATGCCCTTATTTGAGATTCTGGATTTCATGAGTTATAAGCCATATTGATCAATAGAGAAAAAAGGCTTGAAAGGCTACTTTACATGTAATCAATATAAAATATTGCAGTTTTTTGAGTGAAATTGTGATCATGAATGAGCTTTTTAATGATATTCAAATATTTTGAATAGAGACTTTGTTTTCTTCTTCTTTCAGCTGCTCCCTTTAGGGGTCGCCACAGCGGATCATCATATTTATGATCCACATTATATATTTGGCACAAGTTTTACGCTGGATGCCCTTCCTGACAAAAACAACTCTTTTATTGACATGTTCAAATTACGTGAAGAACTAACGTAATGTGTCCCGATGCACTGTCCTCTGTTCTCTTTCAGAAAGTGTGATTGTGGCCTGTATTAAGTCTGTCAATATTTATGTAAGCGTGTGTAGTAGGAGGGGGCAGACCGGGTTGGTGATCAAACGACTCTTTTATGTGTGACCTTGTGATGACTTGGCCCTGAGAAGACCCTCACACAACTGAGGGTAATCAAGAAACTGGCTTCCAGTTTGCCAGCATGTCGTGTGAAGGTTGAAGCTGAGGCAGAAATGGTGTCCTAGTTTAAGTACTTCTTGGAGGTACTATGAGCTGGTTCTCTAAGTGCACTAAAGTAAGCACACTTATTTAATATTTGTACACCTTGTGTGGACCAAACTGTTGTGTGTGGTTAATTGCAGAGCAGTCCTTTGTTTTGAGAGTTTGCAATCTGAGCTTTATGCGTGTTAGTGTTTTCTGTCAGATGAACTTATTTTACTGTTGGATAAATTTCAGGACAGAAAGAGATTACTGTTGTTTTGTTTATTAATTTGTCACTTATGATGCTTTTCATGTGCATTGTTGCTTAACAAAGTATAAATATAAACTAGGGCTGGGTGATACTGTAATATTTCTGATCATACACAAATGTATTGTGATCTTTTGAGATGCAAAAGAACAGATTCTTTAACACTGCTATTCATATACTCTCCCATACTATACCACAAGTGTGGTGATTCTAATTCAACATTCTCTGCACTCACCAGTTATGCTCACTGTAATGAAATGTGCATTTGATCAGTGTTCTTTAAGCACTTATACCCACAAAAGAAAAGTATATTGTGTATCACAATAACAAAATTTGTCATGATACAGTAAAATAGTTATATTGCGCACCCTTATCTTAACTCTCTTACAGTATTTTCTAGGCTGCACAATATATTGTTTCAGCATTGCCATTACAATATGCACATACACAATAGTCACATCTCAAGATGTGAAATACACATTAGCAAATTTAAGCAAAACTGTCATGCTTACAACATTTTGCTGCAATGGGAAAATTCAGACTTAAAATTTTGTTATGTGCCTAAGTTAGTCTCCTTGAAGCCTTGATAAAGAAGGACTTCATACCCAATGATGCTTTACCAATCAGCACTTTCTACAATCATACTTAGCACTCAACCAGCACACACCAGCAAGAAGCTTCACCCTTCTGTGCACAGCATACTTTCTACCAGAAACAACCAACCACCTGGAGGACTGCATCGAGAACTAGGGGGGTTCACCTTGGACAGAGTGGTAATTTGTATCTGGGCCAACATTCATTCACACACCATGTATTTGTAGTTTTTGGAATGTGGGAGGAAATGGGAGTTACACAGACATGGGGAGTACATGGAAACTCTGGATAGGGCTTGAACCCAAGGCCCCAACACTGGAAGATGAACGTGCTCACCACCATGGTACCATGCTGCCCACATAAGTAGAGTAATGAAATATAATTTTGGGAGGAGAAACAGCTCCTCCTGCTCAATAACGTCCTATAACTTTGTTCAACAAAATTGAGCTAATTAATAATACCCTCTTCCTTCCCCTTAACTCATATCTTAAGTCATATTTTTCAGTCATTGGCTCCATTTATCAAGTGGTGAAAAAACCCTACCCCTTACCCAGGAGGTATTCTACACCGGAGCTCCAGCCAGAGTTCTCCTCCTCTCACACAGTGTCCTCACATACTATCATATCCAGTTGGCATGAACTCACAAAATTGTCTAAATTAAGCTCTCTTTATTCTGCCCCAGCTGTTTTAATATTCCTAAATGGATTTTCCCTGGAATTAATGTAATCCAACTTTCAAGTACAGTGTGTATGAATGTCTTGTGGCCCTATGTTTAGTTATTGGTTTAGGCTTTAATTTGTGGTTAAAATGAGACATTTGATGAGGTTTTCCATTGTTTGAGTCCAAAATTTCCCTGTCTGTTGAAAGAATACAGCTTAAAAGCCTTTCCCTGCCATACCACTTCATGTCCACATTGAGCATGGAACTTGATATTTTCATAAGCATTTCCCCAAAGCCATAACTTGTACACTCTGAATTTTGCGGCTCTTTGGTGACCTCCAGTTCTTCCATCATGGGGAATGTTTGCTCCAAAATGTATAATCCACTCAGCCGTATATTTTCATAGTATGGCTTTGGAGGACCACTGAAGCCCCCAGAAATGCTTTGGTGACCGAAGAATGAAGCCCAACCGTGCGCCTGCAATTACTGGAAACCTTTCTTGCTTTGTGGTTGCACTAGCTCATTTGTCATGGAGCAAATTAGATAGAAAGCTTCAGACTGGCACAGTAAGTGGCTGGGTCTGCGTCTGTTGTTGAGGAGAGCAGTGAAGGTGAGGTTGCTCTTTGAGGGACTTGTGTTGGAGCTAAGCCGGCTCTTGCTGATGGTGGGTGGAGGGCTAGCGGTGGTCCATGCTCTGTGATTTAGAAGACATGATTCATGAGCTGTAGGGATCCAGCTTCCCGACTCCAGCCTGGACCTCCTGACTCTTATGCTCCAGAAGTGGGCGGAGCCTCTTCATTATAGCTTCTCTCTGTAAGACCATGTCATCTTGTTTTTTCTCCTCCTTTCAGCCTTTACATGACAAGAAGCCACCAACGTCAGTTCTGGTTTCATTCATTTTTCTCCTGTCCATCTTGCTTGCTTACTCACTCACCCCCCTGAATAGTCTACCTAAGATTAATGAGCTATGACTCCTGAAGGAAAAAATGCAACATTGTGGTTTGTTTAATACCTCCTCTTGGCCTGAAGTGTCCAAAGATGAAGGAGCCTGAATCAAATATTAAATCTAGGGATGGAAAAACTGACAGCAGTTCCCCTGGTGCACATCCACAATAGACTCCTTTGTTTGCAGCACAAACTGTCTGAAATTGTGAACATTTAAAAGTGTGTTTAGACATGTGTTGAACTGATCAGTTTGATGGAAAAATGGAGCTCGCATAGCAAAAGAAGTCACAGTTCATGTTTATGGAGCTTCCATATTGCATTTTATATGTCCAACATTTGTGGACACCCATTATCACTAACCCATTTGCATTAAGGTGCACAGGTGGTTAAATGCACAGAACGTATATAAGCTCATGGAGAAGCATTGCTGATGAAATGGAATGCACTGGGACAGTTGTACATGAGCCTAAGGCCCCATACCCAATGCTGAGCATTGGCTACAGTACATGAACAAAATATTGGGACACCTGCTCATAATTGTTTTGTCTGAGCGCCCGATTTTTGGCAATGCTTCTGTACAGGGACTAGACAATCTCGGTGTGTGCATTTGCACATATGTCAGCAATGGATGCAATGTGGCTGAATACAATCAAGTCCACCTCACAGCAATGTTCCAAAAGCCTTTCCAGAAAATTAGCAGCTGCTAATGCAGCTAAAAGAGAACAAACCTCTTCATTACAACCTTTAGTTTTTGAACAAACATTGGACGAGCAGGTCTCTACAAAAATGTTTATGTTGTATTGCCTGAACAGCTATTTGTCAATGTATTGAGCAGTTTTTGGAGTATTTATGGTCACTGAATCATGGTGACTTAGCCAGCAGGAATGTCTTTGTCCAGGCACTCTGTGCTGGCCTTGTTTTGCTTCACACTGCCTCGGCCCAGGATCGTTATAACAAAGCAGCTGTCCCCACCAAGGACAGGCGTGTAACAGTGTAAATGTGAATTACTTCCGCTTATGCACGCTAATTGACTTGTTACATGATGGATTTTGTGCATGGCTGCACTTGTACCGTGGATACAGCTGGATCACATTGGAATGGCTTGCAGACGTGTGCGTGTGTACATTCTCTGTTTTACATTCTTTGTAGGGAGCATACAGTGTGTGTGTGTGTGTGTGTGTGTGTGTGTGTGTGTGTGTGTGTGTGTCTTTTCTCTGTACGGTCCAGACATTGTATATGTATGTTTGGTTTCACTTACTTTGTGGGGACCAGACATAATGTGTTCATGTTCTGTTTTACTGTCTTTGTGGGGACCAGATGTTCTCTGCAATGGTGTGAAAGTGAATTTGGTGGGAGTTGTGAATTTACGGCGGTCTCATAGAAAATCAATGTTTATATAGTTATTATGCCTTTTTCCCATCCTCCCTGATGACATTTCCTTTCTCTGTTATTTCAAAAACAAGAAGAGAAGCAGATTTCCTTTTGGATGCTGAGATGAGGTTCAGTGTTTGGTTTAGGTATAGCATTTTAGCTTTGTTATCAGAGAAGGTTAAAATAACATTATAACATATAAATAACAAAAGGAAATGTTTACATTGGTGGAACAGACACCGCTTTTAAAGGCCTTTTGCTGTTACATGTTGTTTACAGCTGTTTTTGATAGAAAACTGCATTTGTCTGGTTAGTCATTATTTAAAGTACAATTCTGGGTATTACTTGAGACCTACCATTTCCATGCTAACTAAAATCAAAGGTTTGTTTAAAAGTGGGTAATTGTAGGATGGTGATCACGCTAAACCAGCTACAGTAAGTATCCTACTTAAAAGATGAATATGTGGTAATAAAAAACCTATACTGAGTCATATAAATGTTGGTTTGTCTTTTAGCCTGCTGAGGCTGTTGGGCCCTTGAGCCTGGCAGTAGTAGAGTAACAAGTTTCTGCATTGACACTGCAGGTCAATTGTGTAGTTGCTAAACAATGACAAGAGCTCTGACATTAACCTTGTGTGATGAGGTTGCCTCTTTCTCCCCCCACCCTCCCTTTCTCACCCTCATTTGCACTCTCTCAGCTGTGCTGTTTTCACAGTTCCCATGAAAACCAGGTTTGGCTTTTACAGATGACTGGTTACCCTTTTCCGTAGACACACACACACACACACACACACACACACACACACACACACACACACTGAGAGAGGTCACATTGTCATTACCACTTTTAACTGCAAACAGCACTGTAACAGTCAGTCATTGTAGGCATTTTAGATATTAGTAATTAAGTGATGTACTCTTTCCTTTTGAACATTAATCTAACTATATATATATATATATATATATATATATATATATAAATCAAATTATTAAGAATCCTTTAACCAAATGAAATTTAAACTCTATTTAGACTGTTCTTTCATTATTCATTGTCTCTATGTTCTGGTTGCAGTAAAATGACAACAAGTGTTTCTGATATTCTGGCCTTTTCCAACTTATTTCAACTCATGAAAATGTGGATGAGAATGATCTGTCAGGTTTGTTTGACAGTAGATTGTGTATGTGTGGACACATCCAATATACCAAAGTTATCACACTTTGGTAATAAAGCCTTGATTCACAATTTTTTTAGATATTTTTTTTCCTTAAGCTCACACTTTAAATAAAACATACAAATTATACTGAACTGTGAGAACCAAACCACGGTATGAACCAAACTGTGCCTTCTACATACCATTACATTTCTCAGAATCATAATATTTGTGCCAATAACACTAGATTTTCAATAACACTACTTTTCAGTTTCAGCATTGGTCAAGCCCTAGTATACAGTCACATGTTTCTTATGTAAATTCTCTCTCTCTTTCTCTGTCTCTCTCAATTAAGACAGTCTCTCTCACACGTGTACGCACACTCACAAACCACCTCACAATCCCCTCCACTGGCCTGTAACCATATGACTCACTAACTCAATCAGGCCTTCTCTTTTAGGGCTGCATTTTATATCCTCCTTAAAGATGCCTTCCTTTCGGCCTCATTCATTCCACAGAGTTATTGCTAATTGATTAACAAGAAGGTCTTGAAGCGACGCCTCTGCCAAGTCCTGGCAGCCTGCAGGAGCAGAGGGAGAACGTGGGAGGAGGAGAGGTAGGGAAGGAAGGAAGGAGGGAGGGAGTTTGAGCCATCTGAGCAAGGCCTTTAGGGTACAAGCTGTAATGAACCATCATATCATCGCAACAGAGTGTGTATTCAGGGAGTTCATTAATAAAAGAAGTTTGTAATGGATCAGACACACACAAAACACACACACACAAACACCCTTACTCATATACTCAGCAGAGGATTGCTCTTAGGCACAGACTTGAGACTAATGAGGCAGAATACTCCCCAGTTCTGACAATGCAAAGTAGCCAAGCTGTTCACGCCCCAGAGCTGTAGCCTACGATTTGCCAAGTACATTAAACTTGATTAGGGATACGTCTTTCTCAGTCTTGTGGGGGATGCAGCTCTGGAGATGTGTAGGAAGATGTATTTGTTGTCCATGTGGTGTTGGAATGTGTGTTGTTTTGCAGTTATGGACAGGATTTTTCAGTTGGGTATGAATGCATGAGTGTTCAGCTTGGAAACAGTACAGGACTGGGACTCTGCTGGGGGCCAGAAATCTGTCTTGTGTTATGTCATGTATTCCCTTCTATTGGTCTAATTTTTCATCATGGTCAGTGACCTACTTGGTAAAGTTTGTCTCAGATAATGATTTAAAGACTAGGGGCAGGATTTATGAAAGTTTCTAGATGTGCTTTTTTCTTAACTTCATATTTAAGATACAAAATGTTAATTGTTATTCTTCAAAAGTCTGTTTTCTATGAAAACTGTGTTTTATTGTTTATTTACTGAAATAAGATTTACACTGGGACACAGTAGCCCAGACAAAGTATGATAAAGAGTTGCAATAAATGTTGATATTATAAGCACAAGAAAATAAATTGCAATAAAACAATTATAATGGGTCAACAAACAAACCAATAAAAAAAAAAAAAAAACATTCTCTGATACAATCAAAAATATCTGGCCATGTCAGCAGTTTTACCTGATTCTTCTGGTGCCTAGTACAAGACCATATAAATGGCAATATATTGGAACTCTAAGAACATACTAGAGGAGTGGGTTTCTATTTTCTTTGCAGTTAAGAAATCATGTTCTCAAATAACAGAACACTTAAAACTGAAGTTTAAGATTTCGTCCATCCATCTTCCTCCGTTTATCTGGGGCTGGGTCACGGGGGCAGCAGTGTAAGCAGGGATGCCCAGACCTCCCTCTCCCCCAACACCTCAGCCAGCTCCCCGGGAGGGATCCCGAGGCGTTCCTAGGCCAGCCGAGAGACATAATCCCTCCAGCGTGTCTTGGGTCCTCCCCGTGGTCTCCTCCTGGTGGGGCGTGCCTGGAACACCTCCCTGGGGAGGTGTCCAGGGGGCATCCGAAAAAGGTGCCCGAGCAACCTCGACTGGTTCCTCTCGATGTAGAGGAGCAGTGGCTCTACTCCAACAGACAGCAGATCTCACCCTATCTCTGAGGGAGCGCCCTGCCACCCTACGCAGGAA